>JACGTP010000016.1:890632-1102333 GCA_023678845.1 Mischocyttarus mexicanus | reverse complement strand
TTAGGATATGTAAGAAATAAATGATTATAATATTATAATGTTTGTAATTATTTTATTCGTAGGTTCGTTAAATTTGAGAAATTCGTGAAAACATTGATATCGTACCGCTAAAGTGTCTTACGGTTGTACACCTCCTCGGTTTCATTTTGATCGGCAGTATAAAGTATATAAATGACTTGATTTTATTTTTCTTCTCATCTCTGTTTCTCTCTTTCTTTCTTTCTCGTAGTTGGTTTATACTCTTACAATAATAATAAAAAAAAAAACTAATATAATAATATAAAACATAAGGGATACCCAAAAGTATTCATTTTTACACACTTTAGATTTAATTATTATTCTTTGGTACTCGTATTTTTTTCTACCTGACGTAAAAAACAAAATTCTCTATTACCACAAATTTGCATAATTATCAAAATAAAATTATACTCTTCATAATATATATGTATATATATTTATTTCAATTAATTAATTTATTTATTTTATATACTCTTTCGGTTTATAAACAAAACGTTTCGTTGAATATAGGATTTGACTAAAAAATAAAATTCATTCGTTTTCCTCTTTTTTATTTCAACTTCTTTCTTCGATCTTTCGAATCCACGTTTTGTATTTTCTCGACGAAAATTGTCTCTCGTCATTAAAAATTAAATAAAATCAAAATAATAATAATAATAATAATAATAAAGTAACAAATATTAAGAATCCAATTCCAACCGCGTGTATTTGTTTCGAATTTTCTTTTCAACTCTCGTCTACCCCCCAATCCTACTCCTTCCACCCTTCTCAACAATAATTCCTCTTCGAAAACTTCAACAACGATTTCGTTAGACTGAATCCTTTAATTATCGAGATTCGGTTTTTTTTTTGTTATTTTACTTTCTATCACTCACTCTCTCTCTCTCTCTCTTTCTTTCTCTCAATCTTTCAATCTCTCTCTTTCTCTCATTTAACCTTTCAAACTTTTAATTCGTCGAATAACAAAGTAAAACAAGAGCTAAAGATCTGCACAATATCCACAACGTGATTTAAACATTTCTCTCTCTTATTTATTTCTTTTTTTTTTCTTCTTTTTCTATTTTTCTTTTTTCCATAAATCTCGCAAAAGTTTCGTAATTGGAATTACTTTTAAAATACACTATATGATATGGTCTAATTAACACGCCCGTAATATTATTATATTTTTTTTTTTCTTGTCTTTTTTTTCAAAGGCGCAATAATATCAGCAATGAGAGCGATTTTAATCGAATTATTTTTCTTATTTTCATTTTTATATTTTTTTTTTTTGTTTCTTTTTTTCTCGCGACGAATAGCGTCCGTTTTTTATATAATCGACGTGTTTAATTAAAAATTAAATATAATAATAATAAAAATCATCTTAATCAATACAATAATAGCAATCATGTACTCTCGTAATATTAATATATTAATTATAATAATAATAATAATCATTGTCATTGTAATAATATGAGGAAGAAGAGAACAACACGCCTAAGGCGTATTTCATTTCAAATAAACCCGATCTCGGGTATAGTAATTCGTCGTTATTTAAACTAATCACACACGATCAACAATTCGAATTATTCATCTCTAACAACGTACACTCGAATAATGAAATTTGATTTCACTTTATTCCTTCACCCTTTCCCTCGTATTTTATATTTTATCCACAAATTACAACACACGAAAATCCTTTTTCCAAAAAATAGAAAAAGTATTCCCAACGATTCGTGTTTACAAAAAAAAAAAAAGAAGAAATTCCTACCACACACCGAGATAGAAAGAAATGTATTTTTTGTCCACTTGAAATGAGAAACACGCGCGTTTTAAGGGATGGGTGAGTGGTTGAGAGGGGTGTGTGGAAAGTTCGAATGTACGCGTGAAAATAACGAATCTGACGATTTCAATTTTGTTTCTTTTCTCTCTCTCTCTTTCTAACGATCATGTTGATACGTTATCATAATCAAAAAACAAAATGTCCAATTTCCATACTTGAATATACAATGTGTACTTCTTTTGCTTTCGTGGTATTATTATTTTTTTTTTTATTACAACTTGCCATCGACGTGACAGATTTTTCGTGGCAGTTGGCTCAGAGAGGCAGCCCATTTTTTTTTCGTTTTCATTTTTTTTTTTTTGTATAAACGTTTAGCGTTTTCGAAAGACTTCGTGGTGGTCCAGTAGCCAGCATCCACAATAAATAGGGTGGTGGTGGTTGGTATTTTTTTTTTGTTTTTTATTTGTTTTTATTTGTTTCGGATCCAGAGGGTTCACGCAGGGGAATTAATCATGGCGTTTAAACACACGGACATCATTTTCTTTTTTCCTTTCCTTTCCTTTCCTTCTCTCAATCCTTTACTTTCCATAGTTTCGTTCCTTTCAATTCGTTCGCATTACTTGCTCGAGTTAATGTCCGTCGTATATTTAAAATACGCCGATAAAAAACGATAAAAAACCTCGCACCTTTGGGGAGGATATTAAATCGTAAACAGGATTTATTATTCTCGCGGCTATAATCATAACTTCTTTCAACTTCTGATGCAGCAGCCGCGTTGTTTCGGTAATCATGCTGCTAATAAATTTTTTATATTCTTTGGTGTGTTATCTTCGTTCAAATGTTTCGTAGTGTAACGCAAAGCATTCAAAAGACCCTCGCTTTTGTACGGTGGTTGATCCTTCAATAATTTTACACAACCCTTTACCTGGAATTTTAAACAAAATGCATTCCACGTGAATTTATTGATTAATTATCAATCATTTTTTCAAGAGCATACGTATACGTAATTTTATTTAAACAATTCTTGAATATTCTACTCACGTCTACGTTCGAACCTTTGATGAAAGCACCCTGAGGATGAACATGATCGTAAAGTATAACTAATCCTACCATAACTCTCAATACGAATAGTTGAGTCTCTTCTCGTTGAAACTGGGCCAATAGATTGCTATGAAATAAATTAATGTCATATACATGTTTGACAGAAAAAGAAAGAATGAAAGAGTGTATTATGTATATGATAAAAGTTTGACAAAGTTTGACAAAGTTTTACAAAGTTATTTCACTTACGGATTTTCCAACATTCTCAAACAGACTTTAGCCATCGTCCCAAGGGTTTCGGTTATATTCTCCCTCGGTATATCTTCGTTCTAAAATTACAAACACACAATTTTTTATCATTTCAAACAATCCGTACAAAATTTTAAAAAGTTTTTACAACAAGGTAGAATAAATCATTTAATTGTGTTAAAATTAAATAACAAAAAATTGTGTTCTCTTGAAAAAAATTGTGAAACATTTTTAAATACGGTCCTGAGAGTTTAGATGAGAATTGAATGTTTAACAGGAATATCGTTCTTGGTAGACAGTGTATCGATTTTTCCCAGAAACTATATACCTAACGTTTACCTAACTGTCGCTACCTTCCATTATTCCCGTATAATAGTTCAAAGTAAGCTCGTGTAATCTGAATTCCAACGTCCAATTTACTGTCAATTTTCTGCTCTAACAGAGCAAACAGTAGGATCGACTACTTTTAATTCTAATTTCTCTCCTATACTTATTTTTTTTTTATATTACAATAATCTCCTCCTAAGATTCATTTTATTAAACTCTAACAGAATCGAATTAATAATTTAAAATCATGTTTGTATTAATTAAAAAATAATCAAAATGTTTCTCGATTAACCAAGTTGCAAGTACAAAAAATAAAATACATTCGAAATATAGTTAAATAATAATTAGAAAAAATTCAAATGTCATTTGATTAATTACGAATATAAAGAATCTTATTGTCCTTTCTCCCTTCGATTAGTTAATGTTTGAATGGAAAGTCTAATGGCCGGAAATAACGTCAATGAACAAAATTCTAAGAAAAAGAAAGTATCTTCGATTTGGTAAAATGGAACAAAGTAAATAAGCGAGACCACTTAGGTTCATCAAGAAAGTAAGACTCGCGTGACTCAGCTGTATCCAACACATATAAAAGTACATACACACACACACACATATATATATATATATGGTTTTATATGTATTTATATATATGTGTGTATTGTACATGTATATGGATTTATATAGAATATATACATGTATCGTGTAGATCATTATTCGTTCCTCTTTAATAAAGAGGAACTTGTTCTTGGTATCATCGCATAACTTCGTTAATTATATCTCTCTGTGATAGGCGTTACTAACGAAAATTCATAACCAACGAGATTATCTTGTGTAAGTAAAAAAGAATTAGTATCTCGCGTCATTACTTTCTTCCTAATTTTATTTCTCCACTCACTCACTCACTCTCTCTCTCTCTCGATTTTATTTTATTTTATTTTATGGTTTTTCAGCTATTAACGTAAGTGAGTAATAATTGAGAGAATAAAAGAGACCTTTCATCGTCAGTTCAAATTTTTCTAAATCTTTTTTATTTCGAGATCTACTTCTTAAGTATATTAATTTATAATAATTAAAATAAAATAATTAAATATATAATTTATTTAAAAAAAAGAATTTCTTTCTAATATATTCCAAGAATAATTTAAAATAATGTCAATAAAGTGTTAGAATCATTTGCATAAGAATAACCTACTACTCGTACTATAGTAACTCATAATTTATGTATTTAGGTTTATAAATTACATCGTAGGAATGATATCGATAAAATTATAGGAAAAAAAAATAGAAAAGAAAGAAGAAGAAGTAATGGTGAAGAGTTGTAGAAAGTACTTACGTCCATCAAGAAAGTTATGGTTGCGTTACTGAGAACACGTAGCATAGGGGTTGCGTGGGCGTAAAACAAGGACATTCGGTTAGCCAACTCATTCCCAACAACGAGGTCCCTCTCAGCATTGTCCTGTCGTGTTAACGATGCCCTCGTTAACGTTCTACGATAGTAACTAAAATCATTTTGTATTGCTGGAGTTTTCATTTTGTGTTCATCAAACTTCAATACGAATTCGAGGATCTCTGCTAGTTGTTTGACCAATGCTTGTTGGGTTTCTAAGTGTTGCGTTGGTGTTAAATTACCAGAACATAATTGTCCCAATATTTTTGGTACCACGCTTTCTGAGAACAAAAATTAAAAAAAAAGAATTTATAAAAATTATATTTATTCGAGTAATTATTTATTGTCTAACAAACATCTTTGGTTGTATTTTACTTTGGTTGCAAACGTGGAAGGAAAGAAAAAATGAAAAGAGAGTAGAATGAATAAGAAACGTACGAACCTAATTCCAAAGAAAATTCGTAGAATCTTTTGAGCTTAGCAACTAGGGGTGCTACGGTCAAGTATGCTTTTCGTTGGCACTCTTCCGTAGGGGCAGATATTGCTTCTCTTATTTCTTTTCCAGCACCTTTGTAGCATTGTATCTCTTCTAAAATAGATTCGGAATTTTTCAGGACTCTTTGTACGGCATCGAATGTCTCCCGCTCGATATCAGAGGGCTGCGCATCTAAAACATTAATTAACCAATTCAAATTATATTTTATGATTATTAAACGATAGCAGAAAAATCTTATAGAAATAGTTCACTAAACTTTACCGAGTTTAAGAAACATAAAAAAAAAAGAAAAATAACATTTCTTTGATATCAAAAGAACACAATAAAAAAGCTTACAACAAAAAAAATAATACTTACTCTCGAAATCCAAAAAGACGTCATACTTTTGAGGCGTGCAACAGGTAGACTCGTCCCGAGCCAGAAGACTCAAAAGCTTTCCCATCCTGAATCCCCAGTACTTTTTGGTCAGGATCGACTTACAACAGAAAGGGCATCTAAAATGATACAAATTAACGAACAATTTATCCAATAATCTGTATCAAAAAAAAAAATAAAAAAAAAAATCTACGAAAGAAAGAACAAACAAACTAAAAATTACAAAAACCTACTAAAGAAATTGTTGTAAAAACTATTCTTAAACGAATAAAGGTACCCACAATAATAATTCAAATACAAATATAAGCTTTGCACCTTTGAAATACACACACACAAAAAAAAGGCAAATAGAACGTAAAAAAAAATTATTAAAGATTCAAGACTGTAAACCTGACTAGAAAGAAAGTATAAAAAGGTCTATTCCCGATAGTAAGCTTGCCAGTTATGAAACGTTAATCTTGCATAGAGCAGATACGAACAGGCGCATTACCTTCGAAAAGGGGTCGGAAGGGAAGGAGGAAAAAATGAAGAGATGGTAGAGGTGGAGGAGGAAGAGGAATAGAAATAGTAGAAGGAGAAGAAGAATAAGGACAATGTATAAAAAAAAAAAAAAATAGAAAAGTGGGAGGAGAGGCTTCTGGTTATTTTGTATCGAAACGTCTGATAATAAATGGATTCTGGGAACTGGTTGATGAGGGATGAACCTTCCGGTAATTCCGACAAATGAAACTAGCTGCTGACCTCACCTGAATATAGTCCGATAATGGAAAGGAAGAGAGGAAGGAGGATTAAGTGCAGCTGGTGAAGGAGGTGAAGGAGAATGAAGAGGAGAATAAAGAGGAGGAGATAGAGGAAAAGGGGGTGGCTGGGTGATGGGGGTACTTTCAAACGATCTTTCACGAACCTATTAGCTATGAAATAATCGACAAAAGGGGAGAGAATAACCAACCAATCCCTCCCAAAGATAATTGCTAAATTTATGGTGGCACGTGAATCGATTAAAATTACAATCAATTCTGAATCTAACTCGATGTCTCTACGAATTACCGACACATATCATTTCCGTTAAAGTATATATATAGTGATACTTTATAGTTTAAATTAGGTATATTATACACACATACACANTTTTTTATCTTACAGGATTTTTCTTTTTTAAGAAAGAGATTAGGTGTAATTTGTAATCTTTATTATAGTGAAAAGTAGAAACTTATATTTTAATCGATTGGGTAAATGCTTAGTCACGTTTATCAAGTATTTTCATAGGTTTTAGAGAAATTAGATTTCAATGATTAAGGTTTCTTATTTACGTTTGATTATTATTGTTATTATTATTATTATTACTGGAGAGAAATTGATGCAACCATCTGTCTTCTGTAACCATTCGCGTACTCTCGCAGGTGTTATTATTGCTATACGTTAATATCCACTCTAAGGAAATTGTATCTACGTGCTGCTGCTGCTGTTGCTGTTGCTGTTACTGTACAGCAGTTTGCTTTTATAAAATACTCAATCGATAATACTTTACGTGACTTTCTTATCTGAAAGTTCCCAGTCATGGTTAAATCTTCTCTTTCTATCTTTCTCTTTTCCTTTATTTTCTTTTTATTTTTATTTTTCTTCCTTTCTTTCATACGCATGGTGAAAATAATTACATGTGACACGACATAAAAGGGAACGAATTACGGTAGTTCTAACGGTGAATGATTTAAATACAGGATGTCCCAAAAGTCGCTTTACCTAAATAAAACTAAACAAAAGGACAAATAATTATTTGATTTAATTTCTTTTTCTTTTAAATTATTATACTTTTCTTTATAAAATATTTGACGTATTCGTTTCAATTAATTCATTCCAGAATAATGAATTATCACGTTTCTAAATATAAGTACGACGATGCTACCAAAACTTTGCTTTTAACAAAAACAAAGATATGAATTTTTAATTACAACGTTGCTAAAAAAAAATAAATACGACGATGCTACCAAATATTTGCTTTTACCAAAAATCAAGATGTAAATTTTTAATTACAACGTTGCTAAAAAAAATTTAAGTACGACGATGCTACCAAATATTTGCTTTATCAAAAAATGTCTAAATTTTCAGGTTTGATAAAATATAAATTTTAAAACATCCTGTACTGTAAGAATATATTTCACATATATATTTTTTTTTTATTTTACTATTCAAACCAATGATCTCTCTTTCTCCTAATATCTATTACAACGAAGAATTTTATTCTCGTAAGATAGAAAAAAAAAAATTGAGAGAGAAATGAGTTCACGCAGCTAGCAAGAGATCTAAAATTATACGCAGTGTGAAAATCACTTCGAGAGAAATTTCGTCCTCCTCTTTCAACACATATTTACATCTACGTATATATGCATGCACTTTATGTACACCCATAGAGTGATTTTTACAAGTGTATTGAATTATGTTTACTACGAGAAACAACGTTTGCTCATTCATAAACGTCCCTATAAATTTGTTTCATTAATAATTAATAATACAAATATAAAATAATAAATCATAAATAATATATTAACATAATAAATATAATTAATTAAATTAAATTAACATAATTGGAAGAAAATATTAGGTAAGAGGGGATCTTATTAATTAGATTTTTATCATATTTCCAAGAACGTTGATAAAAATGAGCCTCCAGTCAACGCATTTATATAAATTAATAAAAAATTAAATTAACATAATTGGAAGAAAATATTATGAGGATCTATATTTATGTAGATTATTGTTAATTAGATTTCTATCGTATTGGCAGGTACGTTTAAAACAAGCCTAATTCCATCAACCTTTTCTTGATTAATCTCGCACGTTTATCGTACTCAAGATGCTCAATGCAAGTCTACTCGAAGGAATCGTGTTTGAAATTCTATCGACGATCAGGTTATCGATCTTCCACGATTTATATGAACTCTCTCTCTCTCTCTCTCTCTCTCTCTCTCTCTCTCTCTCTCTCTCTCTCTCTCTCTCTATGTATGTGTATTTCTATGTACGTGTATGTATATATGTGTATGGATAGTAACTTCAATTCGTTATCGGGGTTAAGATTAATGGACCGATACGTACGATTTTCTATTTGTTTTATTATCGATAATAATGATCAAAATCCGATAGAAATATATAAAGAATCATAAGTAAACTAAAAATAATATTGTTTTAAAGATCAATCTGATAAAAAAAATATATGTTATTAGAAAGAATTATAAATTAACTAAAAATAACATTATTAACGAACATTTGTATGCTCTTAGAGAATACAAGAATTCTATTTCGGTATGAATTTTTTTTTGCAACATAAATTTATTGGTCAACGTGACTGAAGTTATAAAATTGATCATTCTGAAATATTAATCAAATTCTGTTACTCGAATATTTTATAATCGATTTAAAAAGACATCATAGATGAAATTAAAAGTAGGATAAATCGATGAAACTAGTACGTTGCACTTTACTAACACGTTACGTTCTTCCAGGAACAATGAACTTTAGCGGTTATTTTCCGATCACATATATGCTATTTATCTGTGTCATCGTGAAATTGAATTAAATTCGAAAAGAAATCAAATATATATATATATATATATATACAAATTTTGCAACACCGTTAAAACAACATAATAATCATAAGAAAAGAATAAACCACCTTTTTGACAAACAGCATAAACAACAACATCTTACGAATTATTTTGACAGGAAAAATAAATCAAACCAAACGAGAAGGATTAAAAATTACGTATTTGTAATAATACTAAATATTTATAAATAAAAAATAAAAAAAACGAATCGGAGTAGAACCGTGATCAAAAATAATTGACGCAGTGAACGTAGAATGTAGAAATAATAAAATTGTATAACAAAAAGTTAAACATAAAGGAGTGATAATAAAACAGAGGTTTGTTCGTCAACTCACCGTTGCAAAATCGCGGCAGAATTTTAAACGACGAAGCATTATAATAATTAATAAACACTAACTCTAAAATATCTTTGCAATACGAAATATGAGAATGATCGAATTACCTAAGTTACCAATGCAATAATCTTAAATATTTATAAATAAAAAATAAATAAAAAATAAATAAAAAATAAATAAAAAAAATAATGAATAATCCTTGAACAATGATTGTAGAATTTAAAAAAAAATAAATAAAATGTATAAAAAAAAGAATTCATTCAAACACAAGGGTTGATAACAGAAATTTTTGTTCACCAACTCACCGTTGCGGAATCGCGACGTAATTTTAAACGACGACGCATTATATTAATTAAATAAATATTAACTCTCTTATTGTTAGTTAAAAAATATTCTTCTTAGTTATTATACGAAATATAATAATTATTATTAACCAATGAAAAAAATTAATAAAGATACGCGCGGTTGGATGAACGAGCAACAACTGTCAGTCGTTGCTGAAAGCGGCCATGTTGCTGAACAGCGTCGCGACGCCGGGCCTTTGTAGTTGCGCGGTTATGGTTCTCTTCCTTATTTGGTAAACGCGCCGGCGGCGTTAGGTTCGCGCGAAAAATCAATCGGGGGTTGGTTTCCCTTATTCAACGAGAAGATGGCGTACCTATCCTTCCCTTTTATATTATAATAATCGTATATATTTATTACAAAGAACATCAATGTGTTAAAAACAATCCTAATTTTATTTTCAATACTATTTAACCAAATTAAACATTAGACCTAAACAAATAATTATTCTCTAACCAACATTTTCAAAAAAATGTCAATCAATCTGAAAAAAATAGTTTTAACTGGTTGAAATCTTAAAAGCAATTGAATTAATTTCGAAACTATCAATCAATCTAAAAAAAATAATTTATAACTGTTGGTATCTTAAAAGCAATTGAATTAACTTCGAAACTATTTTTCTTTAAACTAAAATAAAATATACAACAAAAGAATACAGAAAAGAAAAAAAAATGTACCTAAAAAGGTAGATAAAAATAGTTTACCGAAAAATATCTAAAATACTTAGGGTAAATCGGGAGAAGGCCCGGTTTGAGAGATCAGTCGAGGTCACACACGGATATAGTAGTTTACTGACTGGAGTTAGCAAGAACTAAATTTAAACATTGAGTTGGTAACACATCCACCATCCAATCCCATCCCACTGGGAAAATGGAATAGAATGGAATTCGAAATTCGGGCTGGTTCGAAGTGAAAAGTTTTTTTTTTTGTCTTTTTAAATCGATTGATTGACTGATATATTTTTGAAGAATAGTTTTAGAAAGTTAATATTATTTAGATCTAATATTTAATTTTGTTGTTTCGTTAAATGGTTTTTAAATTAATTCAGTTACTTTCTAGTATTCCTGTAACACACGATCCATATTTCTCGTATTTTTATTTTTATTTAAATAAAAATATAAAAAGAAAGTTTTCAAAATGTATGTCCGATCATCGACAACAAATCCCTGCGGCGTCCAATTATTTTCCAAAAAAAAACCAGTTTGTTATTCGTTTTTACATACAAATGAAAAATTTCGTATGCTATTGTTGCATTTCTATCGAAAAAGAAAATATTTTCATTTTGTTTTTTAATGTCGCGACAAAACGTTGAACAACAAAGGGATATATTTATTATACGATTGTTTATTGGATACGAAATAAACATTATTCCTGTTGACCGAGTCGTCGTGTTTGTAGAACCAAAAAAAAAAACAAAAGAGAATACTCGAGATAATCGATCAGTTCCTATCACAAACATTGCACTTATCGTTCGCTTTCCACGTCAACGATTATCCAGTATTGAAATGCAGAATTCGATTTTGATAAAGGGTTGGGTATTACCCAAACACATTATTCACATATTCGATGATAACATAAACGTTCTTATAAAAAATCTCTATTTTTGATACAAATTCTACGAATTTTTAAATGATTGCATTATTTTTGTTTATTTCTGATTCTCTTCTATACACTCGAATAAAAATAATTTAAATTTATATTAATTTTTTCATAATAAAAAATTACCATTAAATAAGAGGAGAGCAAAAATAAAATTGTAATATCGTTAATAAATATATATTAAATATTAAATATTAAATAAATATGTAAAAATAAAAATCATAATTGATTTAAAATAAAATATTAATCAATTCTAGGATGTATTTAAAAATATCCAATTCTTCCAATTGTAATTCTGCAAATCGATTAAAGATAAAAATGTGTTTCTTCGATATACAAACAAAAAAGATGGTACGGAAAATAATAAAAGAAAGGGAAAGAGAAGACTACGTACGTACAATGGATTCACTTTCACGACAGGTGGATCGAGATGACCTTACTTATGTGAGGTCTACACAACACCACAAAAGAACATGTCGATGTGATATGACGTAGATTGAGTCATGCTTCGTTGAAGTTCTATGTCACTGCGGAATTTATTTTCCATACTTTTTATTCCAATCCAGTATTCCAAACTTATTCTTCCCATTATTTATTCTCTCTCTATTATCTTATTTCATAATTAATTAAATAAATGAATAAATCAATCAATCAAATCAATTAATCAATTCACTCTCAACACCACTGATTTCTCATAAGAAAAAAATAAATAATATACAATTATCTTTATTAGATAATATTTAATTATCTGCATTAGATAATGGAATAAAATTATTTTATAAAGAAATAAATAAATAAATTCACTATTCAAGATCTCACACGTAAGTATCATTTATAAGATAAAAAGATAACGTAAAAATATTATCCAGATAGATAGAGATAATAACTTGATAAACGTATCGGTTTTATACTTCTCATTCCACTTCTTCTTTACCACAACCCCACGCCCATCCTCATTTTTTGAATTATTTTCTTTTACCTACGTAATTTATGCAACATTCTCTAAACCAGTTTGTATGAACATACGTTATTTATCGCCTAACTATCTAAATTATCTTTAAACCGTTAGATCACGATTAGCTTATCCTTGTTGGTTTTGATATAAAACAGTGTTCAGGTTGGCGTGAAATTTATTAAAGACCTATCTGGTGTACTTGACGTCATACTTCTTCCATCTCTCACTATCCCACTTTTCTTCCTTTTCTCGAGTTTTATTATATATATATATTTTTTTTTCCTTTATTTTTATTTTTTTTTTTTTGACGTCAATCACGTTGTCACCGTAACACAAGGATAGATATTTTTACTAACTAATCCGAAGGAGCAGCAGCACAGACCCTTTGATACTAACAAGGATTATGCTATCGAGCGTATGCTGCAAGTTTCTCATCTTACTTGAAGGAATATCAGATGGTGTATGTGTTTGTATATGTGTATGTGTATTTATTTATTTATTTATTTATAGATTTTCTGTAATATATTTTAAGGATCGTATAAACGATAATAGATATCGAACACGCATAATTATTTTTTTTCTAGGATTTTTATATTTTTATCATCCACCTACTTTGTACCTTTTTTTTATTCTTATTACTTTTCTTCTTTTTTTTTCAGTTCATCGTGAAACTTGAGAACACTTTTATCGGACTATTTATTTTTTGTTTTCCTTTTTTTTTCTTTTTCTTTCGTACTTTTTTCGTATCGGTTTTCGGATAAAAAAAAAAAAAAAGGAAACCCGATGGATATCTCTCGCGCGTTCCATTTTATCGAAACGGACCGCAGAAAAAATCGACCAATGAGAAAGAGAAATGTGTCGAGGTGGGTAATATACACGTAATGCATATACAAAAGCAATGCCCTAATTAATCCTTCATTAGGTACGAACGACCAACCCCTTCTCTCCCCTCCCCTCCTCCCCTCACCACTTTCCTTTGACCGAAACGTTTTTTATCGATCTCGCAAAATCGCGTTTAGAACGATCCATGTTCCATTAGCACTCGTTACTTACAGGAATTTTCTCCTATTGCTATTAACATGACCGACTTTTAATCATGTCATCAGAATTATTACTTTGTTCCATTATTATATCACATATGTCAACTTTGTATAGAACAAAAAAATTAATATGATGAAATAATTATGAAAAGTATGATTTCATTTATAAATTAATTAATAATAATTACAATAATACATGTATTATTATATGTTTATTATAATAATTATTATTATTGTATATTTTCGTCATATGTGATATTAATAATATATATTAATTAATATAATAATAATTTTTTAAATGTATTCACACATAAAATATTATTACTTCTTTATTCTATTATCATTTTCAAATATCACGATATTCATCGTTTTTAATTCATCAGATTATTAATCACTGTGGAAGAAATATTCTACGAACAAACGAACCAATGAATTAAATCATAAAAAAGATAAAGGAAAGTAAAATGAAACCTACTATGAACGAAAACATTGAATTTTATTTTTCCCAATTGAAATCGCAGAAAGAAAAAATGTCAGTTCCAGTCAAATCAAATCAAATCAAATCAAATCAAGTCAAATTAAATCAAATCAAATGAAAATTCATTCGTGCGTGCGTAAAACCATTCTTCAATAATAAAACCCAACAAAATTTTCGCACCGTTCTTTAAAGGTTCGTAAAAAAAAAAAAAGAAAATAAAATTAAAATAAAGTAATTAAAAATCAAAAAGAATAAAAACAATTTAATTGATTCCTATCGATATTGCATAGAGAAGACAATACGAAGAATTAGTTCAAAATTGAATAAAAAAAGAAAAAGCAAATTTAGAACGTAGGGTTTGTTAAAAATCTACCGTAGGAGAATGAACGAAATCTTTTTTTTAAATATCAACGATTAGTATGACGAAGAAAATTTTTGCACCTCTCTTTGTACGTTCAGGATTGGATAATGGTCGGAAACCGTGGGCGAGGATAATTGACACCTATTAAAGGCCTTTTTGTGCATCAATTCCAGCAAATCAATTGAATCCCTCTCTTTTTTACTCTCTCTCTCTCTCTTTCATACTCTTTTTCTCATACTCTCTCTCATACTCTTTATCTATCTCTTTATTACCCTCTTCAAAGCGTTACATCGTAGATACTCTAAGTGGAATCGATCCAATCCAATTCTCGTCTCCTTGTAGTACTCTCTATCAATATTCTCTTATTTCCGCAATTAAAATATCAAATTAAATAAATAATTAACACTGATTAATATTTTTATAACACAATTTGATTTGACGAATTAGAAACATAGTTTAAATTGAAATAAAAACAAAATTAAACTAAAAATATAAAATAAAAATATTGTTAAAATATATATTTAAAATGTTCATGTAACAAACACGTGAGAAAAATTCTAGTTGGAGTATTTAAAAAAAATGGAAAATAAAAAGAAAATACGCTAAACACATTTTTCAACTTCAAAATGAGAATGTGTCTATAGTTTTTACTCGACGCTATTTTTCAAGGGAAAAAAATGGACCCGAAACCGCATAGCACCGACTTTTTTTTCTCGTCAACGTGTTCCACGATAGAAGAAACGTCGAAAGTAAAGAAAAGCACCAAAGTAACATAAGGTTTTTTTTCGTTTACGACACACACCTGTCCTTGTTTTACTTCCTTCATATTTTTATTTCTTCGTTTTTCGACGAGACACATCGTTAACGATCCTACGTTCCCTGTTGTATTCATAAAATATAGCTAAATACAAATACATGTCATGAAGCAAATAACTACACACACACACATACACACACATGTAAATACATTCATCCAAAAAGTATATTCATCCATATTACAAGCAAATAATTATACAAATAAATACATTCATACATTCATACGTACATTCATATATAAACCCATACATATGTACAAGCAAATAACAAAACCCATAAATAAATTCATACATACATACATTTAAAGATATGATAAGCAAATAACTTACATATCCCACATACATATTACATATACACGTATACATTCATTCAAATATGGTAATCACTACAGTAAAATAAATTCTCATATATGTGTTTATTGTAATAGTATATTTGTGGGTGTATAGGTAAAACATCTTTGGTAGTGTCAGTTTAAAAAATAAAAAATACTAGCACCTCTCACAGGCAGGCAACAGCAACGTGCGTGCTTAATAAGGTGAGCATATATGCGACTTAAATGTCACCTAAGCACGTAACATGCTCATATTCTCTTATGCGAGCTCGTTCATTCGCTCCAGCACGCGCGATACGCTAAACTCGCTCCTTTGTTGGACGATTTAAACGTGTCGGTTCTTTTCCTCCTATGGCCCTGTCCTCTTTAACAACCGGGCAAATTAATTAACACAGATACATAGAAAGAGAAAGAAAGAGAGAAAGAGAGAGAGAGAGAGAAAGGAAATCGTCAAAGTCACGTTTAGTGTCATTGAAAACGAACAAACACTAGTCTATCCCTTTGCCCATATCTTCCAAATTTTTAACATACATTCTCTAACACACATGTTTAGAATTATATACATTTATTATAACATTTTAGTAAAGTTGGAATTTTTATGTAGAATAATTTCACACATTCATATTTATTTGTGAAACATGTAAGTATTTATGTGTATATGTGTAAGTGAAATTATATGAATTTATTATAACATTTTAGAAAAGTTTGTTGGAATGTTCCAAATTTCACACATTCATATTTATTTGGATCCCGTATTTATTTTTTAAACATGTAGGTATTTATGTGAATGTGAAATTATATGAATTTGTTATAACATTTTAGAAAAGTTTGTTGGAATGTTCCATATTTCACACATTCATATTTATTTGAATCCCGTATTTATTTTTTTAAACATTTAAGTATTTATGTGTGTATGTAAGTGATATTATATGAATGAAATATGTAGTGATATTCTGAATAATACAAATACTATGTCATATCTTATTATAATATGTATGAAATATGATATTATACTCAAAATATTTCACACGTTCATTTATATAAAAAATATTTTTGAAATAAATATTTCGTACTGTCTTTCACCACGAAAAGTGGTGGTGTTTCTTTAATTTCTTTGTTGTAAAAATACGAAAGAAGGATAAGAACTTCTCGTTACTCCTTCGATTTTCTTGATAATCTTCTAGATGATAAAGAAAACGAAAACATTCTTGATTCGATCGTTGTAAGGGATGAGGAAGGATGAACGGGGTGAATTAGAGGTAAAAAAAAAAAAAGGGTAGAAAAAGGTAGCTCCCATTTTCTCATCACACGAATCTCATTCGTTGATACAAGACCCTTATCATACTCAAGCTTTTTATGAAAACATAGAAATAAATACGCATACCCACACACAGACAGAGAGAGAGAGTTTCATATACGTAAAAAGGTAAAGAGACCTTTCGAGGGAAAGGGATTTGATGATGGTTGGGTTACTTTACTCGACATTTCTCAAGCGATCAATTTAACCTAGGAACCTTCTTCCTCTTTTCAACATAAAACTCTCCTAGACACATTAAACTCTCGAGTTACACACTCCTTGGGAGACCCCCAGGAATTCTATTCTAGACAAGAAAAGTCTCTTTTCCTTCTTACTTTCTTTCCTTTTTTTTTGTACAGAGCACATACATAGTTGCACAGTTACGTTGGATGGATGATAATCGCGAAGTAACAAACGCTATTGTGCAACTTCCTAGTAAAGAATATAAAATCTTACACACGATTATCTCAAGCTAATTCATTTCTAATTTATTTTTCATTTTTTAATTATGTCTTGAACATGATACGACATTGCAATCTCGGTTTTTTTCTCACCGTTATTAATTAATTGAGCAAATATTCTCATTAGCTTTGTTTAAAAATAACTGTTACGTTGTGTTTTTTTTTTGTTTGGATACATTTTAAATGTCGGGTTAATTTTGAAAAAGGGTAAAATAAAAAGGTAATCGATAAGAGAAAGTTGAGATTTTTTTTTTCTCTCGTTGCCTACGCCATTGACCAAGCAGGGGGGATATCGTCATATCCCGGACGAAGACAGGAAACCTCCGAGCAGAAGTCCCCTCTGCTTCATACTCACGTATGGATATATATGCTTGCTTCGTGAAACCTTCTTCTCTATTATACACGTATTTATATATGTGTAAGTATGTGTATGTATGTATGTGTATTAGTATTTCTATACGACACGTGTATATTCGATAACAGATTTTATAAAATGTTAGAAAATAATTATTCGATATATATTGAATTTTTTAAGAAACAATTTTTCATTAACTTTATTAATTGATAACAATTTAATAAAATTCTGTTATAAAACAAAATAATAAAAAAATTAAATTCATATTTATGTGAATTAAACGTTCGTGTTATTACAATATAAAATATAATTCATAGTTTTGATCTAATTTATTTTACATCAGTGTTTTTATTAACACCGTAAAATATTTTCTTTTAAATATTTATACAAATGGAATACATATGCAAACACCTATCATTATTTTAAATAATAACCAAAACCTTCCTTTTTTTAGTTCATGTTAGAAATCTAGAAAAGATAAGATTATTAATTTATGATAAATAAAAAGAAAAATATATATTCATATATTTTCTATAACGGTGAAAGAAAATTATTCCCTCTATAGAATTGGTATAGAATAGAGGGTAAAAACATATATTGCGTGACTCTATAGAAACGTTCTTCCTCTCTTGTATAGAATATATCGTTACTCTCCCATGAAACTCACGCAATCGGATTCGGAATTCGATGGAATTCGATTGGGAAGGTACGAATGGGGAGGTTGACCTAGTTGTTAATCATAAAGCCACGGAATATGTAGAATCCCCAGTGTGCTCTGATTACCGGAATATTATGCTCCAATAATTAAATCATTAAACACAACAATCAAACTAAATTATAATTGCATTAAAACATATAGCAACTACAAAAAATTCATTATTATTTATCTATCTTATCGATAGAGGTAAAATTACTTAAGAACCTATTTTAATTTTATTTATTTTCATAATTTATAATTACATATATATTACATTATATAATTATAAATTATTTAATTATATAATACGATTTGATCTTATTTCTTTTTTTAATTCATTTTTAGTTGATTGAAAATCCATATCTTTGAACCGTGTTTTATGTGTTTTTGATTTATATAAATTAATAATTATTCGACATGATGTTGTAGTGTTTTTTGAATTCACTATCTCACAATCTTACAATGCACTAATCACATTAAATGAAGTGCGATCAAATTCATTTACATATATATATAATATAGAAAACATCTGTTTAAAAGTAGGTCAACGATACAAAAGTAGGTCAGGTGTATAATTTGGAAACGTAATAATATTTCATAGATATTCCTCAATGTATTGAAAGAAAGATAGTCGAAGAAGGTGTAAGCAAAATTAAATCAGGTGAGAATTGGCAATGTTTATATCTCTCGGTAAATTTTTAAGTAATTTGGCATAAAAAACTATTCCCTTAACTGCCGGTTTAATTGAGCGTTCAATGTTTTATTTATTTCCACCCCACTCTCTTTCACTCTTCGGCAAGTGTCTATAATCAGATGTTATCATTTGATTTGTTATTGACTTTCGTGTAAGTTCGGTACCTGTCGAATATATCCGAAGGTATTTTTCGTAATAATCGTTAGTCTATTTCGAATGTCGGAAAAAGTTACAATAGTTATTAATTGAAGTGTGTAATTTATTTCGCGTCGCTTGTGAGTTCCTATGCAAGTGAGTGTGTAGTGCTGAAAATTGATATATACATATATGGATACCTGCACTTATGGATATGGATTATGCAGCATTGGATACAAGGATAAAAGTACATTTGAAGTAAGTGTACTATAATTTTTAACTTTTTTTTAACATTTGACGGCGTGGTTGGTTTAGTATTAAAAAATCTAATAGGGTAATCGTAACGTTGTAGAATTTTTTTTTACCGGATACCGTATGATACACGTTCTAAAAAAAATAAAATAATAATAATAATAAATATAACTAATAATAATAAACAAAATCTTCGAGTATAATATCTAATTGCTTTTATTAAATAAAAATTAATTTTCAAATTTTAAAAAAATTCTTGCAATTATGTTACTTCAACCGTAAAATAGGATATATATTAAAATAGATACAAAAAAAAAATAGGATAAAGAGATAGTTTATCATAGTGGTCATATTCGTCGCGGTTACTTTCGCTTCCAGGACGTGAGTTAATCTTCTTCAACAATAAAAAAAAAAAAACAGGAAAATTCAACGAATGATTTATAAAACCCTCTAGGTAACATACCCAAATTGTAGAATCCCAACGCGGATGAAATTGAGCCGCAGCAAGAGGAAAGAATTTTTGTTTCGTTGTTGCGTTTAGAGTTTCGCGGTTTCCTTTGTTAACCAATAATAATAATAATAATAATAATGATCAAGGAATAAAAATAAAATAAGAAATTATAGGGGGATAAAATGAAAGAAAAAATATTGCCAACGTGAAAGTGACATAATCATCCGACCGTGCAATTTCTTCTCTCTCTCTCTCTCTCTCTCTTCTTCTACAAGTAGATTATTATTATTATTATTCGGTTAAGTATACTTAAGTATACTATGAGTACAATAAGTGAGAAACGTTGTTGAATAGTGGATCTCGAACAGGGTACACTTAACTCGTGTCAAATAATAAAAACGTTTTCGTTTTAAATTGTCCTGACAGGTGGAAGAGGAGACGAGTGATGAGAAAACGGATTTTATTTTATTGATTCGTTTCTTTCTATTTTTTTTTATAATTGGATTCGTTCGGGAAAAAATAAGATCGAGTTTAAAGTTTTTAAAAAGAAAATATACTTTGAAATAATCGATGGTGATATCAAAGAAAAAAAATTGTCAAAGAATAAAAATGTTGGAATAAAATTAATTGAAATGATTTTATAAAATATAATAAATTCCGATGATTTTTTTAAATGAAAGAAAATGAATTTATAAAAACATAAACAATGTAGGAAAGAAAAATTGTTAGAATAAAAGTAATTAATTGATTAATATAATTAATATGTTTTATCTTTAGTCTAAAAATTCTCGATGGATAAATAATTGCTCGTTTAAGAAACCCTTTTAACGTATTTTAACTGACTACGAAGGAAAGAAAACAGATAGGAAAATAGGAATGAGAATGAGAGAACGTTATCTCGATCTACGGTAAAGTAATCGGTCATTCAGTAGAAAAAACATTGAAAAAGAAAAAAGAAACGTGAGAGATCAGTGAGATAAAATTGCAATGAGGGGATCGCATTAAGGTACAAGTTCCGCAAGGTGAACGTATGCGGTCCCTCCGGAAACAACCAACGAACGAAACGAGTCCTTGGTTTTCCGTATAAAACAAATAAAAAAAAGACTTGTTTCTCGTTCGAATCGATTCGTTGCACTCGGGCTTTGTTGTTTAGCAAATATAAGAATAATTATTAACCTGAGTAATTTGCATAAGAAATTTTTCCCCCCATAGATATTCTTTTTTGATAATCATTTTTTGTTAGATAAAAAAAAAAATAAAATTTTTATTAGATAAAAACAGAAGAACATTTTGTATTTTAATGTTTCAATTTTTATTTTGGATTTTTATTTTGTATTTTAATTTTTGAATAATCATAATATCGAGATATTGATTGGTATTGTATAAAAAGAATATTTTTTAATTACATAATTTTTTTCATTTGAAGAAAAAAGTAAATACATTTGTAATATGATACTAGTATTAATTTCTTATTCTTATTAATTTCCTTCTTCGTAATGCGATTATACGTAACTTATCATAACAGTTCATTGTATAATAACGATAATGTTCTCGGTATTGGAACTATCACGACGATAATCGTGTGACAAATATTTACGAAATGAAGTCTTGACCATCGTAAAATAGAGGATATATGCAATGGCGTAGATATCGTTTAGAAATGTATCAAATATTATTTACGATTATATTTGCCATTTATATTTTTTACATTTTCTTCTTCTTCTTTTTTTTTTGGTTGAATATTAAAAATAGAGGATTTCGTAAAAAAAAAAAAAAAGGATATTACCACGCGATGTTTTAAATATTTTTTTTTAAGTATTACAAAACATTTTCTTATTTTCTTAGACCCAGTTAAGATGAACATTGAGAAAAAATAAAAATGATAAATAAATTGTCGCAATTAATAATCTCTAATTAAAAATCTAAATCATTCCGTTGACTAATAATTCATCGAGATAAATAATAATAATTTTAAATAAAGACAGCAGATAAAATAGAGGATAAATTCCAATCCTGTATACGTGTTTACAATATAACATGTTTATTTACCTTGCATCGAATCAAGAAGTCTTCTGGCATGATTCACGAACGTTTCGAAAGATGAAATGCCGAGTTTGGAAACGTAACTTTTAAAAAGGAAAATAACTCTCCTTCAACAAATCGTTTGAAAACACTTTTTTTCTTTGAAGAAATAAATTACAAAACTGCAATAAACTCTCTTTCAATCGAAACTAAAATTGATAAAAATATCCACTAACTATTCCAAAACAGATTTATATTTTCAAAAACCAATACAAACTAAATCAAACCCAAACAACTTTTGAAACAAACAAAAATCTAATCTTTTAAATATATTAAACACAATTACCAAATATTATAAACTTCTTTCTCTCTCTCTCTCTCTCTCTCTTTCAAACACAAATAAAATAAATAAACAATTTGTAATATAAAAATAATTTCAATTAATAATATTATAGAATAATATTAATAAATTAATAAATAAATAAATAAAAATTAACAATGTAATTTGATTTATTTTTTCTATTAAGATTAAAAGAAAATGTTTCAAATCGTATTTCTTATGTACACTTTTTTTACACTTGTAGAACATAAATTGAATAAAACGCGAACTTTGAAACTTGAATGTAAGAAAATAAAAAAGAAATGTAAGAGAGAGACAATTTTGGCGGGCTTTAAAATCAAGAAAAATTTTTCTAACTTGAATCTAACCGACGTAATCCTCGAAAGCTCAACAACGTTCTTCTCCACCGTCAAAGGCAAACTGCCTGAAACACAGTTTCATTCTGCGTCGTTCCCCTTCTGACAGTCAGCTGGCTTGTTCCTCCTCTTTCTCTTCCTCGTCTCGGTCTCTTCATCCTTCTCCTTCTATTTCACTCCACCCCAGGTTTTACCCTTTCTTCGATAAACATTTTGTTTTTTATTTTATTTATTACAAAAATAGTACAATAAATACAATAAATTCTATCTGAGAATTTTTATAAATAATTTTTAAAAATATTGTAAAGCTAATTAAATCTTATATTTTGTATGATCCGAAGTGGTAGAAAACTTTTGTTTAGTTTAAAAGTATTAAATCTTTCGTTTTCCAAGTAGAATTTTACTCTAAGGGATCCAACAAACATAAACTTTTTTACTTATTCTTCTTGTTCTTCTTCTTCTTCTTCTTCTTTTTTATCTGTTTCTTCTGGTTTAATCCTCTGCACGATTTTTCGATCCTCTCTTCTTTTAGAGAGTGTCTGTCAGTATTTTTTGATCATTCTCACTTCGCGAAAGAGAGCTTTCAACGTCAATCTCGCGATTCTTCTGTGCAAGATAAAAAAAGAAGAAAGAGAGAAAGTTCGCGTAAAAAGGGTTAGGAAAAAAATACGATGAATGGTGAAGGAGGGGCACGAAAAAAGTAGACGAAAAATAAAATATAAAACAAAGTAAACAGGAAATCCTCTTTGAAAAGAACCTTGTCGATATTCCAACAATCCACTCTACCGTCTGATATTTTTTTCCACCAACTCAATATATGAAATATGTGTGGTGGTGGTGTAAGAGTATGAAATATTTTAGATTCGTGTATGAGGTATTAAAATAAGGTAATTATATGAATATAAATATTAAATATATATAAATATGGTTATATAATCTAGATTAAAAATCATTCACGGTTGACAAGTAAAACTAATTAGTCCCGGCACGAAGGCTTTACGTATTGTCCTACGCTGTTGATTCGTCTCGTACGACAATGGATTTCAACGACACAATAGCCACGATAATCGATTTATACTGCATTCAAAGGGTACGAACGGAAGTTAGCAAGACGCGGATTCGTGAACGAGAGGTGAACGATAAAAAATAAAAAGAAAGAGGGATGGAAAAAATGTAAGAGAGATTAGAAAATGCTGATTCTCAAATATGGCCTGAGGGGTGACGCGACAACCATGAGGAATCTCGATTTTACGACAAAAAATATTCGTTTCAAGTACTGCGTTATGTAAAAAAAAGTATCAGTGTGTGTATGCGTGTATGTGTGTGAAAGAGTGAGGGAGAGAGAGGAGAATATTAATGAAAAGACGAATTTCGTTAGACACCCCTCTTTCTCTTTCTATTTCTTTCTTTATTTATCTATCCATCTATCTCACTGACTCTGTCTGTCCCTTTTTTTTTCTTTTGCGAGCCCTTCCTCGATATGCATCAGCGACCTGCCTTAATGTAGCATGCATATGTAATAACGATTAGCCTATGCCGGATACAATGACTGGATGAACAGCAAACAGCAGGCACGTTTAACTTATATGCATCTACGTGTTTTTCATGTATACATTGGTCGATGACCCCATTACTTGATAATTCAATTTTAATTATGATTTACGATTATAGACATTTTAAAGAACGTTTTAATATTTACAAAATATTTTTTTTAATTATTCATATACTTATTTAATCGTTTAATTATTTAATTATTTTATCTCGTAAAAGAATATATCGAGTAAGATTTAAGATAATTATGCTATTCGTCTGTATAGAAATTACAATATTAATTTATTTTTAAACTCATTCTTTTATTTTGATATATTGAAATTAAAGTATCATTACTTTATTCATATTTTTCTAAACCACGTGGTTTTTTAGCGGCAAATAATCGACCAATCAAATCACACCTACTATGACATTTTTATAATTCGCGGGACCAATCAGAGTACAGCGCTGCTGCGTGTAAGAGTTTAGTATTCAAACGAGAAACTTAAACTCAATCGGTCAAGTCACTTCATTGTAATTTTTTTTACGAAACTTCTTTAATGTATAAAAAATTTATATTTATATAATATTAAAATATGTATAAATATATATTAACTTGGAAATTATTTTCTATACATTTTATGAAGAAAATATAGTTTTAGTTTATTAATTTAATAATAAATATCGCAAGTGTATTGTACAGTTACCAGACTATATTATATAGCATGTTATTTTATTTGTTTACTTTAACTAAAAATATACATACCAGCGGTTCCGTTATAAGCCAAACTAACTTATCTACAAAGCAGCCATTTAAGAGTTTATGGTGTCCGCTGGTATTGCTGAAATTAACCTCTCCCCCTCAAGCCTACGCTTGGGCGGAATTCATATCGTAACACATTACAGTTTATAATGCATTTTGTAATACATTATATTGTTAATATTTACATTATTCTTTTGAGGGTGTAATTTCAATTACAAAGGAGAAAGAAAATGTTGAGGTTTCTTTCAAGACGACGAGGACGTAGTGTTTCTGGGCAAAACAACTCGTCCCAGATTAAAAATCAGAGGTTACTTAGCAATAAAAATGTTGTGCAATGTAGAGTTGTTTTATTAGACGGTACTGACTTGCCTATCGAATTATCGGTAAGTTATTTATATTTAATATTTTTATATATTTAAATAATTGTGAGAAATAATATTTACCTCGTGTAAATTTTTTACATTTATTTTTTATAGAAAAAAGCATTGGCTAGCGATTTGTACGAACAAGTATTTTATAGTTTAGATTTGATTGAAAAAGATTACTTTGGGTTACAATACACCGATAGTAATAATGTTCAACATTGGCTGGATCCTACTAAACCAATAAAGAAACAAGTCAAAAGTATATATTTGATATATTGTTAATCAAATTGCATTATCGTGTAAACTATATTTTGTTTTGTTTTACAGTTGGACCGCCATATACCCTACGACTTAAAGTCAAGTTTTATTCCTCAGAGCCTAACACATTGCGCGAAGAATTAACACGGTATCAATTCTTTTTACAATTAAAACATGACGTGTTGGAAGGTAAACTTCATTGTCCACATCAAGTGGCTGTTCAATTAGCTGCTTTGGCTCTTCAATGTATGTATTTTTAATATAAGATTTGTAACATTTGATAATAGAAGTATGCTTGTGTATAATGGTAGATAAATTTATTTTAGCCGAACTAGGTGATTATGATCCAACAATGCATAGTGCAGCAACTGTATCAGAATTTAGATTTGTCCCAGGACAAACGGAACAAATGGAATTAGAAATATTAGAAGAATATGCCAAATGTTCAGGTCTCAGTCCAGCTCAAGCGGAATCAGCTTATCTCAGTAAAGCAAAATGGTTGGACATGTACGGTGTTGACATGCACACTGTACTTGGAAAGGATGCTTGTGAATATTCGTTAGGTTTAACACCAACTGGAATACTAGTTTTCGAAGGAATGCAAAAAATAGGTTTATTTTTCTGGCCTAAAATAGGTCGTTTGGATTTTAAGAAGAAAAAGTTAACTTTGGTAGTGGTAGAGGAAGACGACGAGGGAAGAGAACAGGAGCATACGTTTGTTTTTAGACTAGTCAATGAGAAGGCGTGTAAACATTTGTGGAAATGCGCGGTTGAGCATCACGCCTTCTTTCGTTTGCGTGCTCCAGTCAAAGGTACAAGTGGACGACAGAATTTTTTTCGCATGGGTTCACGTTTCCGTTATAGTGGAAAAACAGAATTCCAAACTACTCAATTGAATCGTGCTCGCCGTACTGTTCAGTTTGAACGCCGACCGAGCCAAAGATATGCGCGTAGACAGAGTCACGTTTTGCGAGAACGTCAACGTCAACAAGTTGAACAGATACAGCCACCACCTTCTAGTCAGTAATAAATACAATTTATATTTTATATTTATTATTGTTATTAAATCTCAGAATAAGTAGTAATAATAAATTATAATTTTGTAGCTGAAGAAGAGCCTCTGCAACGTCAACCAAGTCACACTAGTACAAAATCGTCAGAGTCCAGTGTTCAAGGGGCTTCGTCACCTTTGGTAGATTCTTTATTAAAATCTCTTGCTAAGGATCAGCAACCTCTTGAACCAAGAAATCAAACAACAGTTGTTAATACTGAAAAAGAATCGGAACCTATGAAACCTACATTGCCTATTGAAAATCAAGTAACCAATCAAGTGCAATTAGTACCTAATAATCAAGTCGGTGGTACTTCGTCGTTACCACCTCGTACTCCTATACCACCAGAATCACTTAAATGTAACATACTAAAAGCAAAAGCCCTCGAGCAGGGTAAAAATTCTAATTTAATATCCATCACGTCTGTGGATACATCTGCAGTTACAGTCAAAAACAATCAACATTGCGATGCAGCTACTATCGTCTCGGTGGTAAGTTCTATTAAATTTTCACTATTAGAAAAACTTGCTATTTTTATTTTGCGTATAGGATTTATCTTGCTTATATGTATTTGACTGTATCGTGAATTTGTCTACTTATATCAAAAATTTAATTTACAAGTACATACATAAATTAGTAAAATATATATATATATAAAGTGATCAAGCCCTTCAAAATCATGTCCTATGTATTGTTTCGCATAATCAGCTTTCAGCTATAAAGTTGTTTGCTTTCTTTTGCTTTTCTTGACTATAGGGTGGAGACAAATTAACGCTTTCTGTAAGCGGAGCTGAAATAAGCCCAGCAGCAGATTCCACTGTAACTGTAACGCATTTCTCATTGGACAATTGGGGCCAAATAGAACAAACAACAACACCATTAAGTCCAAAATCAAATCAATCACAAAATCCATTTAATCCATTTACCATCGATAGTAAGAATGAAGTAACAGCTAATGAAGGCTCTGAAACTACTACTGACACAGTCAGTACAGAAGATGATAGCAAAAAGAATACAAATCCTTTCATAGATTCTAATCCATTTTTGGGCTTATTAAACCCATTTAAAGAATTACAATCAACAGTGGAAAAGAAAAATGAGCAAGAAGCTACTACTATTGCTACTACTCCTACTCCTACGACTACGACTACGACTACCAGTACCGAAAATAAAACAGCTCAAGCAAGAGTTGTGAAAACAGAAGAGATTCAAACAATAAGAACAACGATTACACACAAGGTTAGTTAAATCCCTCTGGTGCTTGCAAATATTAAATTTAAGACCTATAATGCTAGCTGTGCATTTGCTTTTTATTTTATATATTAATTATGTATTATGCATACATTTTTGTAATATGTTTTGACATCATAGTCATCTATAAGCGATATTATATGATCTTTTATTCTGTTTATTGTAAAGGATGATAGCCCAGCTGTTTCGGATATCAGTCCATGGTTAGTAGCAGACCCATCACAATCTGCAACAACAGAACAAACACCAGGCAAACAAACAGTCATAACTAGAAAGACGGTAATAACAACACAGCTATAAATCTATGATTATATTATTTGTTATCTTTTTACATTTTAACTTGCAACATTCCTATCACATATTCAATGGCAGCTAACTAATAATACGACTTTTATTTTCATCTCATTTATATTTTTTTAATTATTTTTTTTCTCTATAAATAGATGACAAATTTATAATCTCCGGATAAATAAAAAAAAAACATTTGTGATAAAGTATATTCGTCAGGGGGGGAATGAGAAACTATAAAAATTATTTTTTTTATAGTAATAAGTATTCGTAGGTCTTATGACTTTAAAATAAAGTATGCATTTAAATATTATTTTCTTTTTTTCTTTTTTTTTAGACAAATAAATGCATAACTGATTTATTTTTTATCTTTACATTGCATATTACTTTAAATATGCTTTAAGTTTCGTAAGTATTACGATACTAAACTCTTACAGATCTTAAAAAATATATTACGAATAAGTGTCCTTATGATTCAGTAATATATGCGTTTAATATGCATTTATACCAGATATAAAAGCATGGTGCTTGTGTTCGATATAAAGACTATAAAGAACAAGAAATAAAAAAAAAAAAGAGATGAAAGTTTGAAGCATTTATATATATATATATATATATAAGCATTTATATTTATCGATGTGCCTTTAAATTAAAAAAAAAAAAAAATACATTTATTCTGGAATATATATTATAATATATACTGGATATTGGAGATACAAGTAAATAATATGTACCTTCAAATACATATTTCTAAAAGAAAAAAAATAATAATTTAGAGAGCCATGTATACTGTTACTTATTAGAACACAACATATTTACTATATATTAATTTAAGATATTGCCATCGTGTTATTGCATATTATATATATATATATAAGGAAGAAAAGTTATTACAGACAATATTTTTACAACTATGAACAATAATGATTCTAATCAATCAAGATTTTAATGAAAAGACTCATCGTAGATTGTGCAATATTATAAAACTTAATCATTTTTAAGTATAATTAAACTGAGATTCGTATACAATGTCATATGACGCTGGCCAATTTAATAATATCGATTTAAAATATATAAATAAAATAAATTTTAAAACGAACCTGAATCTTTTTAACAATATTTGTAATTATAAGTAAGACTGATAATTAAATTTTAAGAAGCTTTTATATATAAACATTTTTATATGAAACATTTATAAACATTTGTTTGTAATGTAAGTAAATAATCATTAATCCTTTTGATACACTTCCACCATACAGATATATGCATCACGAATAAGGTTCTACCGTGCAGGCTAGTTACAATGTAATGCATTTTAAGATATTCAGATTTAAAAAATTGTACACTGAAGTATATCATTGATTTACTATAGTCACCAGTAGTATCAAAAGGGTTAACAGTATTATAAATGAATTTGAACTCTAATACATTCTTTGTAACTTGGATCACATTAATTAATTATTAATCCACAAATTGTAATATTACATATTACAATTAATATTTCAACATTTGAAAAATAATATTGCACAATCTGATTTATTAAATAAGTGCAGCTTAACAGTATTGTTTAATATTTTAAATTGTACACAGTAAAACTGGAAAGGCTGTTTTATATTCTTCGTATATAAGATTAAAAGTGTTTTGTAAAAAAGAAATTAAAAAAATATAAATTATCGAAGAATATATATATATATATTGCTATGTTTTAAAATAAATATCAACCAACGAGAATGGAAAGTAATACATTGTTTTGTTAATACAATGTACGCTGCATTTATATATAGAGATTATAGTAATACAATTATATAATGCGTATGCATAAATCTGTTAATTTTGAGATTTAACAAATTCTCTATTAGTATCATATATTTATGATACACTGATTTTCATCTAAAGCCTAGCGTGTTACACATTTGTGATTGTAATCAACGCGATAAAATAAATTCTTGGCTATGGTTGGAAATTCTTTTCCATCGTATGGTAGAAAATATATTAACAAGTAAATAATTTAAAAAATTATTGCACGTTTTAATTTTATAAACGATAATCAATAGATCTAGTTTATAAACCAACACTCGTCGATATTTGTTCATTGATAAAACTAAGGAATGATTATTATTTTGAAATGAGAGAAAGAAAAAAAATAACGTTTTTATTTCCCATAAGAATTTCAACTTGTATAATTTATGTTACTCCCGTATTATTAATTATTCAACTAAATTTTGAATATTTTAGCTTAAATTACATTTTATCTTTTCTTTTTATTTTTCTTTATTAACAAATCATTTTTTGATCTGAAAACTTTATATGCATGGACGGATTTGGCCCAGAAAATATTTAAATTTACCTAAATCAACTTCATACACCAATACGTTTTATGTTAATGAATATTAATGGAAGAAAATTTTTGTTCTTTTTAATTAGATAAACAGCATCAAAATAACGAATAATATATGACACATGTATACACATATGACGTATAGTTAATTCCTTTTCACTTTCTAATATAATTCCTTAGAACACGATTCGTACTTATATAATTTAATTTTAAAATCGAATAAAAAATTAATCGATTTTGTATAAGTATTTATTTTAACGAAACATGACGAATGACATTGTTTTAAAAATAAGAAATCGAATTATTTTATATATTTTACTGAGATGTACTTATTATATTAAATGTCAATAATTGCATATAAAGCATAACATAGAACTTTAAAATACACGATATATAAATGTAAGTAATTGTTTATCTTATATATATATATTAATTATTATTATTATTATTATTAATATTGTAAAAGCTTATCCTTCTCACCAGTTATTCTTTATTATTTTTATATATATATATATTCTATAAATTTTACCTATTGTTATGCTTCTATATAACTATTGACAAACATTCATTAGATCATGTTTACATATTATGCTTGTTATATATAGTATATAAAATGCAGAAAAATCATTTTTATTATTTCTTTTCATTATATATTTAATATTATTTTCATTTTAGATAATAATGGCATACATAAGGCAGGACTTCTTATATTTTTCCACATGGCAGCAACCGCGTTTGAGCAAATATTTGCTGACCCGAACAAATATTTTATTTTACCATCTTCTCTTTCGCTATCATAAACTCACAGACCTAATACGACACGTGTATTATTTCCAAACTGGTTTGGAATTAATTTTCGGTTAGTTATACGAGTCCAGGAATATTTTTTAGTTTTCCTCAAATTTCTGCAACTCTTAAATTTGATAGCGTGATCAACATTTTAAGAAGTCCTGCCATAAAGCATAATATGTAAATGTAAGCATTTTAAATGACACTACACACATTTCATTAGAGTACCAATATATATATAAATCTATCCATTAACATTAATACAGGCAATTTATTATTTTTTATTTTTGCTTATGTTTATAGTCATTCGTAATTTTGTGTTATATATTTTGATATAAATATACATATGTGCATGTGTGTGTGTAGATCATTTATACAACACATACATACATTCATATTTTTCATGTATTTACACACAATATTATTATTATTATTATTATTATTATTATTAATAATATTATTAATATTGATACCCTGATACAATCCGTCCTAATGTGTGTCATATGCTGTGTATTAAGTAATGTATCTACGAATTTGTTCTGCTTTTTAAATAAACACTGTATCACCGAAGTAAAACATTGAACTTACTATTAGTTTGAAAAAAAAAAAAAGAAAAATGTCTATGTGTGTGTGTATGTAATCAATTAAAATTATTTATTATTTTACAGATTTACACGTAACAAAAATAATTTAATCGTCGGTAAAAAATTGTAACAGTTCTTTTTTTTTCATTTAATATTTACGCAATTATTATTTATTTAAAAAAATTTTTTTTCTCATTTTTATTTATCATTATTATTATTATTATTTTTTAATCTAATCGTTAAACATAATAATTCGATAATTTAACAATACGCCTCAACACAAAACATATAAAAATCGCTAAAAAACAGCGTTACAACAATTTTTTCATTAAAGATATGCAAAAAATAATCACTCGAAAAATGTCTTAGAAAATTCTTAATTTTTAAATCAGCACATATATTAATCAATTCTTAGGCCAAAATTGTTCCTACAATCATTCAGATAAATATTAACTATACGGTACTAAATTATAATGAACGATAGGATATTGTGATAATTGTTTAAATCATTTTTTTAGTTATTTAAATGATCATTAAGTAGGCATCTTAGTTTTACTAAAAAGATATATATACTATATGATACGTTGCTTCGCTTTTAAGTAGTTACGCTATTATTATTATTATATTAACCGTACTATGTTAATTGCGAATTATTTTTATAATTATTTCAATTCAATTCATATACTTAATGATTTAGTTTATCTCAACATCGTTTGTTCTTTATATCTTCATATTATATATATATATATATATTTATAAAAAGGGGATTGCTTTTAAAAATTGAAATACTAATATTTAAATATCAATTCCATATATGCGAAGATAACTATTATACACTACACAATAGGTCACTTCATTATAATTGAGATTATTAGTTAATTATTTAACAACACTTAGTTTCTCTATGATATATAAATAATGACAGACGATTAATTTAATTTTCTATGTCTAGTTATAAAAAGATTCATACACGTTGGAACAGTTTGATGTAATTTATCAGATATTTACACTTTTAACTCTCTCTCACTCAAACATGATAATTCAAATGAATGTCGCAATGGAAAACGTTTACAATTATTATCTGATTAATTATTTCTATTATATGTTTCGAACATGCACGTGCGAAAAATTATCTTTTATATTTATCGTAATCATATATTATATTAATAGATTATTAAATATCAAGATTCTAAAATTTATAAATCTGTGGTCAATTCAAACTTGTAAAATTAATTAGGTTTAAGTAGATTTTCCTTTTTTTTATTTTAAATTTAATTAAAGCAGAGCTTCATAAGAGAGGATTATCCATGATAAATGTTATAATGGAAATATTTTATTTATTTATCAAAATTGATTACTACTCCCATCCTGTCTTAATTCATTCTACTTTAATGTATTTTATTAATCTATATCGTTAATAATCTGCATCATAGCCAATCGTTCGCCACCGTGTGATAAACCTTTATTCGAATCAGCTGAAATATCGCTAGTGTTATCTGGACTGTATTCATTTCTAAAGACACTGTCAGATTGAGAGTGCGTTGGCGTTGATAATTCTGATACCAAAGGTGTAGATTCATCGTCACTGTCGACAGCTGTAGATGTTGTAGAAGTTGTTCCAATTAAACGGTCTTTTAATTTAGATAATTTTTCCAAACTAGCATGCGGAACAGAAATAGACACTGCTGGTGAATTACATATCGTTAATACTGTATCGTCGCTAAGCGTAGATACAGAACGTCTTTTCTTCATTGAAGAAGCTATGGAAGATGTTGGTTTTAATGTTATATTATTTCCCACGTAGTTTTCGTCTGTGGATTTAGATCTAAAGGCAGGTAGTGGTGAAGGGGGAGGAGAAACGAAAAGAGAGGATGGTCTGGTAATGCAATGACTTCCAGTTCTTCTTAAACTTCTACTACGACTGTGAGAACAAGTCGATCTAGTACTTCGTTGTGAAGCTATGCTATGTTGAGAATTAGCACGGTGTAGATGTATCGTTGAGTCGCACGAACTATCATCAGAACTTTCCCTTTCATTGTTAACTGGTACCCAATGAAAAAGTGGATTGGTTTGTAGTAGAACAAACTCCGTATCCTGTGTTGAAGGAACTCGTCCTAAAAACAATAATCCGATGTCATGTCTTCTTCATTTCTCTTTCATATATTATTTTCATTTAACAATATTATTATCGTTTTATAATTAATTATAATTTGTTGTTGTTGACATTAACAAGAAAGAAACAAAAAGCGTATGAACATAAATAAACGTACAACGAATAACGATAATGCATAATGTACATCAATGCATATATATATAATAATACAACAATAGAACAAATTCCTGTAATAAGGAAACGAAAAGAAATCTTCCTGCTTTCTCTTTTTATTGGGTAAACATTCAATTTATTTCTTATTATTGTACACAGCTTATTTTCAATTAAAAAGACACATCAGTCTTCTATTTTACAAATGTAAGCTGCAATGAAGATAATATATATACATATATATATATATATATATATGTATATAATATATATGGTAATATTTCTAAGGACATAAGTTTATTGTTATAATTCTTATAACATATAACACATTGCGTTTAAGGAAAGCGTACAAATTTAATACAGATGGATTATGCAACATGTATTAATTTTCTTTTCATTTTATATGATAAAATATATTGTTATGTTTTTTTTAAAGTTTATTTTTACAGATATATATATATACTTTTCATAATATATAAATACGGATATAATAAATCGAAAAATTTTATTTTATAATAACTTTATACACATTACTTTTTACACATTTATAAATATATCACATTTTAATTGCCTCTCATCCTACCAAAATAGAAAACAAATTTTTTGAAAAGATTTTTTAAACAACAACAATAATAATAATAATAATAATAATAAATAAGAATTTAACGATCTACAATTATTTACACCAACGACCATACTTTACGCGTAAAAAACTTGTTCATTTAAAATAGAATTAATATATGTTGCATGAAATATATTATTTTTGTACTTTTAATATTTTGTACTTGGAAGTTATTGAATTATTATCTTTTTCTTTTCTTTTTCATACAAATAAAAAGTTTCTTGCATTTGATATTTTGTATGAAATATTGTTAATAAAACGCAAAGTGATATTTCTTTTTTTTTCTACTTATTAAAAACAACAATTAATGTAACATCGACAATCACAAGTTAACATTTTCAAACGTGTATGTAAACATTATATATCTACAGAAGTAATGTATTGCTAAAGCATTTGGAAGCATGAATGATTAATTAATTATAACAATATAATATATGAAAAAATATATAAAATTTTTCTTTCTTTGGAAATAAAACATATAACACAGTTCTTTCAAATGATTTAACTTAACTATCACATTACTTTTTTCTTCTTAATTATATATCAAGTCTACGTATTTTAAATTTAACAAATAACGATACAGATAAAGATATTTTCATTGCATTAATAATATTTATTGAAGGAGTGATATATCTCTTCTTTCATCTTCTCTTCTTTTCTTCGTCTTCCATTGATATGTATAATCACTCGTTTTATATTGCAAAATTATATGGCATATTTTTTATTTAAAATATATAAGAAAATATGAAATAATTTTCGAATTAAATCAACATTTTTTTCAATACAGATCTGTTTCTTCTTTTTTTCTTTCTTTGCAATGAATATTTAATATAGATTACATTTTTATTGTCTATTTGTATCTATCGTACAAAAAATAAGATAATATCTGCTATACTGTCACGTTGTTATATGTTTTATCGAAACGAAATAATTAAGAAAAAAGCAAAAGCAAAGTAAACCCCAAAAATAAATTGTATTATATTTTAAGTAACAATGTCTAGCGCATATACCATTTAGGGATATACGTTTTATTTGGTATCTCTTTAACAGAATTTTAAGTTTCCATTGTAATTACTGACAGTATCGCAGTATCAGCAATGTTGCTGTGGCTCTTGAATTACAACCAGGGGCAGTGAAATTGGTAGAGTAGTAGAAGGCTCACCTGAAAGTGAGTCTGTTGCCGCCGTTGTTGGATTCGGAAGATCCAATACATCTTCGCATGCTTCTTCGTTCAATGTTTGTAAAGCACCACATATCATTTGTTCTTCCAAAGTTACCTGTAATAAATCAATATTTTCTAATTATCCTTCTTTTCAAAATGCATATATAAATTTTCTTTAAAGTATTTCATCATAAATAAGAATATAAATATTAATATTGAAATCTCACCTGATACTAAAAAGCCAAGATACAAATGTAACAAACAATATTACAGAGTAATATATTAATTGATCTATTATTTTTTATAAATGTATTTTTAAAAATATTTCAATAATTTCCTTTACCTGTTTTTCCATAATCGATTGTTTAGTTTGATCTCGTCGAGGTGGTGCATCTGTTCTGGATATTCCCTTTTCTTTCTCAACATGGACAGGTACGTGAACAGAACTAGTTTGTAAAGTGTGTTCTGCTACAAAAAAAAAATAATTGTACAAATATTAAATTATTAGATCTGATATAATAATTCATAGAATGGAAAAATATTATATTTACCTTTCCGTGCAATGGGCTCGAGTCCTACAGTAAATCGTACACTTCGTGAAGTTTCATCTTGATTATTGAATGATGTTAATTCCAATTCTCTAAGCGATACAATTATCATACGGAATAATTCCCAATCGCCAAAAGCCATTTTTAAGACCTAACAAAATATTATCTTTTTATGTTTTAGCTGTTCGTTCGCTACTATTTTTTCTTAAACAATTGTAATATTAATTTGTAAAGGAGGCGAAGTATTCAACGATTAATACCTTTTTTAATTCTTGCAAATCGCAATGAAGCAAAACTCTTCCATTAATATTATTGTCCCTCATTAAAATTTTATATTGGGATGCGTGATTAATATTAAAACCTTCGATTCTATCGAGAAGGTCACAGACATCGTTCACACTCATAGAAGACAATTTCAATTCAAGAATTTCTGGCTGTGTGTGAAAGGAAAAAAAAGATAAAGAAACAGTAGAAAATTTTAAATTTGAAAATATGAAATATTTACGAAAATAAATAATTGCATTTAGATCAACAGACAAGAACGTACTGGTAATGCAGTGGTTGCAGAAATTGGTCTTGACAAAGGTTCAGCAGGTGGAATATGTGGCCAAGGTGAAACAGGCCAATCGAAACTTGGTTGAAAAGCCCACGATGGTCCTGGTTGAATATATTGTTGTCCCTGTAAACTTGGTGCTCTGTTAAATTTAGTATTACGATTGGTAGATACGGTTTTGCTTGTATTGCTTGGATTGTAAATATTGCTTTGTTGAGTCCACGGTGTTCCTTGTTTGTGATAAAATAAATTGCTCTCTTCTTCTAATCCTTGCTGTTCTTCTTTTATTCTCTTCTTAATATAAGGATCAAGATTGATAGTAAATGGTAAAAATATTTTCATATCGCTTATGTGTAAACTAGATCTGTGGAAAGTTAGAAAAACGTCTAACTTGCGTTCGTCTCTGTCCATCTCGAGAAGTGGTTGAACATCCTTTAGCACCGGTATTTGTGGACGCACTCTAAAAAATAAAAATAATAGATTATAATGAATATATAAAAGAAATATAAATATCGTAAGTTGGTTTTATAGTTTTCACACACTTATCATAAAGATTTTTCAAAGACATATTTTCGTCCAAAGGTTCCCCACACGTGTCATAATATAATATCAACCAAGATGTTCTAAAAGGCCATTGTTCTGTAATGTTGATCCAACTGGCTAGATGATACCAATTAAAATCAATCTGGAATGCTTTCAATAACCTCCCGGTGACATAAACAACGTTCATTAATCTTCTCATACTGCGTGGATTAACATCACTGAAGTAATCATCAGTGAGAAGCATTTTATTGAGATCATGTGCGCCACCTAATCGATTTAAATTACTACCAATACTGCTAGCAATGGATTCGCTCATCCGTAATTTTCTGTTGCCCTTCCTACTCTGTGGTTTCAATTTTTCATTGCTATTCATAACAACGGATTCAGTACTTAATCTTCTGTTGGAAACAGAGTGATGCATTGTACTGCTAGCAGCATAATTAACACTCTCCTCAGCTTCAGACCAAGTTGTCTTTCTAGTATGCTGTGCTGTTTGTTGTGCGATATTAACTTTACGTAATCCGCTGTTTTGTAAATAAAATGGAAGATGAACCATATTTCTTAAATAATCGTGCCCACCGATATTGGACTCGGTGAATAATCTTCTACTGTTTACTTCGACTGCCTTTAAAAATGAAAAACAAAATAAAATAAATATAAATATAAGTATTTGCATATTCGCATAAAAAATTTGAGGAAAACAAAAATCTAAAAGAAAAATCTCACCTTAGAAATAATATGTGGATCAATGGCTAAGATCACCACAAATGGGTATCCATTATCGCTAAACAGAGCCTGTATAGCATCTAGAACAAGTAGAACTTTATCTTGCTCGCAACTGTCTAGGCCATCTACTATTAAAACTAGCCTACTTTGTTGAGACATGAAGCTATCTAAGCATTTTACCTGTTTTTGATTTATAAAATATATGAATTATTAAAAAACCTAATAAATTAATTGTATATATATAAATTATATACTTGGTATATACCATTTCAGTCATTAGATTAACTTCACTTCTTAATGTTTGTATAAAACCTTCGCTTTTTAATGTTTCTAATTTGGATATACTATGTTGCAGATGTCTTCTCTGCGAGAACACAAGCGCTTTTAACGTTTGACTCCATGTGTATAAATTTGCTATAATACTGATAGTTAATACTAAGCCAACAGTTATCAAAATGATGTGCGCTGTAACCTTCTCGATAGTTTGTCTATGATACAAATAATAATAATAATAATAATAATAATAATAATATATTTAATTATTAATATATTAATTTTTTATTAAGTAGTTAACATGAAAGAGAGAGAGAGAGAGTTAAATTACTTACACATCACTAGATATATCTATGAGGTAGACTGTAAGTACTGATATACCAATAAGTAAACTGCAGAAGCAGAATTCAAATATAACAACGTATGGTAAACAACAAAGATGTCTCCATTTCCAAGTAGTGGTAGACTTATCGAATTTAGGTCTAAACGCTCTATACAATCTCGTAGACAATGAACCAAAATCATTTTCTATCGAATCATAAAGAGATCCAACCATTTGCACAACCGCATTTTCACCGCCAGCAGTTGTACCGACTCTGGTTTGATCGGTGAAGTAAAATTTAATGGGTTGTACGGTAATATCGTCGTTAACACTTCCACCAGGTGGATGACAAAATATTATTTGCAACAATAGCTTCAACGAGTTTAATTTTGTTGTAAATGCTACTGTAAACTTCGATGGCCAATACCAATCGTAACTAAAATGATGATAATCATAATAAAAATAATGTTAACAATGAGATTAAATCATAGTAATTAGAATTTAACATTGTTTGTAATAAATTACCTTTGATTGGCATACCTAACGAGTACCAAGAAAAGATAAACAATAAAAATAAGACTAATCCCACACACAAGACCAATAATCCACGATTGTACAAGAAGACCAGTTGTAACACCAACTAATAATGACACGTGAGTAACTACTACGAACAATAAAGTAGAAAATTGGAATACTGGATCTATCCACCGTCGTACAAAATTTTTCATTTCCTCTGGAAGAAAGAAAAATATTAAATATTATAGGATTGCTATAAAAATTTGTAAAACTTTAGATACAGGAAGCTTAATATCTACCTCTCAATTTGTTTAATAAAAATGATTTCCCAGAACCCCATTTGGCATAAAGACCAACAGTTATTGGCGTTGAAAGTGAAGGTTCACTTAGTATATCTGCTAACGCGCTACTGTATAAATCATATCCTAACATATTTTCATTATCCTCATTGGTGTTAAGACGACCTGTAATAAATAAATTATTAATTATTATTGATAAAAGAGAAAAAAATATATGTAAATGGTAATTAGTTAACTTACGAGCACCAAATATTTGTCCTAGAATAGTCTTAGGATGATTAATATCAATATTATATGGTGTCTCTCCTTGACGATTCGGCCGATACAACAAATGACTATTCTTTGGATTTCTCAACAATATCTCAACTATGCCTTTAGATCTGGCACGCATAGCAATATGTAACACGGTATCCCCTTTTTTATCAGCTGCAGAAACTTTAGCTTTCTTGTCTAATAATAATTGTACTATTTCAGCGTTACGCGATCTTACTGCCCGTAATAATGGCGTATCACCGTCTTTTGTTGCAATTTCTAGATCTGGATTAGCAGTTAACAATAATTTTAGTACCGGTATATTTCCCTTTTCTACAGCTATGTAAATTGCAGTCTTTCTATCCTAAAAAATAAAAAACAACACATTAAAAATATCTTTTTTATGTTTAATCAGTAGTTTGTTGTTACATTTTTAAAAATATTTTTTTCTTTATCAAAAATATATTTTTATAAATTATTATACCTTTCCAGGAACATCAACGTCAGCATATTTTTTAAGAAGCGATTCAACGACACCTCTGTGACCACCCTTAACAGCGTGTATCAAATTAGTATCGCCAGATCTATCTTGAATATTGACATAAGCTCCAGCATTTAAAAGTGCATTAGCTATTTCATGATGACCCTCTCGACAAGCTATCGCCAAGGCTGTACATCCATCCTTGTCAAGTGCGTTTACATTTGGCTTATGTTCCAATAGTAATAGAACTACGTCTATATGATTACCAATTGTCGCCACAAGAAGAGCTGTCCATGAATACTATAACGTAGCAGATTTTCGTACCGGTCATTTATCTTAAAGAAAACCTATATTTTTCTTGCTTTTTTCTTATTTATTATATACGAGAAACTAATTTAAAAGTTTCTCACCATGCCAGCTGTATCGACATTGGCGCCAGCTTTTAACAACGCGTCTACTATCTCAACGTTTCCTTTTCTAGAACCCCATATTAAAGCTGTAGTACCATACTAAAAAAGAAATAAATAAATAAACACAAAAATTTAGTATACGGATATTTGAAAAAAAATATAATCGAACATTTTTGTTTGAACAGATTGATTTAAATTAATTTACCTTATCACCAACGTTGACTTTAGCACCATGAGTAATTAAATCATTAACTATTTCAGGGTATCCCCTACCAGCTGCCCAGAGTAACGAGGATATGTGAAAATTTCCGTGAGCATTGACATCAGCACCACGTGCAATCAATATCTTCACCGTATCCGATCTACCTTTGTAAGTAGCCCACATAAGTGGTGTCCATCCTCCCTAAAAACAAATGAATTTTTGTTTTTTTTTTAATTTAACTTCCAACATAAAAATAATTTTCTTCTTTTCGTACCATGTCACGGTGTTCCAAATGGGCCCCATGATCCAATAATTCGGAACAGATTTCTGTGTAACCTTCCTTCGCTGCACAAAGTAATGCCGTCCAATTGTCCTAAAAGAAAACGACACAATTTAATAATCAAATAAGAAAAATTAAATATTAGATACAACAACATTGAAAAAATATTAAAATTGCAATTTACCGCATCCTCTGTATTGACGTCTGCACCATAATTGATGAGTTCCCGAATAAATTGGATCTTTCCTTTAGCTGCTGCAAGGATGAGTGCTGTGCTACCGTTCTACGAATAAATAAATTCATATGAATTTTTTATTACAGTGTAATTTATTTATTTTTAGACAAAAAATTGTATAAAACTTTATCGATCAACCTAAATAAAAAATAAAGATTATTTTCTTTACCTCATCTCTGTCATCAACTTGTATTCTTTTATTTTCAAGAAAACTTTGCAAACCAGCGAAATTGTCATCCGTGATGTAGCTGGCAAGCGTCCGATAACAAAGCGATACCATCGAGTCAGTCCGATGTAAAGTCTAGAAAAAGTTTGATAAGAAGTATGTTAACCAACTATATTGCTCTTCGATTATTTACAATTTAAATCAAATAAGATATAATACACAATGTATTATTTTACAAATATTTTCCTTCCTCCTTTTTTATTTTTTTTTTGTCCAACACACAAAGTTCAGGCAACTCTTCATCTAAATTTAATTACATTTCTTTTCTTGTTGCAATTTTTATTATATTTTTTTATTAAACTAATCAATGTTAATTACTAAAAAAAAAAACAAAATCTCATTTAAACAACCATCAAACCGCGCGTAAGAATATTTGCAAGCGAATTATTAATTCAAAGCACACAATTTTAATTGTACCCCCCTCTTATTTCATTTTTTTCTTTAACAATAATTATAAATCGATCGTACGAAGGATAGTAAAATGTTTATTTTTACATTTCCAATATCCTTCTATCGGTTTACAGTGTAATAAGAATTTTTTATAATAGAAAAAAAAAATTATGTTCAATTGCACATGCACACGCGCATTTGTTAAAACTCGGTGCATGTTATAAATATAAATAAAAATGTTCCAAACCCTAACACAACAATAAATCGTATACTGGAATATTTATTATTAATATTATTTACTATCAATTTATTTACAATCTAATCTAAAATAAATCAATATTCTTTTATATCTCGTATTATTTAATACTGATTTATGTTAAACCCAAAAAAAAAACATAATCATTAAATAAAGTTTAGTGTATGCGTGTATGTGTGTATGCATTTATGTATGATTTTTTTTTTAAATAAATTACAATTTTTACAACCAAATCAACAAGGAATTAAACAAAGTTGTATAATTTTAGAATGATTTAATTTATATTGGATTGATGGAAAAGTAATGTCACATTTTTGGCCACAATTCAATGGGAAAATCTGACATTTCTTTTTTGTCCACCAACCCGATACAAAATTTTCTTTGCTGTCATTTTTTTTTTGTCAACACTCACCGGATGAAAAAGTGATTGCATTCTCAACATCATCGCGAACAGAGTTTAGTGTAGTTTTTTTAGTTAGTTAAAAAATTGATTATTGGTTAACAAAAAAAATAAAAAGATATATATAAAATAATAATAATTATTATTATTATTTAGTTCGTTTCGTATTTAAAAGCGGTCAAACATAAAAGTTGTTCACACTGGATAGAATCATTCCTTGTTACGTGAACGGCAATCATCAAACGTTAGACTCCCATAATCTCTCGACCATCATCATTTAGATTCATACATTCATTCTCATTCGTTATTATGAAAGACGAGGAAGAAAGGTTTTTGTGTATGGCAGGAACCTAATTTTACTTCACGTATTTTCTTCTTTAATTATTTTCCTTCATAATTTTTCTTCATCTCGCAAAAAGAAACAAATCAGAAATTGACGGATACATTAGAAGTTATAATCACGTTTCTATTTGTTTATTAATCAAAATAATTGTAACAAAATTTACACTTGAATTATAACAAAAAATAAATACGAAACAAAAGCGACAAAATAAAATGGGGTGGATAAAAAAAAATGTAAAAGTTAAGTGTCCATAAAATACAAATTTCAAACGTTCTCTCTTTTGCAATGAACAAAAAACTATTTACACGAATCTTGTTTTTGTTTAAACAAAATTATCAACAAGAAAAAATACTAATACTAATAATAATAATAATAATAAAGAACAACAAACCGTTAAAGGATGAAGAAAAATTGTTTTATTCAACAACGGCGAAAACCTCGAAACCAGCATGCCGAGGGAACAGAAAAAAAAAAAACCAACAGGGAAAAAAAAAATATTAATTAACACGGAGAAGGGTTCGTGCTTTCGTAGGGTTCTTTTCGTAGAACTAAAATAACAACACTAATTTTCCTCTCTGACTAACCGTCTGTGAGTGTTTTCTTATGCCGAAGTTGAACTTCCGACCAGTTCCATCGGTCGCCGGGGCAGTGAACGTAATCACGGGTACGTGAATATGTGGAAATACGTGATGATGATGATGATAGTGGTGATGATGATGGTAGCCAAGTTCGAGATCCCAACTTGCACCAGCGGCAGCAGCAACTGCTGCAGTTGTTGCTGCACTTTCGGGTATGTGAAGATGAAGGAAGGGTAATTTTAATTTACGTTTATTACCATCCTTGTTAATCTTATCATCAACATCATCATCATGCTTATTCTTATTTTTTGTATTATCGATAACTTCCAACGTAGTATCATTTCCGATCAATGACAAATTAGTAATGGTTAAGCTTTTTTTCAAACCAAATTGATTAATACTCTTTTCTCCAGATTTTGGTAAAAAATTACTTGGCAAACCTGGAAATGCACCGGCCAAACTAGGTCCGAAACTCGAACAAATGGCTGCACTGGTTATGCTTGATTTTCTTATAGGATTTATACTACTATCAGATAATACATCTCTGTATTTGGTTTTTAATTCTTCTGATTCACTCGACATTGATTTATTACTATTTTCATTTATCTTAGATGACATCGAAGTATTTTCATTATCTATTTCAACTTTATCGGAAAATATTCCAATTAACTTTGATTCATCTTTTTTGTTATCCTGAATCACTTGACTTTTCTTGATATTTTCTTTCTCATCTTTGACATCACTCATTGTAACGTTATTATTCTTTTCTAAATCATTCATTGCCAAGTTATGAGATATCAAATATTATCTTTATTGCTTCATTTAATCTCTTTCTCCCTCTCTCTCTATTTTTTTTTTTATTTCCTACTTTTTCAAATCCAATTTAAAGTCTTTCTTCTCGTTTGATTATCAACCATAAAAGAGTAGGGAGTATTAATTTTATCTTATAATGTTCTTCAAAATGTCTCACTATTTCTCTTTTTATTTCTTAGCTTTTTTCAATCCAATTTAAAGTCTTTTCTCTCTCATTTGATTATCAATCATAAAGAGTAGGAGTATTAATTTTATCTTATAATGTTCTTCAAAATGTTTTTCTCGCTCTTTCTGTTTCTCTTGTTCTTTTAATTTATCTTCGTCTTCTTTTCTCGAGAATTGACAGAAGTAGACACGTAGATGACATAGTAAGCTTCCTTCTTCGATGGATATATATATGTATATATATCTTTCTTTTTCTTTTGATGTCTTTGAATAACAGAAAACTCCTTCTCTGAAGAGATATGTATAAACGTGTATATATATGAGAACCATGTATGATATATATATGTGTGTGTATGTGTGTGTGAACCATGAACGTACCCCATAAACATACAACACATACTATACCAATGATGAACAATGAACTTCCTTTTGATTGTTTCATATTTTTCCTTTCATAGATCATCATATATGCGAGTCAAAAGCGTATTATGTATTAATTCGTAAACGTTAACATCGATCAAGCGCAACTATCCTTGTATATGTATATGTGTGTTAATGTATTAATACCTTGCATGTATTATATTTATCCTTAAATACTTCTTAGGATTTTTATACGATTAAATTTATTAAAAAAACAAAAAAAACAACATTGAGATACAAATAATATTTCAAATAAAAAATACCACCGAAGTATTTAAACACGCGTTTAGATAAATTCAAAAATCGATGTATATTAATATGGTAAAGATATTAATCGTTAAAATTATTTTTATATTCAGATAAAATAAATAAATAATGAAATGTTAATTATAATTAAATTGATACCGTGAAAAACGGACCCTCGACAAAGTGGTGAACCTGAGCATCTTTTTCCCCAAAATCCGACTTTCCTTAGAGATTCCTTCGTGCAAAATTTTGCCTCTTTTTTTTATATTTTTATTTTAATTTATTCTTTCAAAAAAACGCGTTTTCGTATGCAACTATAATTATTATTATTATTATTATTATTATTATTAAATTTGTTGTCTTAGGTTCACTTAGTATTCTTTTATTTTCTCTTCTAATTATTAATATTGAATTTAATGAGAATTCTATTTGTTGTTGTTGTTTAACGAAATCTACGAAATAATAAAATGAAAAATGACGGAATCACATGGCAGATAATATCTTTAACGCGGTTCTGACTTGTAGTAACGCCGACAAATACCTTAAGAACATCGCGTAACACAACGTACGGCATTTATATATCGCTGTGGGATCTTTAAAGTCGTGTACACAACGAAATAAGAATCGTCTTTTTATTTGCGTAATAGCGCGCATTACGATCCAACAGTGCCGTACTATTTATCACGAAGAACCACTGTTAAACAAATTTTTAACAACTAACAAAAAATTCATATTTTTTCTTAATTTTATTAGAATTATTATTATTATAATATAATAATCATTGGTAATAATAATATATTAATATATTGTATTAGTATTAGGTGTGTCAAGTATGAAATGGAGCAAANAATAATTTTATTATTGTGTTCTTTTAAAAAATATCATCGTACCGATTATGAATGTGCAAGTAATTATGTGAAACTTAATTTCTTACTTTTTTCAACATTTAATTTTATCATATAAGTAATGTTTAATTATTAAATAAAATCAGAAAATTATTATCTTTTTTATTTCCTTTTCCTTTTTTTTGATTCCCATCAGTACACTGTTGTTAATTACCAGCACATGTATCGTTTAATTTTGTCTTTTTTTTTTTCCATAGATAAATGTCGAGAATAGATCTGCAATATCTTCGGTTTTTTTTCATTGCATTTGTAATTCTTTTACAGACGGTAAATGCAAGAACAATTAAAACCAGTTCATTGGCAAAAAACATTTGTGTTCGATTAAAAGAATTTTTTAATGTAGTATTGTTACGTTTGTAAAAATGAATTTTTTTTTTCTTATTATACAACACGAAAGAATCTATTAAAAGGTAAATGTAAAACATGTAGAATCGGTTTCAAAGAAATTAAAAAAAAAAAATTGTTAAATTAAATGTTTGTGTATTAAATATTGTTAAAACATTTCAAGGTTTACCGAATGGTATTCTCGTGAAAATGTAAAAAAAAAAAAAAGAAAGAAAAGAAAAGAGTATGAAAAATGTCGGTACTTAAAGATCAAATAATAAGCATCGTAATTTGTTAATTATGATCATAAGTGGTTTATGTGTATGTGGTTTTTTTTTGTGTCTCCGTGTATGTATGTGTATGTGTGTGTGTGTGTTATAAGCGGGACTAGGTAAAGATGATTTCATCGTATAATTTATAATTAACCGCAAACACGATCTCGCATTTGCAAAGTTTATTTTGCAAATTCGCCTAATTGATTACACGATTAATCATGTAACGAGGTAAAACAATGGAATATATGTAATATGAAAAGAAAAAAAAAACAAAGATTGAATAATTTTCATATCGATCACAATTTGAGATTTAATTAAGTTTGATTAAATATTTAAGAGATCTAAATTTAATAATCAATTTTTAACGAGATGTAAATTAGAAGAATAAAAAATAGATTGTTTATTTAAAGAACCAAAAACAAATGTTCTAGATAAATATATATAATATAAAATAATAATATATATATAAATAATAATAATAATAATATATATTAGAAATATTTAATAATGAAATGGGGATTAAGATAGGGGTATTTGGTTATATTAAAAATTCCTGTATTCTAATCGTACCATTAATAAAAGATATCTATAAAAAGATCCATCATTCTTGCATATCTCCCTCCCAAAGAATGAAAAATCTTGCAATATGATGCGCTCTTATGATAGCATAAGAGTCACTTTGATCAATTAAAGCATTGGTCAAACCGATCAACGAGGAATTAGTTTGTCCTATTGAGAAATAACAGTTACGTTAATACAAAATAACAGTTTTAACGATTTAGTTTTTTAACACCATTGCTTAACTATTTTACTACCAACTTCTAACGAAATTCATCATTTTTAAATAAAAGTCTTAAGAAAATAAATCACAAACACACGTGTACATGTACGTTTACGTGTATGTGTAAATTTACATATAAAAATATAATTTCAATATTTCTTTATGATAAACAAAAATAAATAATATCTTTTTTGCAATCGGTGAATGCACAAAGGCAATGCACCGATAATAAAACCAACAATAAAACCTTCTCTCGATTATTTGTAGTTTAAATACAAGATCTTGCATATAATCTGCAAGCATGAGAAATTAAATGCAATTGCATACGTTGCAATATTTTATCGCGAAATGTTACGATAAAAAAACCTATGCTCTTTTTCTTTTTCTTCTTTTGCAGAATGTTTAAAGAAAAAATATCTTCTATATTTTTTTTTTTTATTACTCCCCTTGAGTAATGAAAATCAATTCAAAATTAACATAAAATAAAAATTAGTATTTTCTTTTATGTATTAATGGGTTTATCTCATAAAATTAATTATTGACTAATACGATTGATAATTGACAATGGTTATTCGTTAAAATGAAAAAAAAACAATTTATCAGAAAAAAGAAAATAGGAAAAAAAAACTTTAGACTTGTGTATAATAAAAATATGTGTTTATGTATTATTAACAAAAATACCTGTTTGCTTCTGCTCCAAATAGATTGGAAAATACTTTGAGATGAAGAACGTGAGCCATAAGTTCGATTAGTGTTAGTTGTATTTTGAAAATTAGATCTTAACAAATAAATTCTTTCCTCAGATTCCCACATATTTTTTTGTTCCTTTCCAAAATTGTATAATATTTATAATTTTTAATATTACAATATCTAATATCAATTAAATATTAATTAATAGTAATTTTCTTTTGATTTATTTCTTATTAATAATAATAATAATAATTAATTTCTTTCTTCAAATATTATTTGGAAAAAAACACAGCAGTTCATATTCAAACTCCGTTTATTTTTTTTCTTTAATAATCTATAGTTTTCTTTTTAATATTACTCAATATATTCTCCAAGATTATTTCTTTTTAATTTTATTTCTTCTTCCATGAACATATGATGAATCATGCCATATGTAAAAAAAAATATTCAAAATATCTTAAAACGTCGTCACAAATCAATTCGTATCCAGAGTTCGACGATCGAATTAAAATTCATTGGATTAATTTTTTGAAAAAGTAAAAACCCACATACACGTACACGAATAAAACCAAAACACTACACCCAAATGATTTATAAGAATTTTTCCTAATTGTAATGTTACGAATGTAAAAACTGTTTCGATCAACGCATTATCCAAATATTTTTCTTTATTTTTTAATTAAAAATTGATCAATCAATAAAATAATTTCACGATTATTATCCTTGAACTATTTTGAATTTAATTATTTTATCAAAAAACTAAAACAATGAGAAATAAAATCGAGAATATAAAAATTGCGTAATGTTGTGTAAAACCGAATGGAAAAATTCCCCCTAAAAGAAGGTTCGTAAGTTTGTTATTTCGTAAATAAAAGGTAAAAAATATTCGAATGAAAACTACACATCGAATCCCAGGATTTCTTCGTAGACACTAAATTACTCTCTTCTCATCGAACATAATCGATTTAATTATTCATTTACTCGAGCGCGTTTATATCTAACGTTTACTCTCCCATAAAAACAATGTCCATGTTCGTTTAAAAACAAGAAGATAAACAAAATATAAGAAAATAAAACGAATGGTTTTATTCTCGTCGTTTACCCAGTTTTTCCAATCAAGTAATTGAATATTTATTTTATCTTAAGAAAAAGAAACAATTTGTTAGATTTAATTCTTTTAATGATCATTGAATGATCTAATCATGATTGAATAAATGTATTCGACTTGAAAATTGATGCATTGGATCAAATTTTATAAAATAAGTTCAATTTATTTAAGAAAAATATTGTTTTCTTCTTCTTCTTATTATTATACTTTCTTAATTATATTTGTTGTTTTTCTATCTTATAATAATCCACTTTCACATCAAACGATTGGGTATTAGAATTCCGAACGACAACTTTGTATAATCACCAGCCACGTTGTTTACTCTAATCTACGACTAATATTATCTTCTTTCCACATGCTGATTTACACGCGAAATCATTTAGAGAGAGAAAGAAACATGATATATAACATATATATAAATATCTATCCAATTTAAATAGAATATTTTGTCCCCAGTCATCATCTACTTTAGTAACACTTTTTTAATAAAATTATTTAACGAGAGAATAAATAAAAGAATAATTTCTAGGATCGAAAAATGGAAAAAAAAAAAAAGAAAAAAAGGAGAAAATTATTGGAGAATTATAACCACCGACTCTTGTCACGTTACGGAAGATACTTCCGATAAATAAAACGATAATAAGGTACGATACTTAACAAGATATCCTATCTTTACTTGGTACCTATATTTCAAAATGCATGTATATCGATTATAGTCATCAAATTTCTACACCTATCGTTTAGAATATTTATTTATACTTTTAATTAAAAACACGAAAGGGGGAAATAACTACGACATACAAAATTATTTGATCTTTTTAACGAACATAGATTACCATTTCTTAGAAAAATTCTATCTAATAAAAAGTAAAAATAAATGCATAAATAATTAAAAGAAAATTGATATAACATAAACAGTAGGTTAATAATAATATTTGGTTGGTGGGAAAAAGAATGTCGGATTTTTAGCCATAATTCTATACAAAATTCCGACATTTTTTTTCCACCAGTCCATTATAATTAATTATTTATTATAATTATTATCTCTATAATATATTATCATTGTTATTAATATTATTATTATTATTATTAAAAAGGTTTATTAAAAAGATAAATTGTTATCTAAATCGATACACACATAAATGTAATGATAGATAAATATACGTAACATACATACAATACCATATATACCATAAGTGCAAGTATATGTACTTCGATAAAGAAATAATCATTGATACACATATTATAACAAAAGATATAACATTTAACTTTATATTATATAGGTTAACATATATATATTTAAAACAATATTAATTCAAGTTAAAGAAGAAATCTTTTAGAAAGCCATATCAATTGGTCCGAATAATGGCAAGCAATTCAAGATAAGAAACACGTGTGCCAATGTTATTTCTATACAAGGACACTATAACAAGAAATCTTCGAGATACTATTTTTTTTTTCTTTAACATACACAATATTAATTGAGAAATATTTTTTTATTCTTTTTTCTGTGTTAAATTTTTATTAAATTCTTGTGTACGCTATGTTACATCCTTGTGTGTGTGTACATATATATGTATGTGTGTATGTTATATACCATAAGATAATTTATAGACGGTATGATTTTTGTTATTTGAAATAATAAAAATTTTATAGTAATTTGATTGATGTATCAAAATTTGAAAAGTCAATAACTTGGCTGAATTTAAAATTCATTCATTGACATTTAAATAATATTTAAATTTTTAAATACAATTTTGGAGATGTGGGAAAATAACGTAAGTGTGGGTGAAATGTATTTTTGATAAACATAAAATACTCACCCTTCTTGTATTTGATTCTTAATCACAATTATTAGATTTCTAAACTAAAAACAAGCGAAGAACCTTACTTATAACGATACGAAATTTTGATTGACATCATCGTGCAATATCAGATGATTAATATTTATTTCTTTTTCTGAAAGGAACGAATAAAACTAATGCAATTTTGAATCAACCAATCAAAGCGAAGTATTTTTCTAATGGCGTTCGCTCATTCGTTAATAACTCTCAATTTGATTGGCATGTTCTCATTCGTAACATACGAAATTATTAAAATATTTATGGAATGAAATAGATTAGAAGACGAAAGCAAATGGTTTTTTCTTATAAGTAGTAGATGATAATAATTATTATTAATTGTTTATTATTAATTATTAATAATAATTTCGTCGAAAAAAAGAAAATATTATCTCGTCCATACAGAATAAGTTTTTAAAACTCGTATTTCATTGGTTCGTCACGTGAATGTACGAACGATGAAATTTTCAAAAATTTATCTACAATATGTGTATTTAATTAAAAAATAAATAAAATATATATACTTCATTGTTAAACATTTGCTGGATAAAAAAATAAATTTTTCTAAAAATTATGACATATATATATGTACATATATATATATGTATATTTTTGTTTGCATACTTATCAAGTTGTCATAACAACTCGAGATATTTATTCAAATCTTAATTAAAAATAATGCATGAAAAATGCGCAGACGTGGCAAAGAGGACCTTGTCAAATAAATTTTCTATAATAAACGGTCGGTAATAAAGGAATTGCAATTATTTTCTAGGAATAATATGAGTTTGATTAATAAATGTTTCTTTGGGAGTAAGAAGACAAAGGAGTATAAATAAATAATTCTGGTAACCCGAGATAATCAGCTGATCTCATTTGGATACGATAATGTATTGAAGAAACAAAAAAAATATATGTATATATAAATATATTATTTCAAATATTTTAACTAAAAATGAATGGAGAGAATCCTTACAATCTAACCATTATCGATCAAAATACTATCTGCACAGCTATATCGAGAATTGGGTGTACGTCCCTACCAAGGAGGATGCATTTTTTTCTTTTTTTTTTTTTTTTGTTGGTTCTTGCTCGCTATTAACAAATTCTAACCTCACCTGAAAACAAGAGACCGATTATAATTCTTTCCACTTGACAGGGGTTATCAACGGTTTAATGAACATTACACGAACATTCCTATATTTCCTTTTATCCAAAACAATATATTACATTTGGCGCGCACTAAGGAAAAAACAAAACTAAACGTTTACAATATATTCACGACAAACTGGCACGCTATCTCACTCGAACTTCAGTTAGTGCAATCAAACGAAAATACTAGCGTCATTCCACCAGATGGCATTTAGTGCGTTTACTATCAGCTGATTTTCACTTTCTAGTTTTATTTCGGCTACACACAAAACACGTGTATCTTTTTTTTGTTCCGTTTAAATAATGCATAGAAATTGTTATACGAGTGTATCAATAATCGAAAGTATTATTACACTGTTATTGTTGAAATATAATATTTCTTTACTATAATAATTATAGTATTCTTGTTTTATTTTTATTTTTTTTTTACTTTTAAGTAAGAAAAAAAACAGATCAAATATTCGTGATAAATATTATTATTTAAATACATACGTGTGTGTCAATATGTCAAAGTCAGTTTCATTACCACAAAAAAAAACATTACAGACAACGTGCTCATTCTAATCCCATTGCGGATCATTGTTTAGAATAGTAAGGAATTTATTTTGTGTGTAATTATTAATTATGGTTTAATTATTAGTTAATTTTATAAAACTCATTATTTGTTTTAAATGTGTTAAACAGTCCTTTAAAACCGGAACTAATGGACTGGAGTCCTTATTATCCTAAATACTTTTCCAAAGATAATGGTAATGATAACGCAAAGGATACTCCTCAAAAACGTGTAGAATTTGCTGATATTGGTTGCGGTTATGGAGGACTTCTCGGTAAAGTTTTATCATGTGTTTTATATTTTAATCGTTGGAGTCCCAAACAATATGCATTTAATGCAACATTGTTGCACTGCTTGACATTTGTCAAAACGATTTTTTTTTTAAAGAACCCTGGGACTCTAGCGATTTAATTTATTACAAATTCATAGTTGAAGAAAACAAATTAATATATTTGTAAATTAGTTACTTTATCTCCCATGTTCCCTAACAATTTAATACTCGGTCTGGAAATCAGAGTTAAAGTATTAGATTATGTAAAAGATCGCATAGAAGCTTTGCGATCTCAAAATCCAGGACAATATGAGAACATTGCTTGTTTAAGGACTAATGCTATGAAGCATTTACCTAATTATTTTTTTAAAGGACAGGTACGATAATGAATAACAAATTTTTTACGTATCAAAAGTAGTTACAATAAACTTCAACTCTTACGATTTGTAGCTAAAGAAGATGTTTTTCCTATATCCAGACCCACATTTTAAAAAATCCAAATATAAATGGAGGATAATAAGCAAAACCCTTCTAGCTGAATATGCGTACGTGCTTGCCGAAGGTGTAAGTTATTTATTTATCGTAACTCATAACAATAGATTTTTTATTTTATAATAATAATGATTAAAAATAAATCTTCATTTAAAGGGTATCGTATACACAATAACTGATGTAAAAGATTTGCATGAATGGATGGTATGTCATTTCTTAGATCATCCATTATTCGAAAACGTACCTGAAGAACAATGGGTAAGCCAATCCTAATAAACAATCTTATCATTTATCATCTCTCTATCATAATTATAATTTAAAATATTCTGTTATATTAAAGGATGCAGATCCCGTAGTTAAAAAACTTTATGAAAGTACGGAAGAAGGCCAAAAAGTGACGAGAAATAGCGGAGATAAATTTTTAGCTATATTTAAACGTATTAGAGATCCAATGTTAGAACAACAAGACGAGATATGATGCATTATTATATATCTGCTTGAATAAATATAAATTTTTTTTATATTAAAAATTTGAGATTAATTAATCTGTGAAAGAAATTCTAAATTCTGTGGAATGATGTCTTAAGTTATCATAAAAGTTACCCACTTTATTATCTTCTTCGCACACTTTTAATGTGGGTAATACTTTGGTATAACTTATATGCCTGATATCTTTTTCTTTAAATAAATGTGCAGTTTCCAATTGATATTCTTCGTGTATTATAAGAAACAGCATCTAAAGATATTGCAGAATAAAATTAATATATTAAACATCTTTAAACAATATTATCTTACCTTTTCTAAAATAGATGCTATCAATTTTCGCGGTGTCGTTATGTACGATTTAGTTATTAATTTTTCACGATCTATCGGATTAGTTAAAAATTGAGTATAATACAAATCCGATCCATTAAGCACGCGTTCTTTTATCGTGTGTTTAAATATTCTACTGTTAAGAATATCCCTAGAAGAAAATGTATAGAAATATTTTTATTTAGTTGATATAAAATTAATAATATTATCACAAAAATATATTACCATATCATTCCTTCTAAAATAAACAGCATCATTTTATTGTCTTCATGATTATGAACAAATTTTTTATTTCGTTCTATTTGAAGTTCATCGGTTGGAGTCATTTTCAATTCTTCCTTTAATGTAGTCCTTAAAAGAATATCTTCTGGACTGTAAATATTACAACGTATGAACAACGTTTTACAACATCTTTCAAGCTTTCCTTCTGGTTTTGGTGGTAATTTCTGCAATATAAGAAATATTTATTTTGTATTTTTTTTAATATTTTAAAAATAATTATTGCACTTATTATTTGAAATTCTTACCGGAAGATGTTCACCCTTTTCGGTCAAAATAAATTCTGATTCCAATTGTTTGCATATATCATTGTATTTGTAAATTCTTTTTTGAAGATCTCGTCTTTGCGTGATATTAAGAAATTCGCAAGTTATGTTAACATCTATTTGACAGTTAACACCTTTCGTAATAATTATTACGCGAACGCTTAGAAGCATTCTCGGTTGTATAACACCTTCTTTTGGATAAACTTTTATATCGCATAACTCTGATACGTTTTCGCTATAATTAATAAAAGATGATGACTCGTTTAACTTGAATATTTAATCGTAAAATAAATTTCAACTTAAAATAATTACGGAACTTTTTCCACGTGTAAGAGAATCTATCACTTTTTGTATTATTATACATCATAATCATTTTAACAACATGGCTATGCATATTAGCGCATAGTTGAATGCAATCGGTTGAAAAGTATACTGGAAATTCTTCGGATTTGAAAGCATCAAAATTAGGTAGAATTTGTTTAGTTATTTTATATGGACATTCGATAGAAGATTCACCATAAATAATCAATTCTGTTTGATTATCCCCAAGAGTAATAGGAAGATATACCTGAATAAAATTAATATATTTATTTAAAAATAATATAAATATTTTTTTAATGAACAATATCAAGACACGATCGGATATTTTGATACTTTAATCTCTTGAAATTGTTTAAGATGAAATTTTAAAATAAGGGGTGTAACAGATCGTGGCTGCGCAATACCGTCTGGATTCAAACATGTGATTATTTCTGAACGACTGATTTGATTTATTTTATTTAAATTAGTAATATTCAGATTATAAGGTAGATAATTGTTAGTATAATTATAAATCCAACATATCTAAAAAAAAAAATTCGATATCAATTTAAATATATTTACCAACTCCGATTATATTTAAAAAAAATGTTACTTTCAATATTATTAACCTGATGTTGAGCTTTTTTATCAGCTAAATAAACATTCTCCAATTTAACAATTGGTTTATAAAATAAATGTAGTATTTTTTCAGATCCTGATAAAGAATTAATTTGAATATATAAAATGATGCGACGTTCGTATCCAATATTTAAATCCCATTTTACTTGAGTTTTTCCCAATAATATATATCGCAATTCTATTTCAATCGTAATTATTTCTTTTGGCTATAAAATAGAATAAAATTTAATTATATTAATTGATATTACGTAACAATTTTAATCTATCTGATTTAGACCTTACCTTTAAAAATCCTGATCGTGGATAAATAGAACATACTTTCTTGTGGATACAATTGAAATCCATATATCTAAACGAGATACCGCGTGATTTACATATCGGTTTACACGAACATAAATTTCTTCTTTTAATATCCCATGTAACATTCACTGACGTAGGATTAGATATATATAATTTTAAACGTATTGGATTTTCATTTAATATCATTGGTGGGAAATATATGTATCGCGATTTTTCTTCGTACGGCAATATATTTTTCAAAACAGTATTCAATCTGGAAATAAAAATTATTATAGATTAATAACGTAAAATTTCTTTTATTTTTTTTTTATAATATATAAATTAAATATAAATTTGTGATTCAACATACTTATTTACTTCTATTATTTTCCATAACATAACTTTGCTTATCGAGGGACAAACTCCATAAAAGTGTATATCTTCAATCTAGAAAATAATAATTATTCCTAAATTAAATTTCTTAAAATAAAAAGAATTGTTAACTTGTACATTTACCTTTAAAGTGGGTAATTCGCATTTACAATAAACCTTGCATAATTTTCGAGGTAATTGCATATAACTTATATCATCCGTCCAAGAATTAATTCTCACCAAATATTCGATTACCACTTCGTAAAATCCAGGCGTGTATGGGGTAATAGAAACAGTGATTTTTTCTGATTTTCCTGAAAGAACAGTTTCAGAAAGGGGAAATATTTTTACATCGCGTTCGATAGATCCAATTGGCCAAGAACGATAGTAACATATTATTTTGAAAGGTATATTAACGAGACTGAAGTTATAAAGATAAAAACTCATGATTTTTTCCTTCCCATATAATTGTATATCAAAATCTAATTCATTAGGCGTTGCCTGAAAATATAAATCTTATTAATATGATAAATAATTAAACAACAAATATATATACTAAATATATTACCATAAGTAAACCAGCTTCGCATTTCCCAGTAATATGCAATGTTATGCTAACTTCTGTTCCAACAAGTATATCATTTTGTACTATCAACAGAATACATTTAATATCAAAATTATATTCACCACATTCCTTAGGATGAAATACCCATTCTTGAGAAAGTATATCATTGGCATAAATCTGGCCCTTTAAATGTGGAATTATCAATTGCGATGGTACATCCAAGAACTGATACCTGTAAATTTTTATATCATTATAAAAATGAATTATATATTTTCTTCCACACACATTGATGAAGTTTGATAACATAATTACATTATAGTATGACGAGTAATATTTCTCATAAGTATTTGTTCTTTTTTCTGGGTATCTAAATGTACCGTAGCAAATTGTATTGTACTATTATTAAAACTAACATTTGCGTATTCAGCATATCCTTTAAAACTAATATAATCTTTGTTCTTTCCATTAAAACATATTGCCCATTGTTCCATATATAAATGTTCTCCTGTCATTTCAGGACATATTTGAACTACAACTACCTGATAATCCCTATAATATTAAAATAAAAAACAATTTTTAGATGATATTATTAATTCTAATAAACAAATAATAATCATTTTAAAATTTCTTACTCATAAATAATTCCTAACATTGGTTTTACTATAAAATGACTACCAGCTGGAGGCAAAAATGAAAACATTAAAGGCAAATGACCAGAGTTTTTGATTAAAAATGTCGTGTAAACTGGTTGTGGTGGAATACAAGGTGGTAATATAATAGTTGATGGTAATTCATATTGTGGAATCCATCCTGCAGAACTGGCAGGAAAAGAATGTCCTGTGAATATGATAAATTATTTTTAGATAATGAAAAATAAATTATTTTTTTTAAAAACAAACCACATCACCTATTACTCGTAAACATGTAAAAGAAGGAACCGTAAAAAAATTGTCTTGGTTGTTTAATTCTTCTTCTTCGTCAAAATAATATCCAACAAATTGATTTGTATATAAATTATTTTCCTCGTTAGGTTGAAAAATGATTTCAAACAAGGCAGAATGGTTTGGACATATTTTTGCTTTACATGGCTCTATTTTAAAGACTCCAGTAACATCTGAAATATATTTATTTTTTATCAATAATAGAATTAATTATTATTTAAATATAATTATACCTTCATCCCAGCTGAGTAATAAATTCTTTTCACTATGATTTGTAAAACAAACAGTTTGGTGACTTGTATTTATTTTATTTTTCATATCGACCTGATCAAAATCCAAATAATTTTTAGACAAAGATACCAATCCTAGATTTCCTTTCTTTATATTAATACTATCATTCATGTATTCCTCAAAACCATTTGATACGTGCGAATTAAATTCATCCGAGTCTGATTTAATATCGATTTTCTGATAAATTGATGTACAAGACCCATACAATTTAATAATAATTGGATCCTGTAAATATTAAAATATATAAAACAATATAATTATATTAATTTTATAAATGATACAAATAATGATTGATTAATTTTACTTGATATAATATTAAACATGGTAAATGGTATACATAAATTCCTTTTTTAATTGGTGTAAAAGTAATCGTAATGTATTTGTAATCACCGGGATTAATTACACCCTGTCTTATATCTAATCGAAAATATTTTTGTTTAATATCAATATCGAACATAAATGAAGCTTTTACTTTAGAATGATTCCAAAGTTTTATCTTTTTTTTTATTCGTGTATATTTGCTTGTGCATCTTAATACAATTTTATTTGCTGACGATGAAAGTGTAGGACCTAAAAATAATAAATAAATAAATAAATGATAATAAATATATAAAATTTTTTATAACATTTGATAAATATTGTAGACAATTATTTAACATTTACCAATACTAGTTCCACGAACAATAATTTTGATATACGTAGAAACATTGCCAGTAACAATAAAATAATCCACATTTCTAGAAGATGGTATAAAAGGTCGATATTGTATTTCACAAGAGAAACATTGTTCTGGCAATAAAGTCCAAGTATAAGATTTCAAATTAAAAACATGATCCATAGGATTAGTTACTGGATCCCTTCGTGCTTCATAAAATTGTTCTTTCTTATATAAATATAAACTATTAATTTAATTATCCAAACTATATATATAAAAAAAATTGATAACAGAGAAATATGATTAAAAATTGGGAATAATAAATATTACTAACACAACTTTCATTATATATTTCAATTGATTTGACAACAGTTTTACCCATTTCAACTTCACCAAAATCAATTAATTTGATATCTTTAATACCACAGCAATATTGTGACATTGTTTATAAAATTGAAATTTATTCAACCTTTTCCTGTTTTAAAATCTTTCAAAATTCGTTCCATTTATTTGTGTCGATATTAGCGCCATTTATATTTCAAATGTAGTAAGAGCTTAGAAACTTTGATTAGGTTGGTAACACATGTGATGCCAACTAATGGCGAAAATATTACTAATTCGAGATATAGAATAAATAACGCTCTCTTACAGATTTAGATAATTAGTATTTTGTCTTATTTGAAACGTCAAATATGTCAGGGAATACTAAAGGATATTATTTACACGATTTGCAATTTTAGAATTGTTACCCTACCGAAAATATTATCTTGAAAGAACTAAAATCAGTGTGCATAGAACGAATAGATCTTTTATTGTCTGTTGATAATAAAATAATAAATAAAATATATAGGAAAATTGGCGCGAAAAGAACAGCTTGTCAATGCAAGGAAATGTTATAATAACCTTGATCCATTTAAAATTAAACAGCTGATCGAGTGTTTTTTTTCTGTCAAAAATGAATATGTATCAATGATTAAATCGTGACAGTTATTTTTGTTGTTTTACTTTTAATAATAACGAATAGTCTGCAGAATTCGATTATGACAAGTTAACGACGTATATGTAATCACAGACTAAAATAAGACAAAGAACAATTATGTTAATTCAATTTTTTGTTAAATAATCACACCACACAATTATCAAATATAATAAATATCGCAAGTCATGCGAGTATAGCATATCTCTACGGTATTATCTGAAAGCCTATTATATTTATTTTTAGTATGGTTTCGTAAAAGGAAATGCAATTATAATAAAACAGTAATTATACATCACCATTATTTAAATTATAAAGAAAAAAAAATGCCAGCAGTTACAGGATGGAGATCTTATGTGACCGTACAACCACCACTAATGATGATAATATTTGCCATATCTATGATAGGTAATTAAGCAATATAACATTTGTTTTATTTTTTTTCTAAATACATAATTGATTTATTTCTGCATTTAGGTGCTATCTTAACAGAGTTGATAATGTATCGTACATGTACAATTTTATTACATTTTAATGAAACTGAATGTTTGTTGTTAAGAAATAATGGAAGTAGCAGTGAAGCACGTAAAATAAACAAGTTGGTACAACAAGATGTAAATATATTTAATATATGTAGATCAGTCATTGAGAATCTTTTACCTACTGTTTTGTCCTTTTTTATTGGACCATGGAGCGACACTTATGGAAGGAAACCTCTTCTGCTAATAAGTTTTACTGGTAATAGAATTAAATGAAATTATTCTTGATAGAATTACCTGTTTTAATTTGTTCACATAAATGAAATTTAATGTTTCTTACATTATCCTAGGTTACATATTAGGGTTTACTATTCTTTCATTGATGAGCATTTGGCCAATAAGTCCTTGGTATTTCTTGACAGCCTATATACCTATCGCATGTTTCGGTGGATTATGCTTCATTTTGTTAGCTTCTTTTAGTTACATTACTGACATTACTTCAAACGATAATAGGACATGGCATTTAACTTGTTTAGATATATCCCTTTTATTTGGACTTATAGCTGGTACTTATGTCGGTCCTGTAATAAGTAAACAATTTGGATATCCCTTTGTATTTGCTACTGCTACTGTATGTTTAGTATTAACTAATTTATTTATATTATTTTTTGTACCTGAAACAATTCAACGTTCTTCATCGGTAAGTCATTTAAATATATCATAAATTATATTAAATAGAATATATTATAATAAATTATATGCATTTTAGATAAATTTGCGTTCTTTGTTTGATAAAAAACATCTCTACGATCTTCTTAATGTTTGTAAAAATAGAAGAGGTTTTAATCGTTGTCTCGTTGTGTGCTGCTCGATTTATCTTATTTTACAAATTACAACCATGGAGGGTGAAATGAGTATCATGTATTTATTTACCAATACAAGACTTGGTTGGGATGCAAGTCAATATTCTTATTATTTAGTTGCGAATATTACATTAGGCGCAATTGGGAGTTTAATTGGAATCAAAATTTTTACTTCTCTAATAGGTATTTGAAAACAAAACAAAAATAAAAAACGAATCTTGTCGTTTAATAATTTGTAATATTATTAATTAAATATAGAAATATTTTCTATATAAATTATTTATTCATGAATTGTAGGTTGTTCGGAGATCAATGTAGCTATTTTTGGTACAATTTCATTTTTAACCAGTGCAATTATTAAATCCTTTACCTGGCTACCCTGGCATTTATACTTGTCTATAGTAACATCAATGTTCAGTGGTCTTTGCGGACCATCAATTCGTTCTACTGTATCTAAATTGGTCCCACCTACTGATACAGGTAATATAAAACATTATATATTTCTTTTATTTTATATCTTTAAATAATTAATTCCATTTATGAATTATTTAATATAGGTAAAATTTTTTCATTAATCACAAGTATTCAAACGATAACGCCAATATTCGCATGTCTCTTATACTCAACAGTTTATACTGATTATTTACCTCCAATATATCCTTGTCCTGTATGGTTAGTATCGTCTGCTTTTATTATTTTAATGATATTATTACTGATCTTTTTACAAGTTCGTATTTCAAAAACAAGTGATCAACAATATATAGAAATCTCGCAAGAAAGCGAGTAAAGGTATGTTACAATTAGTATCTAATATCCAAATTTGTGATATTTATATTTTTAAAGGTGCTATTACATAGGTGCTGATATAAAATAATATAACTAATAGATCTATTATATTTTTATATATATATATGTATATATTATATTTCATAGATCGTGCTAGATTTTATTTAAAAAAATGTAAACTAGTTAATTGACGTAAAAATTTGATTTAAATTTTAAATTGCAACATAAAAATATATAATATGACTTTGATTTTTAATATATTTTTATTTTAATTGTGATATTTATGTAGCATAATAAGAACAATTTATATTGTGAATAACAAGTATAAGATCGGATAAAATTGCTTTCTTCAAAATAATTCTATACAAATTATTTGCTTTTGCATTTTTATATATTAATTTATCTACATTTGTTTACATAAATTATTCATAATGTTTATATACAATTCGCATTATTTAATTACTGATATATATATAATTAAACAAAATTAAAAGTATTACAGCTGTAATCGTTTATTGTCGAATCAACAAATTATTTATATAAACAAATCTCTAAGGAAAGTAATTTTTATCTAATTCTGTATATATTAAACTATAAAATACATTATAAAAATAATATTATTTTAAAACCATATTCTTTATTTATTTATTATCCATAATATACCGAATTTTTTATTTCTGTATGCGATGCTTTGATATATGCATATCAATTATTATTTGTTCCTTAGACATTTTCATCAAAATAATCGATACGGTCACCAGATTTATATTTATGATTCTTCAATACTTCTATAAGACGAGTAACAGTTTGTTCCGTTGTTAAAACTTTATCACCAGACAATACTTTTTTAAACTCTTCATTAGCTATATTTGTATTAAAATCATTCAACATATCGGTTTTAACAGGACCTGGTGAGTAATTTAATACGTCTACTTCAGGATATTCTAACGCAAAAACCTATTACAAAATAATCGTTATGTTAGAAGTTTAACTAGATAATTAAATGATTTTTTATGTAAATATTTTTATGTAAATATTTTTATGTAAATATTTTTATGTAACTACTTTTATGTAACTACTTTTATGTAACATAATTATGAATATATTTATACCTTAAAAAACATCTCTTTTGCTGCTTTTACAGTACAGTAATATCCAGTTGATGCAATTGGTACTTGAGCAAGTAAAGAAGTAACATTAATGATCAGCTTTTTAGTATCAGTTTTTTTTATCAAATATCTCCATCATTAATCCATTTAATATGATAGGTATGAACATATTAAGATCAAAATGTTTCCTCCATACGTTAATATCCATCATATCATTGGTAAATTTTGAAACATCACCAGATGTTCCAACATTATGCACAAGAATAACTCTATCGAATTCCTTAGGGTCAGTTCCCTTCAAAGACGACATTATAACTTCTAAAAATACAAAGAAATATGTAAAATATCAATCAAACTTTTTTAAATATTTTAGTTCATGTGTCGTCAATATTTTTACTTTTTAGATCAGTTTTTGTAGCAACACCCAAATCAATACTAGCATAATCAACAATTAAATTAGAAGGTAATTGTGCAGCCGTTTCCTTTAAAGCATTTAAATTGCTCGCCAACAAAAGTACATACGATCCTTCCTGCAGTAATGGGCCAAAAGATATTGCAATTTGTTTACCAATCCCTCGACTAGCACCGGTAATTAAAAAAAATGCTTTTCCCGATAATACTGGAATAGACATTTTTGTTTAACGCAAATATATATATTTATATATTTATATTTATTTATTATTATCGGTTGATTCCTGTTCTTCCACAGTTTCTGTAACTTCTTGAAGTATATCAGCTTTTAAAAGATGAACCAATTCACTTGGTGTCAATGCCTAAAATATTAAATAATAAGATAATGTGTAAGATATGATATGATTGATAACAAATTAATAAAAAAATATAAGTCAAAATTATTAATCTTATAACGAAGTGCTTAAATATTTCAAACGTTAAATAAGATTAGGTATTAGATTTTTTATACGTTAAAATTTATACAATATGTTTCATTTAAATACATTTATAAAATATAAATATCATAAGCAAAAGATAACAATGTAAAATATATATCAATGTACTCAATCAGTTTTAATAAAAATTAGACACGTACTCTCTTGTTAATTCACTGGAAATATTGAAATTTATATACCTGTAAGTGAGGTACTATATGGCGTATTAAAGGATTTGAAACTAATTCAGCTTCTTCAGATTCAAAATTATGTTCCGAGTTTATTAAACGTGCGATACACTCTTCTTTGGCTACTGATAAAGAACTTACAAGATCTTTTTTAGTGGTATTTTTTTGAAGAGCCTTTAACCTTGAATCTTAAACGTGATAATACATTATGTTATATAAATCAGAAAAGAACATATTCAATAAGAATATAGCTTATAAATAATGAATGATAATAAATAGGAGATCACACCCATTCATTACACACACACACACACACATATATATATAGACCGTATACTTATTTGTACAAAAGTTTATATCATAAATGTTTATTGATAAAAAGATTTGATAGAAACATATGAGTTTCTTTTTTTTTTCTTTTAATGCATAATGATATTAATTAATTGATAAATATAATTTACTTACAAAGTTTTTGTAAATATTGCTCTGAATCAGATAATTTTTCATGCTCGTTTGAAGATTTATCAACAAATGAATCCTCAAAACAATTATCACCACCGGTATCCTTTAAGACCTCTGCATCTGCTCTGAACCAAGGATCAGTAATGTCTGTTTTCATATTTATTTAACAATTTCCTACTTTTACTGCGTTTTTATCCTTGAAACTTATTACACAATGAAACTGGAATGACTTCTTTTTTCCTAACCTATTAATGTCCTGATTTCACAATATCAAAATGTCTTCTCACTTTCAAACGCTACCCTCAATTATATGAACGCGAGAATATTTTTTATATTTCTTTTTACATAATTATTTAAATTGATTTTCGATTTAGAATTTTTAGATTGATTTTTCTGTCATTAAATTTAATTAATTCAATGCAATAAACAAATGTAAGTAATATATGCAATAAAACATTGATTGATTAATAATCTTCATGTTATTTTGTTTGATAGGAAACTATGCTAAAAAATATATTAATGAAATAATATATGTACAAAAATATTATTCACTTTATTATACAGATAATGATAAGCGCCTTAATATTATTAATTATATATATATAATACTTATATTTATATTTATTTATATATATATATATATATATGTAGGCTTTTCAGTCTAATATTCTTTGTTACGCTTGCACTAATTGTTGTTAAATATGATACACATATATAAACACGTACAATAATAATGACAATTAATAATATTATTTACACAATGATTAATTTATAATAAACGATAGGAATACTATCAAAATTGTATAGCAACGTATCTGTAATAATTACTATATCAAATACGTATGTTTAATAATTAAAACATACTTAAAAATTGTATAACTATGTCAAAGTTTTGAAACTTCTAATTGTAAAATGTTTCAAAAGTATACACATCCGATTACTGCTATCGGGGATTATAACATTTACAAATATGAAAATATATAAAAAAAACGTATATCCGAAATATAAACGTTTATCAAACAATTCTCTATTTCTTTGCTAAGTTTTTAAAATGATCAAAATATTTTTCTTCATAGATAAGTTTTCAAACAAGCGATCAAAAAATCTTTCTTGGTAACTATCTAATTAATAACTTAATATTAAACGTAGTTGACAATTTTTCAAATATATATTATGCAATTATTGTATTCTCATAGATTTGTGTTTTTGATTATTATTGTGTGATGTATGGTTGTGATGCATAAAAACAATATAGCTACCATAAATTATAAATTTCTTGCTACCACTTTTCTATTTTGATTTTTTTTTGCAAAATATTAATGCAAACATATAAGAAAATAAACAATTATTGTTAATGAACATCAATTACACACACACACACACACATATATATATATATATATCTATCATAATTTCTGTAACTCTATATGTGTATAATTCTCTCTTTTTCTTTTCTTTTTTTTTTTTTTTTTTTTTATAGTAATACAAAATACAATAAAGAGCGTTTAGTATTACATGCATACGATTTAATAGTTTAAAATACTAATTCTTCTTACATCATATGAGCAAAGAATAATATAGGACCCATGAGCACGAATACTAAATCTGTTGATTTATTGCATAGAAATAGTTGTTAACTTTCATCGAGTATTATTAAAAATACTGATGATAACTTCGATAAAGAAATAAGTCACTTTTTATTAAGACTTCTTAAAAAGCATTCCGTTAAAGTCTTCGTACACGGTATTATATTTTGAATATTATTTTAAAAGCTGTTATTAAATAGTTCTCCCAACAATATCGCAAATATGACCAATATTTTGTACGTATTGGATACATATTTATTAGGTCTGTAGATATTTTTGATCTACAATCACAGACAGAATGTGAGCCTAATGCTGCATGCACATAACAAATAAATCATTAAAAAGATAAAAACCGAAAAATGGTTTAATCTTGTTATTTAACCATTTGAGTCATTAATGTAGTGTATCTTTTCAAAGCATGATTGCTTTACTTGGGACATTCAAACGGTTATATATATATGTATGTATATATATTAGATTGTCAAGTATGAAATAGAGCAAATTTCAATTCAATTATGTGCATTTTTGCTCCATTTCGTACTTGACAACCTAATACATAAAAAAAAGTTCATAAAAATTGTCTAAAAAATTAATTGCTATGCGCAAGTAAGGTACTCTTAGGCACTGTTACAAGAATTTGCCAAAAATGTTTCTAGCTTTTCCTGTATCTAATATGAGGACTTAACGCAAGCGTAACTATATTCTGTAAAAATTCATAATACTATAATTTATTGTGTAGAATAGTTTTTTTTTTTTCGTTATCCATACCTGGTGTCTTCTAAATATTATTAACAACGTACATTACTTATAACACGAACGATGCATGCTATAATTGAACCGGATACAAAATATATATTGATCACATTTTTGATCTAGTAGTCCGTTGTTAGCTGAATTTTTGTTTACTAATTATACTTTTTAGAAAAATTGCAATTCCCAGAATTACGGCAATTCCTAAAGTGTTTTTTATTTGTTCGTTGTTATTATTGAAAATAATAACAACTTTGAATATCATTAATAGGATGTTTTTTTACTACCTTCTAATCGATAATGATCATCATGGTTGACTCTTGTATATGATTCGATATAAATACGATTAATGCAAACAATTTTTTTTATTATAAATAATTTATCCTTCGTAGTATACGTATTAAAAACAAAAATAAAAGAAAATGAACTGTAATTTCACTATGCACAGGTCAATACTTGTCTAATAATATTTAAATTTAAAAAATATGTGATGCTATTTTGATTTCTATCGTGATGTGCTTTTATAAAAACTACTTCGATATAATGAAAATGACAGTACTTTTAGAATAACGTTGTATTAAAAGTCTTTCAAATAATCATAAATAAAATTAAAAGTTAATTCTGCTTAACTTTCAATTGTGGTCTTATGCAATACAATATAAACAATTCAATGACGATAACAATTTGAGTGCAACGAATCTTATAAGTAATTAAAATAATAATAATAATAATAATAGTAATAATAATAATAATAACGTCCAAGAATTACGGATATAAAATCACAACCAGCGAGCTGCCAATTACGTCATACACCTTAGCAACAAAAAAAATTGAATTAATATTATAATAAATTATGCCGTGAAGGGCTCGAGGAATTATTCCAGGACTGATCACTTATGGTCTTAACAGTCGGGTTACAAAACTGTAATAAAGTTTGTAACGATACCATTAAATCCATGGATGATAGTTCCTACAGCAAGGCAGCTTATATGCTTATGATCACAGAGTCATTCTAGAGAGTCTTAAGAATAAAATCTACGTATCGTTTGACTGTGGTCTTTCTAAACAACATAACCATCTACGCCATAACGATGGGGGTTTTCGACGTCTGCATATTATACCGGTACCACCGCGTCTAGCATTGAGAGCACTAACGATAGCCTGATCAAAAGCTTTCTTTAAGTCATGTTGCGTTAACGCAGATGTTTCCACATAACTTACTGCACCTAATCTTTGAGCTAACTGATGACCTTGAGCAGTTGTGATTGGTGCTTGACCATATCTTGCTAGTTGCAATGTTAAACGTACATCCGACCTTAGATCACTTTTTGTTCCTACCTATAAAAAATAAAAATATCATTTTATTATTATAATTATATTTCTTTTGCATTACAACCAATAATATTAAATTTAACTTACTAAAATTATTGGAGCATTTGGGCAGTAATTTTTAACTTCGGTTATCCACCATGATGCAACACTGTGATAAGAAGAAGGACACACAACGCTAAAGCATACTAAAAATACATCTGTTTCTGGATAGCAGAGGGATCTTAAAGGATCAAAGTCATCCTGTCCTGCAGTGTCACAGAGCTGAACGTTTACCGGTTGTCCATCGACATTAACCACAACTGTAATTAATAACAAAATATATTATTTAAAAAAAACATTTAATATTGTATTAAAATTAATAAATAATTTCTAACATCTTAATAGAGAATAAATATTATTTGAAATTTCACACCAAAAAGTGTATAACAATAATGAATATATGGATAAAAATAAAATGAAGAAAAAGTATTTTAACAAGGTACTATGATGGAACGAGTGATCATCAATTTAACGATATGGCAATATTTTTTTTTTATATAAAGTATATTATAAAAAAAAAAAGAAAATTTATCTATCTGTTCTTAACACTATTTTATCGTATCGGACGAGGAAAAGATAAGAAAAGCGCGTAATTGAAGAGCGCTGTCATTAAAAATATCGAGACATCGATCTCTATAATTATCGATGCGTGGAGATCAGAAAATATTCAAATGAAAAATTTCTACCCGCGTTTTCTCTCACGTTCCACTTAATCGATGTTACGTGAATCGGTTATTCAAAATCAAATAAATTAAATTGAGGAAAACAAACTCTAAGGAACGTAAAAGAAACAAATCTCTTCAATTAATAAATAAAATAGATAATCAAAATCATTAAAAAAGAAAAACAAACACACACAGAGCAAAGGGGGGGACCATCGTTCATCTTTTCTTTTATAAATAATGTTTATAAAAAAAAACATAAGCACACCTTTGTAATTATCAAAAGCGGTGGGTACGTATTCGCCAGGAAATCCATTAGTCGAGTAAGAAACGACCAAGCTAGTTTTGCCAACGGCACCGTCTCCCACAAGGACCACCTTGATTCTTCTATCGGTTGGAATATTACCACCGTTGTCGTTGCTACTCCCATTAGAATTAAGATTCTGTCCGTTCCTTTCGGTAACCCGTTTTACCTGCATCTGCATCATCTGGCCTCCCTTCAGCAACGGTTTCGTCCAATTAGCGTGCGAGGACGGCGGCATTGTTTCACTCTTTATTATCCCAATTCCGCGGCCCTTCATGCGCGCGTAAAAACCACCTTAGAGAATATTATTATAACCTCGCGAATAACAAAGTAACAAAATGAGAGAGAGAGAGAGAGAGAGAAAGAGAAAAAGAAAGAGAGATAAAGAGAAAGAGAGAAAAAGAGGGTAAGAGAAGGAACAAAAAAAAAAAAAGAGACAGAAAGAGACAAAGGCAGGTTTGTTAAGGTAAGTGTGTAAAAAGTACTATAAAACGCGACACGAGTGTATAGAATGATATATATAGTATATAAAAAATAAAATATAAATCGTTTCCTATCGTAACGCACAGTGATGAATTTTTACCGCAACGAGGAGCCTCGATACTTCACACTCGAATGTGTCATTTTTTGACGTCAAGCAACCTGCGCCGTTGGTGCCGTCACCGTCACCGTTGTCGCCGCCAGTGGACCAACGACGTGCTGCTGCTACTGCTGCTCGTTCAACCGTGTTGCTGATGTCTTGCTGTGACTGCTGCTGTTGCTCCTGCTGCTTAATGGCAATGTTGCTTTTACTGGTGGGGAGGACGATGATACCACTGCTGTTGTTGCTCTTCTTCTTTTCTTCTACCTGACGTTTATATTTGTATCCGTGTATAGTATCTGTATTATTGCTACACACGATGTTATCCGATACCACCTCGTTCTTTTTATACATGTATATATTTATATGTATGTGTTTGCTGGCGCTGGTGCATGTGTGCGCCGCGTGTGCTCATATTCATCACTAAAAACTGAGAAATGTGTGTAGAGGATGAATATTACCAGGTAACGAACGCCAGAAAACAATGGATAACGCACTACCACTACTACTACTATTATCGTCGTCGTCGTCGTCAGACAACTACTGAAGAGAAAAAAAGATGATGAAGAAATGTATCCACCTGCCGCGCCGCGGAGCCACCTGTTATATTACCACCTTCTTATGCCAACATCAGCTGCTCTCTGGCACGCTCCTCCACCTCCTATGACGTCGTCTGTCAGTGTTACCGCACACCACACTGTGCAGGTATACATTTACAGAACCTGCGATCTCTTCTTTCCACCCCCTCCTGCTCTTACCCCCTCTTCACTACGTCTTTATGGGAGTTCGAAGGGAGAAAGTATGAGGGAGAGAGAGAAATAAGATGCCAAAACGCGTCAAACGGGATTCGTGCATTCAAGTTACTCGCGCAGACGCAATCGGTCTGTATGGTCGCGCCATCGAAACATATTTTTCTTTTTTTCTAGTATATACTCTTATTTATTCTTATCGTTGCATATCGAATGATTATCCTTACAGAATTTATTATATAACCTTTATTTTTATTATTATTCTCCTTTGTTTATCATTCAATAATACGCGTGTGACAATAGATTACGATTATGAATTTTTTAGGGTAGTATTTTTTTTTGTAGGTTATATAGAATTTGAACTTTGCATTCCGTCATTCAAAAAGTAACCTTAATTACGTGCAAGTTCGATCGTGGCAATTAGAGGAGTTTTTATATATTATTAATAACGATATGCGAGAGTTTCAATAAGAAGAAATGTGTCTATTTAATTCGAATATGCGACGCCTGGTGGCAAGCTTGTGGAATTTCCCATACTTAAGGCTAATTCAACATGGGAGGTATGTTGTATATCTAGAGGTTAGAGTAAATTATCTTTTAATTGTCTTTTAATTGATAATGTCAACATTAATCTACATTTCAGAAAAGAATACGATCGGAACATTATGCGTAACTCGAAATATTTAATGCAGTTCGGAGGAGAACAAAGGATGTTAAAAAGGAACTCATCATCTCATGCAACCTCTAATCAAACACAAATAGCATCCAAGATTAGTATCATGGGAAAATTGAAGTTAGTTATTCCCTTAGGAATAGGTGTTTCTTTGATTGCATTTTTTCAATGGAGGCATCTCAGGAAAAACAGGCATACACCGGACGGTGAAGTCGTTCAAGGACCACTTAGTGATTTTATAGTATGTATTATCTACGATATATTTATATATAACAAATTCAAATGTTGACATATCAAATCACAATTTGATAGTTAGATTTGTAAGTATAAATGTTTGATTTCTGTTAAGGTAAATTGCTACTGTTGCTTACCGTTAAGGATAACAAGCAGAATATGGGGTTGGATAGCTAACAGAGAACTACCAATTAGTTTAAGACCAAGTATATATCAATGCTATGCAAAAATTTTTAACGCTGATTTGGAAGAAGTAGCCGGCGATTTATCAGGATTTCCAACTTTGGTCGATTTTTTTGTAAGACCGCTCAAAGATGAAGCAAGACCTATTGCTAAAAATTCAAATATGGTAATTATACAAATATTTATCATGTATATATATCTTGTTTATATTTTCTAATAACATAATAATTCAAATATATTTGATATAGGTTTCCCCATCAGATGGTACAGTGCTTCATTTTGGACCAGTAACATCTTGCAGAGTGGAACAAGTCAAAGGAATGACGTACGATCTTAGGCACTTTTTAGGAGATGTAGATCCTAACAGATCTAAAGAAAAATTAACATATACTGAAGAGGACAATAAAGAATATGTTAAGAGTCTTTTAAAAAATCCTGATAACCAGTTGTACCAAGTAACAGTTTACTTAGCACCAGGCGATTATCATCGTTTTCATAGTCCTACCGATTGGGAGATTGAATCTCGAAAACACTTTCAAGGTAACGTTTTGTTTCTCATTAATATGAAATATTTATTAATAAAGTATATAATATTATGGTTTATATAACTAACGACCAAAATCATTTTAACACAGGTAAATTGTTGAGCGTTAATCCAAAAATAGCTAGCTTTTTGCCAGATTTATTTTCACTTAACGAACGTGTGGTATATATTGGAAAATGGATAGAAGGTTTCATGGCTTATGCAGCAGTAGGAGCGACCAATGTTGGTTCCATTAAAATCTATTGCGACAAAGAATTAACTACAAACAAAATTATTTGGCCGAAAATGAAACGTTGGGAAGATGCTAGCTTAGACTGTACTCACATTTCCAAAGGACAATTATTCGGCGAATTCAGAATGGGTTCTACAATCGTACTTTTATTTGAAGCACCAAAAGACTTTCAATTTTGTTTAAATATTGGACAAACCATAAAGGTTGGCCAAGCGTTATCTCATTGCGCTGTTCAATTGGATGAAAAATATTTATCTAAAAATTTATGATTAATTATTACAAGTATTTTTTGTCTTTAAATAAAAATCTATACATACTCGATGTATACAATAATAATAATAATAATAATAATAATAATAATAATATATATATATATATATATATATATATATATAAATAAATAAATAAATATTTACGTGTAATTTATGTAATTGTAAAATGTAAAGATTTATATATATATATATATATATTAGATATATATGACTGTAGTAATACATTTTTAATGCGTACAGAGAGAAGTAAAAAAACTACTTGTGAATCATTTACAGGCCGTTTCCTATGTCTACTGTGATACGATCATATATAAGAATTATGTTTCATACTCAAAATATTCATTAAAATTATTCATTGATGTAATACATTGAAAAAAAAAAAAATGAATCTAGGAATTATTTATAACATATATTAATGTGTGTAACTGTTTTTATAATATATCTTTAATCGAAAGAAAAAAAAAATGAAATAGGATGATTTAAAAAAAAAAATCAAGTTATTTGAATTTATTCCAATAAAAAAAAAAAACCCATGCACGATATTCTCCCTCGTAGATTTAATATATCAGATCTTGAAATAGTATTATTTCGTGACCATAAGTTTTCCCTTTGCTCGATTTACGTGCGTTAAACTCGGTTTAGAAGCTTTCATGTTCTTCTGAAGCCTTACAAAAAGGAACATCGTGGTAGTATTACTTGTTTTGTTCTGACGTTCTCTTTGAATTTATTCTTAAATTATGCTAATTTCATTGTTATTAACTTATTGTATTTTACCCCGTATTATCTATTGTGTTTCTCAAAAGATATAATATTTAATAATAATTCATATATCCGGGATTAAAGTATTATAATAAACCGCGCGATAAAGTTTCGATGACATTTTTATAAAAGGTCGGGGGCAGATGTGTCACGCGCGTACAGAGATAAATATGTAGAGTCTATAATAATTTATAAAAATATAAAATAAAATAAATAAAGAACGTGATACACATTGGAACATCCGAGATTATGCGTGTTTTTGTTAAAAAAACAAAATACTTCGAGTCAGACATTAACTGTGGGTGAGTTGCTTATATCGGTTTTTACCACGCATGCCTTTACTATTTCTAAATTCATTAATAAAGCAACGTAATCGTTTCGAGAAACATTGTCCTATTGTTATTCGAAGGACGACTATTTTTTTATTCTCATTACCAGGAATTATTTAGAATGGTTTATTGTTTTTACATCATAACGCTGGAAAAATGGTCATTTTCAAAGAAATTACATTTTATATTAAACGTATTATTATTATGGTTTTAACACACTCGTTCTATTTATATTTGATTATTTATTTAACAAACAATTAGTTTAGCTTTTATTTTTTATCAATGTTAATAATAAATATTATTCAGTCAAACGATAGCAATTTGTTTTTATGCAGATTTTTATTAAAGTAATTATAGCTGACTTTGATTGTGTATAAAATGGTAGAATCATGTGAGCGATGTTGCTATCGCAAAATGACTGATCGTTTTAAAAAAAAGGTATTATTATAACTGGTGCTACGCATTTCATTATTATCAAGAAAAAAAAATGTATGACCTGCAATCGAACCTGTGTACCTTTATTTTCTTTCTTTTTTTTGCTACCAATCCAAAAAGAAACGATAATAATATTACACTTGTATTAAAACTAAAAATATAAGATCCTTTTATTTTCGTTGGAAATAGAGAATGGATTTTTAATCTGCTTATTAGCAACACGTATTAAAAATCTTGATTAACAACGCACGAATCTTTTATACAGAAAACATCAAAACATTGCATTGCAATGAAAGGATTAACTATGTTAATTTGGAATAATCCATCAACATGGAAAGCACGTTATATGCACGTCAGTCAGATCAATTAATTACCAATCCTTTGAAATAATTGACAATACTGTAGTTCATATGTTCCAAAGAACGATAAAGTTCATATTGAATCAATCGGTGAAACAGGAAAGAGTTAAAATGCAACGTTGTCAAATATCTTCTATTTTTTCAGTTTATCTCAAAAAAGTACGACTAATATCCACAATTCACCTAAATAACCAATCGCAAAGTAATTCTCTCGTCGTTGTAATTTAATTGTTTTCTTTATTAACAAATAATTTCATATGACGTGTTTTGTTTGTGTTAGTATAGTTTCTCGCGAGAGGCGTCAAAATTCCTTTATTTATATTTGATAGTACGATAAATTTTACATAAACGATCTAGAAGATCGTTTCAATACGATTTAGTACTATGAAAATGGCATGAAACACAAATAAAGATGGGTATAAGAACTTGCCAAAATGTTTTTACGATGTTTCCATTCTTCTTTGTGTGTTCTCTTTACGAGTTCGACAACTATTCTTTCTTCTTTTGGAATAACATTCGACATTTAAACTAAACATCTTCTTGTTTACTATGATGCATTATTATTAAGAATAAAAAAAAATAAAAATAATATATATATATATTTAAAAGATAAAATTTGGCACCATTATCATAGTAATAAACGATTCATTTAATTTTTATCATTCGAAACATTTAAAATCATATAAGAAAAATACTGATAAATATTTTAACGATAATAAAATTAAAAAAACAGAATGTGAGTTAACGTATCGGTTATATTTTAGGCTGATTGTTCGAGACAGAATAAAAATATAATTTATTCGCTTCTTAAAAACGTTCTCTTTAACTTCGCAGTAGAAAATCAATATAAATCATGATTTTCATCGCTAAACACGAGTAGAGAAGAATGTCTTACCCAACGTTCAATGTGAGTTATACTATCATAAAATAAAATAATTTTAGAGAAGAAGGGTCTTTTACTTGGTGCATTTTCTAGTCCCTGGTGGATATCTCATCTCGCAGTAGGTTACCATTCCTGTCTTGTTTTTTTAATGAAAACAAAAAAAAGAAGGTACGAAAAATATTAATAAAAACATAATCAATTATTATACATTATAAAATATTATTTATAATTTTATCCACGATTTCATAAACATGTTATCAAAATATCCAAAATCTAAATTCAAGTTGGTTAGTTCAAAATTGATTCAGTGCCAAACGCGATCTAACTTAGGATCAAATATTTATCAGGTTTTTACCCTATTCTCTTGGGAAATTTAACTCCGAGTAAATTTTTATAGGATTGTAATTATATATGGTGGTCGTTATTTGAGGGTAGTTGGGAAGGGGGAGGAAAGTAAGATATTCGATATGTACACATATGTATATTGTATCTATTTTTAAATATACAGGGTATGACGACAGTAATTCTCTCCCTTACAATCACTGTTATTATCAAATATTTTTAGTATCAGAATTAGGTGAGAGATTCTTTCTCACTTTTAAAAAGAAAAACACTTCATGTTTATTTCTTTTCATACATGTATAATAAAATAAAGAAAATTAATTAACTACACCACAGTTTTTAAAAATTCAATTCAAACAAAATACTCTTTCCATGTAAACACACTTTCTCTTTTGGTTCTGTATTGTTCAATAAATTAATTAACACGAAAAAGGGAGGAGAGGACAGGAGGATTGTCAAACTAACAGCCACTGTCGAGCAAGCGTATAAACATCAGGGAACATAAAGAATTATTTAAAAGGATTTCACTTAGGTATTAAAACAAACCAGTCATTATTTTAAGCACATCCCTAGTAGGGTGGCAGAGGGGGTTTATATAATTTAGTGAAAATTTCTTAAAGACCAGCTAGAGGATTATAATAGTAGTGGTTACATATTTGATTTCGCACGTGTTGCGTTAATCTCAAGATATATATTAATTATTATATTAAAATGTAAATGTTGTATCTCTCTAAGAATAGAAACAGATTCGTTATCCTTCTCTACAAACATATCATATTAAAATGACCATGAGAGAAAAATTCTTTCGATCAATTCTATCTTCTTCCTTCCACCCTCCTGCAAATAGTGCAAATTATTTTCTTTTGAAGTTATTTAAATATATGATTGTAAACAAAGGGGGACAAGAATTATTACTTCTCACTTTGTATATAATATACTTGTGAAAATATACATATATGTATATAAGAGGTGTATATACCTTGAAAATATTCTATTTACAAATCAGGTAAGAACTTTCCCTACAATTTAATATATATACACACATACATATATGTATATATATTTGTGTAAGAATATACTGTCGGAACAATCTTGAAGTTTTCAAAAGTAATCTGGAAAAGAGTCGTCACTGTGTGATTTTCCTTTGATCAGAGTCGGAGGATAGGATAGAAATAAAGAAAGAAAAGAAAAGCCTTCTCCAATGGTGGTGCCGAGTTGGGAGTTCACCACCACCACTACCACCACGACGACGACGACGCCGGATCAGTGAGCGTCGCGACGCCCGCCTGTAAAGGTGGTTTAAACGTGCAACGAACGATCGACCTTTTTCTACCTTTATTTTTTCGTTTCCTTTTTTTTTCCGGTCACCATACCGTGAACGCTCAATATTCAAACCAAGAACTCACTTCTCTCTTATTTCATATTTTTCATGGAAAAATTATAAACAAAAATTATGAACAAATAAATATCAAAAAAAAAAAAAGAAAGAAACGGGAGTGAAGATTTTGGAAAAATAATTGTTTAAATCTTTAGATTATTGTTATTATTATTAATTTTTTTTTAATTTATAATTGAATTGGAGGATCGGAGGATTGATAACACGTGGGAGTACTCCCAAAAAAAAAAAGTGAAAACCTCGCGCTAACGCGCACGATTATGGGGCTAAATGGGGGCTGATGGACATTTTCGAGTGACCTTATCCCTTAGAAGGGAACCAGCAGCTGGCCCGGTTTATTGCAAAATGGAAACTTCTGCTAGATTTCGACAACTTAAAACTGTCAAGCTTAGCTGCGAGGCTATCTACCGGCTCGACATAAGCTTCAAACCTCCGCAACTACTGCAGTGGGTACAGTGAATGTGTAAATGCACATGCACATGCACATGCACATGCACATATACATAAACACATACACAGAGACACATATGTTACATTTTCTTCATCTTTCTAAAATATTCAACATTTCATACTATTTGGAGAAAAATACAATAAAAACACGTGGAAGATAGAAATTATTTGTTAGTTTATCAAAATTAATTCTAATAATTATTATATTTAAATATTTGGATTTACAATGATTATCATACTTTTATTTTATATATTTTCCTTCTTCATATTATATCGTTTGATGTAAAAACAAAATAGCTATCTCTCCACCACCATAAGACTTTTTAATACCATTGACTGTATGTTGTTCCTTTTCGTAATGTCTGTCACGTAAACCATAACCCTTTGCGAGAAAAGAAATAAAACTTAATTCGGAGGAGTATAAGATACTAGGTGGTTATAAATGGGGATGAACGGGGTAAGGAGGAACGATCTTTTCCAAGGATAACACAAATCCTTGTGGATGTTATCTAAATTTACGATCAGTGTTCTAACACTGTGTTGGTGAGAGGATTTAATACTAATAGAAGTTTAACGTTACTATACTATTGTAACTCCTAAAGAAGAAAAGTACTAACATAAGACAAGAAAAATTTGATTTAAATAATAGAAGAAAAAAAAACTAAAAACCATAAATTTGAATAAAAATTATTATTCAAATAATTACGATAATTTTTAATTAAAATTAAAATACACCCTTTTCAATTAATTTATCTAATTAAACCCCTTCTTTTTGTTTCAATAATCGAAGTTTTGCTTGAATGGGAATTTTTGTTTGTTTGTTTCTTTCAAAACATTAAGAGTTTCTTTAATATAACGAAAATGAAGAAACTTTTTCGCATCATCTTAAAGGAGTAAAAAGTATCGTAATTAGGACGGTGCATTGGCTGAGAAAAATGACCTTCGTGCGTGCATACGAATCGATCTTAACAAATGTTTCTTTTAAGGTATATGCACTTAGGATAATCATTAAGTATATGACCTTGCTATGTGTTGTTTTTCTTTTTTCCTATACCCACGTTTTGTTTCAATTAGCATAAATAAAATATTCATTAAATAGTATGAAACATTTGACTTTGTTTGATGAAATTTAATGAAATAAGAAAGAAAAAATAAATGAAGAAAATTAAATGAGACAACTTTCTTTCACTTTCTTTTGATATATTGGTTCTCATGGTTCGATACATTTATATCGCAACAGGTTCTATCATAAACACACACACATACATACACACATACATAAGCCTATATATTTATTGATATATGCCTGCCGTTTAAGTTGTATCACGTAAAACATGCACGTTCTTATCGATAAATATGATCAAAAGGTTTCTTCTTTATTTTATTCTATTCACCATTTTGTATTCTTCCAAATAAAATAACAAAAGAATTTCGAGAACACAATAATATCGTGTATAAAACAAAAAAAATCGGCCAGTTTTGAATTTTGTTTTTTTTTATAGATAAAAATCTCGATGAAAGTCAACCGTTGTTCAATGGTGAAAAAACGAGGTCGTGATTTTTTCCTGCTTTTAACACCCCCATCGTTCATTCAGTCCACCTCAAACCCCTTCAACCCCTTCTCACCGTTAGTTGTTCCTTTCTTTACAATCCATCGAATATGGAAATCAAAGTCTCTTTGTTGTTAGGTGAAAAATCGATTTTTTTTGGTTCGTCATATAACTCGACAATTGCATTCGTCGTACATCTTTGTGGTAGAATAAAAATAGATTCAATTTGATGCAATTTTTTCGGTCACCGTACGATTTCGTATCGATGCATTTGAGTAGAAAATGGATTTTCTTTCTATTTGTTTTTTTTTTTTTTTTTAGGTGATATTTTTGGCGTGCAAATATTGAAGTACCGAATAATCCTTCGATTATTCCTCCTACGAATAAGGCTAAAATAAATGTTTTAATTTACTAGAAAGATATTATCTAGAAAGAAAAAAAAAATGTTGATAGAAATAAAATGGTTTTGAAATTTTTTAAATTCATTTCTTCGGTTGGAATAAATTCGATTGCATCAAAATATGGCATCAACGAAATGAAAGAATTCGGGTGATCGATAATTGCAATTTATCTTTTCATTTAAAATAAAAGAAATTTATTCGTATTATTTTAGTTTCTTCGTGTACTAATTGGTTACCTTACTGCAACGTAAAAGAAAAAAAAAATTAGAAGAAATATAAATTATAAAAATGAAATAAAAAAACTTTAACGTATATAAGTTGAATCTATTTCTCGTAAGTTATTTATAAAAACTAAATCTAATCGGCGAATTGATTTATTATTATTATTCCTTAAAAGAACTTGGCGTGTTCTAGTAACCATCACGCTATAATTTTAAATAAGAAACACTAAAGTATATAACGAACGGTTGATTAAAACAAACATTTTTTTATCCTAAAACTTTTTACTGGTTATCGTTTATTCATTAATTTATTTTATCTTTTTATTTATATTTATATATATATAATTTTCCTTTAACAATTGAACGTAATTTAAACCGAATATAAAGGTATGCGACATTGAAATTTTCGTCATGAGAGAAGGATGCTGCACGTCATGAATTCTTCGAATATTCAAAGTTTAAGTTGGATAGAAAGGAGAGAACTTTAAAGTTTCGGATAAATTGATCATGAACTCACCACATCAAAGCTACTGAAAGATAAAGAAAGGAATAAAAAAGAAAAAGGCAACTCAACGTTACTTCAGGCACACGTAAATTCGTAAAGCATTAAATCCAATCTACGTTTTCTTCCTCACCGAAACTCTTGCTGTGCTGCTTGAATTTTCTATGTCTTCAACGAACATTCTTTTCTATTCTATTTTATTCTTTTTCTTTTCCTTTCCCTATATAACATTCTTCGCTACTATTTTTTAAAGAAATTTTATTTCACTTCTTCAAAAAATAATAATAATATCTACTTCTAACTAACTAAGGCTCAATTTATTTTCCAACTCTTCTTTTGCATGTTCATTTTTCGTACGTGAGTGCGTCAGTGAATCTTAATTTCTTTTTTATTAAAAAATTTTTTTAACTTTAGAAAAAAACATTTTTAATTCTCAAAACAAAAAAAAAACATATATGTTCACATTTAAATGATATATTTTCTTTTTATTTATGCACTAACCCACGTGTACCATCTTTTATATATAAATAAATTTATGTATATTTGTTAGGATAAAATTTTCGTGATAGACTAAATGTTAATTATATATCATTATGAAATAAATCAGAACAAGAGATAAAATAAATCTAATCCATTGAAAGTTATTCGTGTTAATGAACGCAGTGTATATACAGTGTTCGATTAAAACCAACGTTTACAATTAACTATTTGATTTTTTATTAACAATTATTTATATAATATGTTTAATATTTGTACACCTTCGACTATCTTTCTATCAATACATTCAATACGTATGAATTATTTTACTAACTAAGTTTCTGATGAATAAAAATTAAATATGTTTGTACCATTGACCTACTTTTCTTACCAGTGACCTACTTTTCTTACCGGTGACCTACTTTCGAACAGATGTTTATCATACGATCGTGACAACAGATGTTTAAATTAGCAAGTATCGATAGAAGAGTGAGAAATTAGTTAATGTTGAGTGAATTTATCGTATAATTGTGTTGTGAAATTGTGTGATAGTGCATTCAGAGATGCATTGCAACGTTTCATACTAAATAATTTAACTCCAAATTTTTTGAAAAGTTTTAAATTAAAGTGTTAAAATACTTTTGGTATAGTCATACAATTTTATATTTATAATAACTTTTCCTAATTAACACCATTAAAAAGAGAACGATTTTCTTGGTCATTGAATAAATAAATAATTTATTATTCAGAGATCGCTTTGATTAAACTCTGTACTCTGATGTAAATCGTTGCAATAATTGCAACTCGAATGCACTCAGTAAGCCATGAATGATAACTAAATTATAAAAACGGGAATTTAAAAAAAGAAAAAAATAATATGGAGTTGATCTCTGTTTGAATTTGTGCAGTTAACGGTTCAATTATTTATGAGATATTTACCATAACTATTATTGTAATCTAAAGAAATAAAAATAATAAATTGGAAGTATGGCAGTGAAGGAAAAAAAAAACAAGAATAAGAAATATCTTTTAACAGTTCATTAAAGAGAATACCAAAAAAAAAGGAAAATTTAATTAAAAATTCAGGATCACTCGTTAGAGACTTGCATTTACTCGTTTCCGTTTGATCTTAACGAAATGATAAGATTAAAAAGTTAGCAGAAAAAAATGATGGACCAAGATTTATTTCCAACTTTCTCATTAAGAAAATATTTCTCACGAATTTGAATACCCCTATCTCTCTCTCTCCTTTCCTCACCATACTAACGATTTTATTTTTATAATCCTCAAAGACAAAAAAATTCTTCCACCGATTATACCAGGAATTTAAATTCGATCATTTTATCATCGTATCCTTACCTTTTATATTTTTGTTTTTTGTTTTCTTTCTTTCTCTTTTACAACGTTTTATCGTTGGACATCGTAAACGGTAATTTCAGCAAGCACGAGCGAGCTTTTCTAAAGCTTCACTATTTCAAGAAATGAAACATATATATATATATATACACACACATATACATAAAATCTATATTTGTAACACTATCTCTCTTTCCTTTCCAATTTCTCTCTGTCTTTGTCCAATTCATAATACAAAACCCACAAAAGATATAAATAAAATATCCATTATGATCTAGAAAATATTTCTAAATATAAATAAATAAAGAATAAATAAAAATAGTAATTTTTATTTGTTAATTAATTATATATTAGGTTGGTGGAAAAAAAAATGTCGAATTTTCCCATTAAATTGTGGCCAAAAATCCGACATTTCTTTTTCCATCAATTTATTGCTATAAAAAATTGATTATTACTTTAATAGAAATAACAATATTAAATCAATGGAATCGTGGATAAAAATCATTTTCTCTTCCTTTTAATTTTTTTTATTACCTTTTGGTTTTTATTTGGAGACATAAATATTTAGAGATTGCATATTTGGATGCATATTTGAAATAAATGTATTGCAAATCGATGAAGAAATTGTCTACAATCTATCAAATTACGAAATGAGAGGCATTAAAATTTGCATTTGGATGTTTCCAATGAACGTCATTCCGAAATTGTGCTTGTTTCTATCTCTCTCTTTCATACACATACGTACACAAAAAAACACAAACATTTATACACGTGAAAATGTATATATCTTTCTCTTATTCATTCATTCATTCATTCATTCATTCATTCATTCGTTCATTCGTTCGTTTTTCGTCTACTGCGTTAATGCAAGTTGGATAACGTATTCCCTTTCAATGATCAAAATCATTTCGAAATAGTTAAACCACAATGAGAGTGTGCATTTCAGAGAGAATTTCTGTGGTTACTTGTCATTCCTAATCATCGTATTATCGGTGCACCATAGAATTTAATCGATCATTTTACCTACCCCTGTGATTCTCAAGGAATGTAGAAAAATTTATTTGCTTTTTGTTTTTTTATCTTCCTAAGAAAATATTTTTTGATTTTGAACGATAAGATTTATTCGCTATCACGAAGAACATAAATTATAATCAAAATAATAAAGTTAATACATCTCGTTGAGAATATAAACATTTTTGTTGTACCGATAAAAATTGTATATTTATTAAATATTATTCTTCCTTTTTAATAAAAGTATTGGGAATATTATAATTTTAATTTTTTGTTATGATTAAAAACGGAAAAATGTTTTTCTTTTCAATACAAATTATACACGCTATTGTACTTTCAATGATATTTTTTTTCTCCCTTTTTAATAATATATTTCTATAGGAATTTAATGAATTTATAAAATCGTCCTCTCAATAAGATTACTATGTTTATTAAAATTAATGATTTTTATTAAAAACGTATTGTTTATTAAATTTGTATAAACCAAAGACGCGCGCGAGGAAGGTTTTATTAGAAAAAATATGCTTCATAATTCTCCTTTCTTATTTTTGCTTTTTAAGATAATATTTTTCTACAGACGGCAAATGAATTTTAAACTACAACGGCATGATTGAAAAACATCTTGACGGCTTTTAACTCACTCTCTCTCTCTCTCTCTCTCTCTCTCTCTCTTTCTCTCTCTCTCTCTCTCTCTCTCTCTCTCTCTCTCTCTCTCTCTCTTTCTCTACATAGGGATTACTTCATGTGATATTTTTGGTATAGCAATTTTTGGAGGCATACGTACGTTCGTAATAGAATAAACATCCGCGAGAAGGAACGCATACTGAAATTAGATAGTGAATCTTTCAAATATGATCCTTCTCTTCATACTCCTTTATATTTATTTGTAAATTTATTTAGGTTTTTTTTTAAATATTTTTTTTTACGTACTTTTAAACGCGACGATGAATATCATTCAAAAGTTTATAATAAGCAATTATTTTAACGATTTGAAAAGTACTCGAATTTGAAACGTGAATTTAATCCATCGATTGGATGTTTCAAGTAAAAAGGAAAAAATAAATAAAAAACAACTTTTCAAGCTACTCTCTCAATCTCTTCTCGTTCGTTATCGAATTACGTGTTACTGCAAAAAGATTAATTAACAACATTTTGTTCTCTAACGACCGGGTTTTTTTTTTTACAAACTCAAAGTAATTTGTAATACGATGACGTTGGGTTAAAAGATACAGCAAAAAAGAAAAAAAAGAAAAGAAAAACAAGGTACGTTTAATTATAATCATTAGTTAAATAAATTTGAAACGACAAAAAAATATGAATCATTTTAATCATAACGAGAGTGATAACCGAAAATAATTATATAATTAATTCTAATTATATATATAACGAAAAAAACTCTGTTTCTCTTCATTATAAAATATTTTTGTAACACTGAAAAACAATACGTAAAAAAAAAACCAAAATCAAATGTTAAAAAGATTAAAAATTATAGTCAGCTTACATTTAGATGTACTTTGTCTTTATATCCATAACTGCATGTATCCATATATGTATATATCACTTTTTAGCACTACACACACACACGCTCACATATGCATATCACTTGCATAGAAAGAACACACGCACACGACGAGAAATAAATGTCACTTTAACTTATATCCTTGTTACACCTTCCGACGCTCGAAGAAGACTAACGATTATTATCGAAAAATAGTTACGAATACATACGACAATTACCGAACATAGACGAAGGTCAATATCAAATCTAACGACGATATGACAACGTTCGGTTGTCCGACACCTGCCGAAGAGTGACGGAGAGAGACGAACGTAAACAAAGCATTGAACGTTCAACTAAGCTGGTAATTAAGGAATGTTTTTCTTTGTGTATTTCATATTTAACGAATTTCTTAGAATTAACCGAGATTTAAACAGTACCGACGTTGAGCTCGTTTAACTTGGACGTATACCTGTGCCTATCTTTCTCTCAATACATTCAGTACGTATGGGATTATTACCATATTTTTGTATCGTTGACCTACTTTTGTATCGTTGACCTACTTTTGTATCGTTGACCTATTTCTGTATCGCTGACCTATTTTTTTTACCAGTGACCATATCCCCATAATGTAGACCACATTACCGTTCTTTTAAAATGTTTTATTTATATTATATTTTAATTAATTATATTTAAATTCTTTTATATTAATTCCTTTATATTATTATATATTTATATTAATAATTCTTTTATATTAATTTATTCCTTTATATTATATTTTAATTAATTATATTTAAAAAAACCATGAACACATATTATTATTATTATTATTATTATTTTGTTTCTTGTTAAATTACATTATAAATATTATTCCCCTCCCCCCAGATAAAAAAATCACCATAACTAGTTAAAAAAGATAAGAAATGTTTGTATTTGTCAATCAATAAAAAGACATATCAAAGTTCGATAACGAAAAACTTGATCGTGCAGTTTATCGTGCTCGTAAAACTATCTCTTCTGAAATGAATAAAAGCTCATTGTCAGTTCGAGCAAAAAGTAGAAAGGATAGTTTTTTTGTGCTTTTGCAAAAGAACGTATAAGGTAGATGAAAAGAAAGAAAAAACACGGGTTCGATCGAATGGGTTGGAGAAAGAAAGAAAAAAAAAATAGAAATGAAAATAAAAAATAATAGGCCGGAAAAAGAAAGGTATGGATGGATAGGGGAGATGGAGAAGGGTTGGTGGGTAAGGGTACGCGTCAGTTGAAAGTAGGAAAAACTAGTTTACTGGAAATAAGTTCGGTAGCAGCTGCAAATGGCATCTACTATCATGCAAGATCGATATACTATCATCGTTCGTGAAAAATGCAACGAATACAGGAGTTAGTTATAACTACCACGATATATACAACCAACATATATTACTTTAGAAATGAAAAACGAAACTAATCCGATTTATTCGACATTTTTTTTATTTTATTTTATTTTTTTTCTTCCCTCCTAACAAAAAATAATCGCAAACTTCTAATTCGCCTTTTTCCTATTTTTTTGTTTTCTCAGAACACCAGAAAGTTCTAAACTTCTTTACTTTCCCCTATTTTTTATCTTTTCTTTTTCTTTTTTGTTCATTTCGTCGACGATCATTTTTCTCCCCTCATAATATCAGAATTTTCAGAAAAGTTTAAACTTTTTAAATCCACTTTTCTTTTTTTTTTTTTCAAACGCAAAGGGAATACCAGTTGAGAATTAATCGACGAATATCAACGAAAGTATATTTCGATGAGATAAAAAAAAACACTAGACGAATATTGAAACGTTTAACGATGAATATTTTCATTTTTTCTTTTTTTTCTCTTCAAAATTATCAGAAGTGAATGGTGAAAATACGCGAAGAATTTTAAAAGAGGAAGAATTGATTTTCTAGCTTTTATCATCATCTCAAGACTTATCATTTTCCTCTATTCGTATTCTTCAACAATTCTTAGAATCACAAGATTATCTACAACGTCAAACTTTAGAATTCTAAAAGGAAAGGAAAAGAACGAGTAGGAGGTGGTTAACATAAACCAACATTACTTTTTTTTTCCAAAAATAACAACATTAAGCTCAACGTACGAAAAAGTAAATTAAAAAGAAAAGATAAATTGAATAACGTAAATACGAATAATATTCAAAAAATCCTACATAATTTTGTCCAACTTAAACACGTCAAGATTTTAATAAATTATTTAAACATACTTAAATTAAATTATTATACTAATAAAAATAATCACACGTGATTTTTTAAATTTATTTCAATGTCAAAAGAGGAATAGAGAATATATTGAGAAATGATGGATGATAATAGAAGTGTAAATGAATGATTTACATGTGCTTGAAAATATTGTTCGAAGAAAAAAAGTAAAAAAAATATAAAAAATTGCTGATATCAAAGTTTCGATAGGTTTTAACATATTCTGATGCATAAACGATCATTTTTATAAGTCGACTTATATATGTTGAGATATACAATATATATATACCTAATGCTTTAGATATGACGAATATTTTATTCCACACGATGAAAACTTGAAAATGTATGTAAGTAAGTACACGTATGTATGTGAATGTAGGTGTATGTTAAAGTAAATGGAACATTGCATTATTCATTTGTGCTCAATGTTACTTTTTCGAAGAAAAAGTGTTAGAATATAAAAAAGAAAAGGTACTTGACTGTATCTTTGATGAAACAAAGTAGGGTAGTATAATAGGTATGTACCGTTTATATTTATCCATTTTAGTTCTTTTACAATGATTCAGAAATAAGAACGAACTAATGTGTTACGTGAATAACTTAGTAAGAGTTTAACAAATAATCAAAGATCAATAATTATTTATTTATTTAAAAAATAATAATAATATATTAGATTAAGTAGAAAGAAATTCATTATTTTTATATTTTTTTCAAGCTCAAAATAATAAATTTATTTTTCCCCAAACTAATATAATTATTAATAATTATTATTAAAAAAAAAGAAAATATCAATTTCCTCTTCTATTTTTTGGGTAAACGTATGGGACTATTAATATACCTGTATTTCTATTTTTTCTTGTTTCTCTAGCTTATATGTATCCCTCGAAAGAGTTTACGTAGTTCTCAATTTCGCAAAAGAACAATAGAAATTCGTGATGAAGAATAAAACAACGTCTCCTAACGACCTTCTTTCTATCCTTCCTTTTCTCTATTTTTCTTCCCCCTTATTTCTTTCTATCTTTTATTTCTTTCACCTTTTGTCTATCTATTCTATCCTTTTGAAAACGTTAGGAAACTTTTGACTCTTTCAAACAATCGAGTAACATAATGTGTATACTCGGATTTCTTATTACTTATTACTTTTTCATTTCTAAAAAGGAAAGAAGAGGGGTGATATTAAAAAATTTTTGGATCTTTCTTTTCTTTGCTATTCCCTCCCCCACTCTCCTACACACACGTGAATCCTTCAAACAAAATTTATATCTTCTCTTGAAAAATATTTAAAAAATTATTTAAGGAAAACTAAAAAAAAAAAGGAAGAAATCTTATCGTCCAAGCAAATTAACAAAAAGAAAAAAAAAGAAGATGTGAATTTTCTTAGGCTTCGGACGTTCAATCAATTTCTATTACTTGCTTAAACCCTTAAACGTCTTCTTTTTGATTAGGTAATAAATCTGACTCGACAGGAATGATCGATTTGGCCTCTCGAGAGCTTATTATCACCAACCTAAACGAAAATGTTAACCTTTATAATAAATTAACACGTTTATTGTTCACGTGACTGCCGTTTGTTCTTTCAATGGGGGGATCTTAGGGGGAATCAACCCACGTTAGGTGTTGTTATAATTATTTTGTATTTTATCTTAAAATTGATGTTACGTTAGATACGTTGAAGTAATATTTTCATTTATTATTATTATTATTATTATTATCGTGTATAAAATACGATTTTTGCTTTTTTGTAATTTTAAGATTAAATATGGATCGATGATTTTAAAATTAGAATATTTGAAATATTAAGTTTTGAAAGTTTGAAACGTGTGTTTACAGAGATTTTCTACATTATCGAAAAATGTTCATCGAAAGTGGTTTTGTAGAAATAAAGAGAGAAAAATGTAGGATATACGAGTATCGCGTGATGTGAATTACTTATATACTTCTCAACGACCTTAAGTCTCGTTTCAAATTCCACGTGATTTCTAAGATAGTTAGTATATAAGTACCAGAGACTTTTTTGTTAACCAAACCTGCCATGATGTTAGATTATTTTTTAAGATTTTACGAATAAATAGCATGAACAATCGTTTAACTTTGACGAGTAAACTCTTGCGCTGATGATAAATTATTTCTCTTCCATCCCCTTCCCCATATCAAAGTTATAATAAAGTTTCAAATTGTTCCTGCGAACTCGTAAAAGTTTTGAAACAAATTACAATAAATTATTGGATAAATTGATTTTGTTTAAAAGAAAAAAGTACAAATAAATCTAAAAATAATTCGTTCGTATACGATACTTTAATTTTCTTGTTATTTAAAAATGATTTAAATAAAGAAAAGTAAGATAAAAAAAAGTATAAAAAAATTGATTTTGAATGATATTATCTCGAAAATAATTTACACCACGAACTTCATTAAATTCGTTAACAAAAGACTGTAATTTTGTTGCCATTAAAAAAGACATTACTCTTTGTATGATTTAATGAAGAGAAAAAAAAAGAGGTATAAAGATAAAATTTAAAAAACGCATAAAAATAGAAAAAAAAAAAAAATAGGAAGTACTTTTACTCGTTGTCGTGTAACAACAGTCCATCATTATTGAACCTTAGTGGATATCTATGCAAATACATTATTTCTTTAGGTCTATAGTCACGTTACATGGTAATCATAGTTACCATCATCCTCTATTCCACTTAGGGTAATTATAAGAAACCTATTTGTGCTCTACACGTTCGTGTCGTGCGAATCCTATTGGCCTATTATTCTATAGAATAACAATAACAAAATTTATACGATAATAGAATATACACAAATTTCGTTGTATTTAAATGGAAAGAGAGAAAGAGAAGGAGAAAGAGAGAGAAAGAGAAATAAAGATAGAATTTATAATATGTTTGAAAAACTATCTATAACAAATATTTTCGATAATAAATTTAACGAGTATTGAAATTGCATACTTAATCGATCTTGTCGTTACGATTGAAATTTTGGAGTTCAAGGTAAAACGCATAGTATTATATCGCGTGTGTGCCATCTGGTGCAATCTCACGTTTGGCAAAAAGCACCTTTCTTACCTGCATGAATACACGTCAAATATCAACATACAATCCCTATCCTGAATTAAATCCTTTCATAATAATATCACAAAAATATGACGCGTTTTCGACACTCCTTTCTTCCTTCTTCCTCCTCCACGTTTTCCTTCGTCAACCATACAGCTCCACATACCTTCAGATCTCACATTACTCAAGACTGATTTATTACAAAATTTAATATAAATTTTCATTATTATATGGTTGCAAAATGAAATGAAATATCTAACTAAGTTTCATTCGTTGATATTACGTTTCTTATAAAATATTTTATATTACTAATACAATATTTGAGTTTAACTTCGTTCTAACTATTACGTTTTTCTTTATTATCAGATAAATTGTTGAAATACAAAATAAGAAAGAAAAAGAACGATTATTCCTATCATAATGATATTAGATATTTATTAAAGTGCATGTGTATTATATATACTTATTCTTTGGAAAAAAAAATCTTGATAGTTACGTACTATAGAACCAAGTAATAAAATTTTATTATCAACAAACTTATTTCTACTTATTATTTTCTTGACGATAGAAACTACCTTCTTTTTTTTGTATTATATTAATTCACTATATTCTTCGTGTATATTTCTTCCTCCTACATGTATACAAATGATAGATACGTGAATGTGTGAAGTGACAAATACAAGACTGGTTCGAGGTCTCGAATCTAATGCATGAACCTTTTTTCAATTGAAACTTACTTCTTTACTTACTTACTTACTTACTTACTTGTCCTTTTTCTTCTTCTTTTTTACAACACAATTTCGTTAGTTGCTGATCGAATGAATTGGATAAAATTAAATGAACTATTGACGATAAATTAGACTCTTCCTCTTTCCTCCTCTCCATTTAAAAATATTCTTAATTAATCTGTTTCTTTTTGTTCCTAAAAATATATTTTCTTGTAAATGCGTAATACGTGAATGACGAGAAAGAGAGAAGGGTGTATATGTGTGTGTGTAGTTCAGTTTTATAAAATAATTTGTTCTTCTCAGAGAAATCATAGTAACACGTATCGAGAGAAAAAGAAGAAGAGTATAATAAATTAAAATAGAAAGAATATATATGGAGTAGTATGAAATTACAAGGAGAATAGAGTTGCTTTCTATAGAAATGGCACGTGTTTATACCCTCTTTCGAAATATGCAAATGCTTACATTTAAATGCGTGCATATATCCAGACAGAAGCTTATGCTTCATCCTTTTGTTAATCGTCACGTACATATCTCTTTAAGGGTTTCATCGGGTATGAACAAAGCATTCATATCCACTCTTACTCACAGACAGATTTTCTAAGAATATTCAATCAAATTTCAATACAAAATAATTGAATAAAGAATTATCCATAGTATTTTCTAGGATTAAATTATTACAAAATAGAATAATTATTTTCATTGAAATAATTTTATTAAAGAATAATCTATCGCGTTTTCTAGGAGGGGAAAAGAAAAGTGTATTTATTTACTTACTACTTGTCATTTTAATTACCGACAAAAATACTCTCTTTTCATTTCACGATGGTACATCTACTACCCACCCATTTCGTCGATTAGAATAAAAGTAAAAAAAAAAAGAATAGGAAAAATATGGTCGATGGTAAATAACCGCAGATGTGAATGTGTGTGTATGTGTGTGTGTGTATTAATGAAAATATTTTATTTAAAATTCATAATGTATTATTACTTTAGATTATTATTTTTCGTTTATTGATATATTTTCGTTGGATTGATATTTTTGTATATTTTAAATATTTGAGTTTAAGTATCTCGGATATATTTAACGATGAAGAAAAAACAAAGTGTGTATTTTAGGTGTAATGACAAAGTTCTGATCGATAGATAGATAGATCTATCTATGTATCTATCGATTAAACTCATATCCTGGGCGTTAGGGTAGTACCTCTAATTTAAAATCAATTATTCGAGACCGGTTATACGCGCTTAGACGTAGGATTAAATTAATTCGTGATCGAACACCCTACTACCATACGATTACAATCAAGGATTAAATTAAGCTGTTGAATTACTTTCTTTGTGTTCTTATTGAAAAGAAACCTTTCGATGTAATGAAAGAGAAAGTGTTAATCGAAAAAAATGGTATTGGATTGTAAACATATAATTACAAAATTATAATTCACGTTTATTTATGTTTGAAACAACACAAAGAAAACCATTTACTTCTATTGTTAATATATTTTTATATTACATGATTTTCTTTTCTCGTTATATTATTTGTTTAAAAGTAAAAAAGAATATTTTCTTTATTCCACGATGTATATTAAAACTTGAATTTATACGTAATAGAAAGAAATTTAATTATATAATTTGAAAAGGGTAAATTTATTGATCGAGTGTTTGGGTGGTAAGAATTTCGAAGAAGAACAAATAAAATTTAAATAAAAATACTACAAATTCTAAAACTGAAGTTTAATCGGTTTAGGCTGTGAACAGTTTATATATGTTACAACCCAATACTTACTTTGATGTACTAAAGATGAACGAGCTTTGGTCACGTTGCGCATTTACTTCCTGTGCATCAGATATAAACACGAAACGTGGACTATCTTCTTCGTAGAACATCTTTATATAAACTCTTGATATATATATTTACTAGATATTATATACATATATATATTTGATTGGTGGAAAAAAAATGTCGGATTTTTCCATTGAATCGTGGCCAAAACTCCGACATTTTTTTTCCACCAACTCAATATATTTTTTTATATAATAAAGATATTTTATTTTATTTAAACAATCTATTAAACGCGACGAGGCTTTTTTTTATGACAATTATTTTAATTAAAAATATTATTGTTATTTAAATCATCTGCTTTTTATTAATCGATTTTCCAATAACAAAAATTCCTCAAAATTCATTTTAATTTCTTTTTTACCTTAAGCTCAATCCTATTTATCTCTAATTGGCCCCATTTCCTGTTATAAAGTTTCACGTTCAATTGTAAGTCAGCAAGCTCAAGAAGAAAATGATTCTATGTACTAGTAGTTCTTGGCAATGTAAATTATCGACCTGTTACTACTCTACTAGTTCAAAGAAATGATGTCAGCACCGCGAAAAAATCGATTGTCATTAACAAAAGATCGTATTATTATTATTATTATTATTATTATTATCCACATTCGAGATACTAACACACACACAAATGTAAAATACAAATGAAATCATTCGTACCGTTTCGAGGAAAAAATCAAATTGTTTTTCTATAAAGGACGAAAATAAATTCGATCAACAAACAAATCCTGACGATGATGATTCGAATAAAAAAAAAATTCCGTATATATCGAAAAACAATAGTCGTAACTCGACGGAAAATAAAATTTATAAGTCAATTACTTTTTATTACCCGTTACATTGCCAACCATAAATTTTTTTTTTCCTTTTTTGTTCTAAATGTACTAACTGGCCGATCAAACGACATTTTAATGTTTTTTTTTTTTTATTCTTCGTAACTCGATGAAAGAAGATTATTCATGCTTTTATCCGTCCATTAAAAAAGAAAAATAAATTTCTTTGGATAATCGCCCGATTTGTTAACACAACCGGTCGTAAAATTCACGAGTTTATTTACGCTAGCTGAAGAACGATGATTTTATCTTAAATCTTCATTCGTCGTTCGTACGTACATTTTTATACAAAATAATATAATTTAATATAATCCTAACAAATCTTATATATCTTCAAAATAAATGTTAGAGAATTAATAAAATACTAATATTATTTATTATTTTTTTTTATATCAAATTAACTTCGTGCATCGAAAATTAAATAATTGAAAATGAATAAGAAAAAGATAATAATTTAATTTTAAATTTTGAATAATAAACCTTTCCCGCGTTAAATTAATTGCGTACAATTCGCGCCAAATTCAAAAAGTTTTCCCTCATTTTTTCGTACACAAGTTTCAAACACGTTCAACAAGATAACATAAAACTACTAATAGGTACTAATATTTAGATTACAGGAAGTACATTTATAATCCGTAAGATTATAATTTAACAGAATTCGCAATAAAATTACATTACAGCTATAAATCAATTGAAATAATATTTTTAAAATTTATACTTATAAAATATCATTTGTATTCTAATAATTATTTAAACTTCTGAATATAAAACAAAATCAAACTTCATACTCGAGAGTATCCGAGTATATGTCTTTCAAAGGATTGTAATAATTAATTTAAAATAAATAAATAAACTTACAGATCGTTGAACATAGGAGGAAAACAAGTAGAGGCCATCGAACGTGCAAGAGATGGTACAGCTTGTGCATACAGCGCTTATCACAGCACAAAGGGAATACCTGCGAGTGCCAGGGGTCATCGAGAAGAACTTTCGATAGCCATGCGGGTCCTTGGCTCGGGTTACCTTACCACCTGTCTGCAAATTAAATATTACCGTCAAGATGATCAGAGCCATTGTGAGTGGGGAGCCAGATTGCATTGTATCGAATTAGATTGTACAAGCGTGGAAGGAAGACTCGTCACGGTTGATCGAGAAACTTACAGAAAACTTGGCATTGAATCATAACGATTAGAATTAATGTCATAATTAAATCAAATAATTTATTATTATTTCCCTCCTATTTATTTTTCTACATTTTAAATTCAACCACACAAATATATATTATATATAGAACTACCGACTAATCTTTATTAAACCGGAAATTGATTTATCCGCGATACGATTTTAATTGTAATTTTAACTTTTTGTATCTGTCTCTGTCGTTGTTTATTCTACGAGATAAAATATGATTTTTTTTTACTTTTTAATGATAACGTTTAATTATTTTACAGATAATGTATTATTATTTAAGAACGAATCACCGTGATTCTTTAATTACTTTAACTACCTTCGCCATTTTATTATTAAACGATAAATATTGTATCACATCGAAATATCGAATTTGTAATACGGTTGAATAAAGTTTAGCGTTTATAGGTGGCAGCACCGTTTCCGACCAATGAGGGTAGTTAATTTCAAACACAAATGCGGGAAAATTTGAAATACGGAATTATCATCAATCGTTTGTTTAGTTCTGATAAATAAATATATGATATAAAAATATTAATTATATGGGGGAAAATGACAGAACAAGATAATATTATGCTTATGTAATGCTTTCTCGATGTTCTGCCACAATATATGAATGATTAATAGAACGAATGTTAGCGTAAATCCAATTGCAAAGCGAGATCTATAATTTGATGATCGAAATGCTTGCTTTGAACGATAATATTCAATGGAGTGAAATTACCATTTGTATATGCGTAAATCACAACTACTATTAACATATATAAATACTTATATATATATACATGTAATTATTTATTATTTCATTTTAAATTTTAATTCCGCGCCTAAAATAATTTGAAATATTTGAAATTAAATAAAAGCCCGCGAAATTTGAACGTTTTCAAAATATCAATGCAACTCGTATTGTATTCTAACGACGATTAATATACTTATATATATATATATATATATAAAAGCACTGAATGATTTTGAATTTAGAAAAAGAAAAGGAAAAAGGCGTTTGAATAAATGATTTAAGATAGAATTATTAAACAGGATCGTTCTCGCACACATCGAACAACATATCAGTTCGTAAATTGAAAATAAAATCAATATGTTTATTGTACTTGAAATATTTTTTAAATAAGAATTACTAATATATAGAGTGCGGTAATAACTCTGTCCACTTTGAATATCTCCTTTTACAAAAATATTATAAAATATATATATAATTCTATTTGAAAAAAAAATCGATAAAATTGAAATCTCGTAATTAAAATGACCATGAGAAAAAATTCTTTTGACTATTTAGATTTCCCATCTCTGCGGTAATTCAACTTTTTTCTTTGAAGATTTTTAGTATAATTATAAGCAAAGAAGATATTCAAGGTAGACAGAGTTATTGACCCACCCTCTATTTATATGTTGGCGTTACTTTGTGAAATGACTAACTAAATTATACAATTTAACGCTGACATATATATATTTTCATCGTAAAAGAGATATAATATTATATATAATAAGATTTATAGGATTCTTCATAATCTTTGTCATATATATACTTTTGGCTATGTGGAGCTTTTCGCTGTTAACAAAAAAAAAAAAAGAAAAAGAAAGAAAGAGACCAATCTATATAGTAGATATAAATGTATGCAAGTATTGCGAACAAAACTAATTTAAATTAATAATCGTCTCGAAATTAAAAACATCAAATTGTTCTTTAATAGTTATCAAAATATTCATTAATTAAAATTTCGAAATAATATTATCAATGCTATAATTATCATTTAAGATTTTTATTACAGAAAGCATTCATGCTCTCGATGAACTGATTTAAATGTTTGGCTTCATAATAACAATACGATTATATTATATAAAATATATATCTGTAAAAAAAATCTAATATCACACGAAATATTATTTCTATGAAATTATGCTTAATAATTTTCTGTACATTTGTTGTAATTATCTTAGTTGATCAGATATTTCTATAATATATTGATATTCGAACCAGCTCAAATGACCAAACAGTGCCTCTGTGCTTAATACTAATCGTTCCTATTCTTTATTATCAAACATTAGAAATATGATGAACATTTTAAATGAGTTGTACCTGCGAGGTGTAGTATTGAAATTCTACTATAAAATAACAAATCTGCATTGTTTACTTTGAGTATTATTTTTTAAATTTGTAGTTACAAGTTTCTTAGAAATAAATATTCTTTCTAATGTATAAATAAACTTATGTTTTCAAAGCTTAACAACATTTTTAGATATTATTTTACGTGTCCTATATTTTGAAAAAATATTTCAATACAAATATTCTATCTGTTATCAGTTAAGTAATAAATAACGATTCAATAGAATTTATATTTTAATATATATTTTCTTTTTTTACAAAAAAATTGTCCTTAACAAATATTTTTCTTTTTACAGTTTTGGGGATTCGTAATTTAACAAAATATCAATCAACCTTTGATCACGAATTTTTTCTATTTGCGTTCTCATTCTAATTGCTAATTTAGTCGTACGTTTTAAATACATAGCCGAATGATGAAGTGCGATTGTATATGGTACCGGACACCATTCCAGTTTAATTATATTTCTAACAAGCACTGTTATATATGTTTCTATCAATGATGCGTCTTCTTCCAGAGGATAAAGATATTCGTTTAAAGGAATCATTAATTTGTTCAAAGGTAATCTCAAATACCTGAGTACGCCGGCATGTTCAGACCACAATAATTTTCTATAATGTGGATCATGTCTCTGTGCAATAGGTATTAATAATATTGCAGCAAAATTATTATCACCGTAAGAAGTCGAACAAAAATGTTCACACATTGCGGTAAACAAATCAACGAAAGAATTTAATCCTGGTAAATCTTTTGTAAAGTTTAACTCTTCGTGATATTTTTGCACCAATTCTTCCATTGCTATGTTTAACGAAACAGATACATCGTTGTTTAAATAAATTGTATCGCACAAATATGTTAATACCAGCCTAGTGAATCTTAACGTTGGACATAACGTTGCGACAAAATCGGGTGAATTTACTTCTAAATTTAATATCACTAAGATATTATATTTATCTTCTTCTGTAATACTTTCATTATTTCTACATTTAGTATAAATATGTACCAATGGTAAATAGAACCAATCTTTAGGCATCGCTGCTTGACTCCAATCCGAATTCGTCGCAACGTACTTTTTATATAAAGTAACTATTTCATTTTTCGCATAATTATTGACGTTATTTAAATTTAATTGCGACAATTCATTAGTTACTGATTTCATGCTTAATTCTTCTTTAAGCAAAGCAATTTTTAACATATCTATCACATCATCGGAAAAGTCTCCTGATAACGCAGATATTAGTTTAACAGATAGTTTCCAAATATTACGCTTCATCGTTGAATTTAATTGTTTACTAATAAGTTGTGCAGCTTTAACAACACTGATAAGAAAATAAAACTCTATTCGCGTATACCAAGATCTTTCTAAATGCCAATCAGTTGATTTAAGTTCTTGAATATATTTTACAAAACCTGATTGATTGAATATCCTCAAAATACCTTTTTCAAAGGATTCCTTATAAAACTTATCCAATATTACTGATAGAAATGGAATACAAGTAGAAAACATAATCGGTTGCAATAGGCCTTCTTCTGTCGTTATTCCGAGATTTGGCAAATAGGATGGTTCTCGTTCAATGGCAGGTGTACAAGTACTCAATAAATTTGAATTAAAACTGTTCAAAATATATCAAAAAATATTATTATTCTATATTAAAAATATTTCTTCATTTAATATAGATATAAAAAAAAAACAGAAACTTACCATAATTCTGAAAATATATTTGAATTCGAAACCCAATTAATTTCCGATGGTTTTGAATCGTTAACAGCTAGCAATGCTTGTGAAAACAATTTTAAAGCGTACCACTGTAAAATTATAATAATCATATTAACTTTTAAGTTACATGCACGTTTTAACTTCACGTGATTTACTAAAACTTACATTAGGAGGCGATAATAAAAATAATTGTGAACTCCACTTTGTTAATAGTAACAAAATTTTTTCCTTAAATGTATGCAAAGTACTGGATACAGCTATAACTGCAATTGCATATTCACATTCATATTCTGAAGCTTTTCTGATATCGTGATTGCTTAAAAAATGTTCTAATTCCATCGCAAGCCTTAATTGTACACCATCCAAGCTGTTTGTTGCTAAATTGTGATTCAGCAACAGTTTCCAAAGTCTATAGCTTTCTATTCTCAACATAATTCCATGAGTCATTCTAAAAAAAGAATATAATAAATGTTATCAATGTCAAAAAAATATTAGTATTAAATATATATATATATATAATATAATCTTACTCAGTCGTCGCTTGATCTTCAATATAAGATAAAATACATTGAATAACATTCAATCGAATTAATTTTTCAGCAACCGCTCTTCCACCATAATAAACTAAAACTCGACACAAACGTACGCTTTCGACTAATGGAATATCAGGATTATTGAAATCTAAAAAAAAAATGTATTCATTAATCATAATAATTAACATTTTTTGAGGATTCAATAATTCTATTAATCTGCATGTTTTTGTACACTTACTTATCCCACTGACAGATAAAGGCATTAAATTTTTAATTATAGTATCCAACAAATATGGAGTAGTTGCAATATTCAATGCAACTATATGCGAATATCTTGCGAGACGAGTTAATATTTCCAGAGCGCATGCCAAGCCAACAGTTGGAAATAATTTAATACCTAAAATGTACCTGAAATATATAATTCGTAAAATTTTGTTATTATAAATTATATTAACATAATAAGGAATACAAATATTATACAACCTTATTCTTAAAATAATATCTGATCTTAGAAGTGCAGAAACAGCATCTATTTGTACAAGCTCATGATCCTTCAATGTACTTTCATCCTTAACATCAGAAGGTGGTGGCTTCAAAGTAGGTTCTTTATACTTATTCCAACCAAACAATTTATCCAAACAGATCTCATCTGATTCATTAAATATAAACGCTCTTAATGCCTGCAGAGCTGCCTTAATCACATCTTCAGCTGAATCATCCAATGAAAATCTTAATAAAAGTAAGAAATTATTTTGATTCAATGTAACTAATGGAGCTGGTGACAAAGCTTTGTCATACCAGCCTTTAGAACTTTTTTCTAAAATATTAGCTATAGTAGTCAGAGCAACAGAACGGTGTTGTTTCATAGAAGATCTACTAAGTTGTAATAATTCTTGTAAAGAATAACCAGGACGTTCTGGTTCTTCACCATGATGATGAAGACCACTATCCCATGATAAACTCTCATCTTTGTATGGAAGTAATAAACCTTTTAAAATACAAAATAAATATATATTAGTATATTAAAAAATTAATATTTTATAATTATATAATTAAATAATTAAATTAAATTTACCTTTAAAATCAAATCGAGCATTGTAAGGTTCGTCAGGTGCAGATTTATCTTCCTTAGTTTCTGGTATATCTTGCATCCACTGTAGTTTTTCAATTTCTACATTATCCAAATGAATCCAGCCTTTATCCTTAGCTTTTTTTAAAATTTCTATGCAAGGCTTTGGTACATTTTCTATATTATTTTCACATTCCATAGCTTCAGTTTGATCACAATACGAAGAATCATTCTCTTTATTTTTCGCATATTCATCACCACCAAGTTCACAAGGTTTATCTGGTTTATCTACTTCCATCTTGGTTTTCACTTTTCTTCTATTTTTTATAAACTTTATTAACTCTGGATCGAGAGAAGACTCAATCTTCCTTTTTTCTTCTAATATTTCTTCTTCCGTCATTTCCTTCAATTTTTCCAAATTTTCTTTATGAACTTCTTCCACCATTGAATCCACCGCAATATCAGAACTTTCATTCTTCGTCCTATTGAATTCTTCTTTGGATTCAATTTTAGTAGAAAAATTAATGACTTTCATTCGTGAACATTTTTGTGAAAATAAACTTTGTTCATCTGATATACTCTAAAACAAATACCAAAATTTACAAATTAGTATATTTAATCGTTTGAGTACTAGCTTGAAATTTAAGTGGTTAAATTAATATAATAGTGTATAAAAATAAAATACCATATAATTATCAGATACAAAGACTTCTGGAAAGCCATTTTCTGAATTATTATTATCTCTTGTATCAAAGCTATAATTTATATCCTTCTCATCAAGTTTCTTTTCTACGATATTTCCAAGAATTATTCTTGATGGATTTATTGGTACGTTTTGTACTAAGTCGTAAGTTTTCGTAGATGAATTTATAGACAATTTCTCTTCCACATTTGTATTTAATAATTCACCAGTACTTTGAGATGTAGAAACATTACCTAGTTTTTGTTTCTTCGATTTTGCAAATCTTGATTGTTTTTTATTTGAATCAGTTTCACGCTTAGTTGTAGAATTTTGTACAGAATTAGCTTGATCTGTATTTAAATTTCTTAAATTGACCACTTTAGCTGATGGTTGGAATTTGTTTTTCATAAAATCTTCTTGCATTTGAAATAATGTTTCCTCATTATCACTAGGTTGAGGTCGTTTTAATGTGGTTAGGTTATCCATTTTTATTTTCACGTGGACAATATTATTGTTTCAATGACAAGAAATATTATTAACTAAACGATAATATATATGAACTATAAATTTTATATTGAATCTTTTTATCACGATTTAATTTTTAATTCACTTTAAAAATCCTTAAAATACCAATTATTTCTAACCAATAATTTTTATTTACTGTTTTTCGTAAAAAACTGCGGATTAATTTCAAACCTTAAAAAACTATAATAAAAATACTGGAAAAAAGATAACTTTTATCTTTTAAATGAAAATATTTAACTAATTATTTCAATTCGATTAATATAATACAATGATTGTATTATTTACTCTCATAATACATAACGTATCGTATAATGCATAACAATGAAAATACTGCTGTGTATATTCTAACTTAACTTTGATAGAAGATGTCGCCACATGTCATTGATTTGATCAATGACTGTTCAAACGACTCGGTCACGCTTCTGCTGGCCAGAAATGTAAGTAGACTACCTCACACATCTAGCGGAGTTTTCTTGTTACTAATTACGATCTAATTACAAAGTACCACTACAATAGTAGTATACAGAAAAATTTACTATTATTATTACCCAAATAAACATATCTAATTACTTTTAATTAACCAGAGTTACTTATTTAGTATAGTGAGGTTTTACAAAAAACCTACATATTTCAATTTGGCATTCCATTATTTTATAATCAAATATAATCAAATATAATATACAAAATTAAAAAAGAAAGTTTCTTTTTTTTAAAATAATCTATTATTAAATACTTTATTTATATATAATTCATTTTTAATTTATTTAATAGTTTGACTTATTCCTAAGAGTTAGATTGTTAAAAAGCATTTCATTGTGAAACGTATTGATGAGCAAATTGATTATTTAATAATTCTGTAAATAAATAACTAATAATATTTTTTATTGATACAATTATCAAAACAAAACTATATAAATTGCAAAAGAAAAATAATAAAATTGTAGTTTTCAATGTGTTATTTGTAAATTAAATTTATCTTTTCTCTTTTTAATTTCACTTAATATTGGTTGTCGTTTACCTCTAATCGAACACAGTTTAAATATTCTGCAATGAGAAAACTTGTTTCTTCCATCATTGAAAGAGATATAAAAGTACAATTTGCAAATAAGTAGTCAGAAGTTAGAAAGTTATTTATTAATTAAAGGGTTAGTATTTCGGATGCTCGGGATTCTAATAAATGTTCCATTGAACTAACATCTTTGCACCATCCATCAAGTCGTTGAACCATACCAGCAATTTGACTACGATCTAATACTCGAGGTTGAACCCAAGTCATGTGAACGGTACCTGCAACTTGATCGATAGCGCCACGTACTAATCCTTGAGCTAGAGCTGTCATAACTAACAATTCAACTTCTCCTAAAGGTAAACGAGTTTCTTGCGATATTTCAGTAAATGTCAACTGTCGATTGTTTGCCTGTCGCTTGAAAGTCATTTCCATGAGACATAAAAGGGAAATTTTTTGTCTTAATCTTAAATCCTGTGCTGCTAAGTCAGCAACTTTGCTCCATTGGGGTTTTAATTTTTCAAAGGCAACTATATCACCGGCATTGAAAGCTTGAAGTAAATCTACCAACCACGAATTGGGTGTATCTTTCAAAGATTCTAAAACTGGATGGGCAAGTAATTCACCAAGATTGTAAACTCCTTCTCCTAACAGTGCAGCTAATCCAAGAAAAAATGCATGCTGTTCTTGTTCTTGTCTATCCAAGCTACTTAAATCGATGCATCCTAGGTATCTATAAAATTAAATTAACATTATATTGTAATAGACCATGAGAGATTTCAAAAGGAAAATATAATATTTTTTGCTAACAAACCTTAATGCAGTACGATAATATTCTGCGTGATTTCCTCGTAATCTATACAATCTACTAGCGAGTAGATAAAATCTCCCATGAACAGTGGTAATTCCATCTGCATTATCGAGCATTACTTCGACATCTTCTATAATCTTCTTCGCTTGTTCTTGATTATTTAATTTATCAAGTAAGATCTGTCCCGCTAGAACTTTACACAAAGCCACTGCCTCGTTATTGCTTTTAACTTTGGATTCTGTTTTTTCTAAGAATTGAATAGCTTCTTGTTTATCTTGAAATTGTTGAATAATATGTGCCATTATTTCAACCAACGATAATGGATTTATTCTACAAAAAAAAAACAGAAAAAGAAGAGAACGTCATAATTAATGAAACATAACAGAATTAAGGTTAAACAATTATCTAATAAATGGAAATATAAAAATTATTTTCAATCTTACTTGCTTTCAAACGTCGACAGAAAATTAATATACAATTGAATAAGATTGTCATTTTGTTGCAATAATGGATGTTTCACAAACGTTTCCAATTTGAGAGTTAGCTGATGCCAAAGCCTGCAAGTCACCGGGTCGTAAGAATGAATACATTTTGTTATCTTATACTAAACCTTAACAATAATATTAATAATTATTATTAAATTACTTTTTTTTGTATAGATTATCGAGTTCCGCCCATTCCTCGGCCAATTCTTTATCCGAAACATTTTGTTTTGATCTTAAAAATGTAGGAACATCCTTTTGTACAACGTTAGCCGCCATCTTTGATGAAACTTCTAATAAATTCGAGATGACTTTCGAATCATCCACACGAACAACGAAACTTCGATATATCGATGAAATATATTGATAACTTCGAGTTACGTTTATATCGAAATATTTCATTCGAGATATTTTTACGTTGTTGGATATATCAAAAGTTAAAAAACAGTTCAAAAGAAAACATTGACTGCAACAATAGAATAACTAAACCATTTAATTATTATCAAATTATTATTATGAATTACAGATAAATCTGTTTTATCGATTACTATTATTATTATTATAATAAAATGATTAATTTCAATTCAATTATAATGGTGATTTAATAACAATTAAATATTTAACTAAAATATAAATGTTTTATAAATATGGCGACATATTATCCATCAACGAATGATCTTTTTCTCCAAAAATTGTTTTTTTATTAATTGCCGGAATTTTTCTTTACAAAGAAAACGTTCGTTTAAACATCTCTAAGCAATAGTTCTGCACTTTAACATTTATTCATTTATTTATTTATTTATTTATTTTTTTTTTATATTAAATTCACAACACATGTTAATCCGGTTATATCATTTCCTGTCAAATTAAAACATTCAATAGTTTGAGAAAATAATATACATGAAATGTAATTAAATCTATCTGTCACAGTAATTGTTCAAAGGGCTTCTGTTATTATTAATTTTAATTATGAATAAATAAACCAACGAATGACAACATCATTAAGAAAGAGTTGTGTGAGTGTTAATATTATTCAGATGATTCATTTGTATTTGCTTATGGGAAGTCCCTTATGTTGATTGATTATAAGTTATTATTTTACAGGAATTCTTCCAGATTCCGTGTAATATTATATATAGATTTATATTCACTATATGTTTTAGGAAACAGTGTTTACATTTAATTAACGTCAGGTAAAATAATTATTATTTTTTAAATCAATTCTTTTCTAATAAATAAAATATTTTCATTTTAAACAGGTACAACAACGGATATGTGGAAATTCCTGATATCATCGACAGTGTTGATTGTTATTAGCATTTTAAAAACTAAAGCTGTTCTATTAGAAACATCCTTTACTCCAATCGTTGTATCCGCTAACTATACGCAAAATTATAGTGCTACAATAAACAATACTATTGAATATGTATTCTTATATCCTACGAGCAATGTAAAGTATTTCACATTATTAATATATTATTATTTTAGGAGAAAAATATATATAGTTAATTGATATGTTTCTTTTTTTAGAACACATTATTAAAAACTGCACGAATACAAGTGCAAAGCAATGCTACCTCTGATCTTCCTTTGATCGTAGTGGTTCGACAAGATCGAGGAATTCTATCATGGCAAATTCCTCTTATCATTGAAAATGTGAATTTTGATCTGTTGAAGTATAACAAGACTAGTCGAACATTATGTTCAACAAAATATTATAAAAGTAATTATAATGATGAGAATGACCAAGATTTTATTTCTGTTAGTATATCTACGGCTAGTCATATAAATATATCTTTTAATCTTAGTGTAGCAGAGGTAACAGATTTTAATATAAGGTAATTTTAATATTATTATTTGTTCATCAATTTTAAATTATTTTCAATATCTTATTGTTACTATTAATTATTTGGTTTTTATTTTTATTTTTTAACAGGACAGATGAGAAAAGAAGTTTTGATATTTCTCCTTCTGAGCCCATATATTACAGTTATATATTTTCAGAAGAATCTTTAAGTTCATCCGTAATTGTTAGCATTGAATCAGATAATGATATTTGCATGACATTTTCTATACAAAATGTATCCGTAAGTTGTTTGATTTTTATACGAAATTGTTGTTAACGTATCATTGCACAACTATTCATATAAATTATTTTTTAGTGTCCAGTATTTGACTTGGAACGTAATATAGAGTTTTCTGGACATTGGCAAACTGTAAGTCGAAAAGGTGGTATTACTGTATCTGTAAGTATTTCATTTTCTTTTCTTTAGTAACATAACAAAGATTTTAAAATAATCCAAATATTTATATAATTTTCAGAAAGAAGCATATCCTTTAGGATTTTTTGTTGTACTAGTTGTTAAAGGAGATGATACAGATTGTACAGGCGAGCTTAGCACCAGTTCGCTTAGAAGTAAAAATGTTACGTTAACTGTACATTCTAGTATTACAAAAAAAGATTATTTTGTAGCATCGGGTACGGCGATATTTGTTATTCTCATGTTTTGTGGATGCTGCATAGTAGCTGTGATCGTAGGTAAAATTAGGGAAGGTAGAAAACTTAGAGAAGAATTGCTAACAGATAGAGACAATGAATTTAATCAAAATATACAAAGTCCTTCGACTGTTGAAGCGGTATGATATTTAAAAAAATTTGTTAAATTTCTACATTTTGATTTTTTCATTGATTTTTATTTACTATAGAAAAATTCTTTTCTCAGGTTGGTCCTAGTCAATGGGCATCAGCTGAAGATGATTCTTCGTTAGATGAAGACGACATAGATATGATGGAGGATGCTCTTTCAGATAAAGAAATAATACGAACTAAAATCGTTCTTTCTGTGTGTGATCTGGCACGGAAAGACCCTAAAATTTTGAAGCATAAATCACGCTTATATTTATATTATTTAGCAACTGTTGCTATATTTTATACGTTACCTGTCTTGCAACTGGTAATAACATACGAACGTGTGCTTCATGCTACTGGAAATCAGGATATGTGTTATTACAATTTCTTATGTGCTCATCCATTGGGATTAATATCAGATTTTAATCATGTTTTTTCTAATTGCGGATACGTCCTACTCGGTTCATTATTCATATTTTTAACATATTCAAGAGAATCAGCGGAATCTGATAATCTGAACACAAAGTGTTATGGAATACCACAGCATTATGGATTATTTTATGCAATGGGTTTTGCGCTTATTATGGAAGGCGTTCTTTCAGGAAGTTATCACATTTGTCCGAGTCGTAGTAATTTTCAGTTTGGTAATATAACGTTAACACATTATTATTATTATTCTAAATCTTTTTCCATTATTTGTTTAAGAAAATATTATTACATTGTTTGTATATATGCATTTCAGATACTAGTTTTATGTACATAATAGCAGTACTATGCATGATAAAAATTTATCAAACTCGCCATCCTGACATAAATGCAAGAGCTCCGGTGACCTTTGGAATATTGGCCCTTATTATACTTTTAGGATTAGTCGGAGTTTTGGATGGTTCCAAATATTTTTGGGCAATATTTACGACTACGCATTTGTTTGCTTGTTTGAATTTAACAGCACAGATCTATTACATGGGACGTTGGAGATGTAACAGAGGCCTTTTCCTTAGGATTTATCAAGTATGTTGTTTTTTTTTGTTTTTTATATGACGATTCCATGTTACGATTTTTTAGGAGTATCTCTCATCATTTATTTTCCTTCGTAGACATTTAAAAACGATTCACATTGCGGAATAACATATTTATTCCGGCCACTTTACGCTGCAAGATTTATAATGCTTGTTGTAGCAAATTTGTGTAACATCGGTTTATCAGTTTACGGTAATCTATATCATGAGAAAAATTTTGCTACATTTTTATTAGCAATCCTGATGTCTAATTTAATTTTATATACATTATTTTATATAATAATGAAGGTAATTATCGAAGATCAATTTTTAATCCGTATTACTTGATTTTTTCTTTTCTTTTCTTTTGGTGTTTTTATTTTTAATATAATAATTATATTTCTTTTTTTTTTTTTACAGTTGTGCCATAAAGAGAGAATTTTGCTTAAACCGCTAATGTATATCGTATTCGCAGCATTATTCTGGGGAGCTGCATTATATTTTTTCATACATAAAACAATATCCTGGAATCTAACACCTGCCCAATCGCGTCTCTTTAACAAGCCTTGCGTGTTATTAAACTTTTTCGATTCCCACGATATTTGGCACTTCCTATCAGCATTCGCAATGTTTTTCTCCTTTATGATTTTACTTACCTTGGACGACGATCTCGTCGATGTTCATCGAAGTCAAATTCCAGTTTTTTAATGTTATATTTAAATAAATTGAGATCATGTTCATCCAATGTGAGATTTATGCAAGTTTAAGACTGCATATAATGTATATATATAATACAAAAGACAAATAATATTAAAGATGATATAAAATTTACATAGATATTATTTTAAAATATTAACTATTTTTCTTTCTCTTTTTATCCTTTTCTTCTTCTTTTATATATATATATGCATGTATGTATATATAAATCATTTACATCATCTAGAAATCCTTAACACTAGATTTACCAAGTCAGTCAAAACGACTCATTACGATTCTGTTTTAAGGCCTTTTTCTTTTTTATTATTATTATTATAATTATTAATTATAAAAAATTTTTAATTTTCATCACATGTTTTCTCAAGGCATTAATAACTTTTTGTCTATTATTATTATATAATATATACATATGATCAATTTATATAAATTCGTTGTTTTTCATCTTCTGTTTTACCTTGTAAAAGGTTGTTTGTTTTGAGAGAAAAAAAAAAAAGAGAGAGAGAGATACACACTTATAGAAGGTATATCTTAAATATACCAAAGTAATTTTTCGGCAAAATTCTAGTGTTAAAAAAACAATTATGATTTAAATAATATTATGCTATTCGGAAGAAATAAACTAGAGAAAAAAAAGATACTATACCAGTATAATTCTATTACTATTGACGAGTAATAATATAATCGCGTGTTAATGATGTCTGTACAAATAATAATAATAACTTCTAATAAAATAATAACTGCTTCATACACCAGGTACGCAGATAGATGCAGAGAGAGAAAGAGAGAGAGGGAGAGAGAGAGAAAGAGAAAAAAAGAAGAAATTAGGATCGTTAAAGAATTTGTTTCTTAGGAAGAAGAACTCGAATCGATGTGATGTTCTTGATCCGGTGCTTCCATTTGGGATAAAGTTCTTTGCAATTCAGCACGTTCGGCAGGATTTAATCTATGAGCTATTTCTAGTACAGCATCTAATCTTACTTCCGGACAAGTTTCAAGGGCTTCCTTGATGCGCGTTATAATAGCGTCCTTTTTAACGCACATAATGTTGCGCAATACAACGCTGTTTTCATTAACAAGTTGTGCTTCCAACCATGTTGTAGCTTCTTCATCCTGATCCCAAAGATAGGATTCTATAGCTCCTTTATCTTCAATAAACCACCGTCTCAACATTGCACCTATTTGCCTAACGTCGAGCTTAGGTTGCATCGACAAAATATCTTTCTTAACTCTCTCCTCCAATAATCTTCTTCTCAATTTCCAATAAAGCAAGGGTCTTGCTGTTTGCCATGGTATTATATCCTGTATAGTGTTCTTTTCCAACATTCGTTCTGGGGTGTCGTGAAGATCAGCGAAATAAACTGCCACTTGCTGATAGATTGGCGTCAAAGCTTTTTCTCTCTTACGTATCTGCGTTTCGATTTCTAATTTTTCCTCTGCTGAAGTTGATGTTATTAAATTTTCCTACGAAAGAATATTTTGTTTATAGATTAAAGTGAAATCATTGGGAAAAAAAAATATTTTAATTAATAAAAAAAGATATGATATAACACGAAAGTACGTACTTTTAACTTATGGATAACAGAATCTATTCTATGCATACTCTTGATAATATCTTTGTTTCTGAATTTAATTTCTACGATACCAGTAGGTTCTAACACACCACCCCTGCTGGTATTATCAGCAAACATTTCTAAATATCGTGGATTGATCGTAGTGTCTACTACCGCCCATGCACCTCCTCTTAATTCACCATTTGGTGGAATGTATACAAATATTGGTTGCGTGTATTTCCTTAAAGCATCCACGATATAGGCACCGAATTTAACTATTTGATCATACATGTCTGTAAAATGAACGGATAATTATTATAGATTATTTTATAACAAAAAGTAAAACAAGAGTTTGTGTAATATAAATATAAATTTATATATATGTATAAATAAACCTTTCACTCCACTAGAAAATCCTCTCCAGTTAGCAAATATAACGAGTGGCAGTTCTTCTCTATCAAAATCTTGGATAGCTTGAGCAGTTTTGTAGGCACTGTCTGGAAACCATACTTGACCAGCTTGAGATATTGTTTTAGCTTCTGAATCAGGATTAGCAGGATCAGCAGGAAGATGTAATTCTACGGTTCTCGTTTCAACGGCGATAACGCCACAGGGTATACCACCGAGTCTTGCTCTACCAGTTATCACAGTTTGTGCCCAAGGTTTCATGATTTCCTAAATAAATAATTGAATAAAAACATTTAATAACATGAAAAAAAAAATCTAAAACCAATTGGTAAAAAAAGATATTAAAGAAAATAATAAATTATACCTGCCACGATCCACGATCGAAGAAACCACTTTCCCAAATATTTTGATCGTTGGGCGAGTATCTACCCTCTAACATCCACCTTGGATCGTACGGTGCTTTGGTAGGCACATAAGTTATTTCACGGTTGATAGGATCGGGCAGAGGTGAGGGTAATATTGGCAAACTCGTACCTCTGGCCCTTGGGAAATAACTCAACCATCTCAAAACTGTGGCGACCCCTTCCAAATCTCTACTATCTACCGCATGGGTAACACCATTGTTATGCATTATTTGAATACCACCTAATTGATTGTTACTAGCATAAACTTCCCGTCCTAGAACGGCGTTCAATGCACGATAACCGGTAAGAATGATATGGGAATTTTCTATTTGAATAGTTCTCTGACCTAAACGAACTAAATATGAACCGATACCAATAGCACGACATGAAACTATCGAAATGGTTATTATATCGTCGTAAGCACGGGACGTCTCGCTGGCGATCATACCAGCGTATTTTAAATTCTCTACACCAATGCCATCGTCCTTGCCAATGATATCTGTAATTCTGTAACGAGATTCACCGGCTGGATCCTCGATCAAAGAAGCCTTGACTGAATTAAGAGGCGCCAGACGTGCATAATCGTCCGGTGTTAAATATATATATTTGAATCCCTTTTCAGGCTCATTCTCATCTTCCCACGATATTCTGAACAATGCTTTCACCTCCTCGGCTAGGCCGATACGCGCACCTGCGTTTGCCGCGAAATAAATACGTGGAATACCAAGTTGTCTGGCTCTTTCTGATGCTCTGTAGAATACCAAGTCTTCTTTAGGACCAAACGAACCAAGGAAATGAGTTAAATCGTTGGCTATGAGTATGATATCTCGACCAGTTGGAAATTCTGGTGTGTACAACGTTAATCTCCAAGCTACCATGCCTACGTCGTTCTCACCCGGCAAACGTTTTTGTTCAACGAGATTTTCACTGTCCAATACCAATTCGACGGAATCCATTACAGAGGAAGGAATTGTTATATTAGAATTAGGTCTCTCTTCAATATATTTGTGCCAAGATTTTTCAACTTGTTGTCGAAATATATCGGGCAAATCATAAGCGTAAGTCGTACCAGCGCTTTGGGCTTGGAATCTTTTCGCTTGTAAATAATCCTTGGTAAGATAAGGCGTTGAAATTGGTAACCCGTGCATAGGACCGGGTCTCCAATTGGATAAACTCGCGGCAGGTGGTGAATAAGATTCGAAACGGATGATACCTGTTTTAGGATCCGTCGATTCGGCGTAAAGATGTAAATCTATGCTGTAACCACTGTCATTGGCTATGCACAAACGTATTGTCGACGTTGTTTTACCTGGGGCTGGACGGATGGTCATTTTAATTTCGGCTTGGCGAACACGTAATTTCCATAATCTCGGACCATATCTGAGTACCATACTGGTAACACTTTCTTCTATCCTGGCAGGATCCATTATGACAGTAGGTACGAAATTTAAGAATATATGATTACATTCTGTACGTTTAGCTAAAGGATGTGAGAAAGCTACTTCCAATTCGTCCATAGCTTCAAGTAATACACGTTCTCCTTCGTTATGAAGATAGTCAAAACTTGCTTCCTTAGTGATTAAATCTGAATGACGAATAATAGAACGTATGAAGAAACGATAATCCGTAACTTGTTGTCCTTTGGCCACCTTTGCCTGTCCAAGATACAAATGCATCTTTTGATTAGACGTTGGTAAAGCTTCCAGATCGTAAGTTCTCATTCTGTTAAGTTCCAATTGGAATGCACAACCTGGTTCCAAGTGACGATAAATTCTGTCCTCGACGAATCCGTCTCTTTGCCTGAACGTAAAGAATTTCGGAAACTGTTTCTTTTTCAATGCTGCGAAAGTTACTCTTCTTATACCACGAGATATCAATTCATCTTTACTCGTTGCGCACCAATCGCCAAATAATCTTGCCATAGTGGCGTCGTCTTGCGTACCGTCTTCTTTAATTGCAATGCTTAAAATGTGTACAGGCTCGGCTGGTCTTTCGCCCAATTCTGCAGCAGTTGCAGCAACTTCTGCGGTGCTGAGTGATACGTTTATAGATGTACTGTGACGTGATTCACTACCAATCGCATCTACAGCTTCTAAGACTTTAACAGATACTGAACTGGGTGACGATAAATCTTCCAACAGATCTAAAATCTCGTCTGAATATTCGCGGAATTGATCGAAATCTTTGAACGCTGCCATAGCTCCTGTTCTATAATTAACAATCGATTGAGTTTGCCGATTGGGATGATTGTTCGGTAACAAGAATTGAAAATGTACTAAAGGTACTTCTCCCGATAATTCCAAATGTTGTAAACACGTTAACTCATAACTGATGTAAGCTCTACGAACGTAAACTTCTAAGGCTGCATTGCAAACTGCACGATTAGAGTGATAGAAGAAATCGTGTAGAATATCGAATATAGATGTCTCGGATAGTATAAGTTTTTGAAGATTCTCAGGATGAAAGTCATGGCCGTACATGTCAACGGCTGATAAAAATATTGATTCCATTTGATTGTGTCTTAATTCGTAAGCAGGTTGATGAGCAGCTATCAGTACTTGTCTAGCTCTTAACGCAACTCTACTGTGTTCAGTTCTGTTCAAGCTAGTCAATTCCGTTAAAGTGCTAGCCAATTCGTCGGTGAGACCGGGTTCGTTAGCCCAGAGATGATCGATCAACATAGTTACTAGGATATTCTTTTTGGTTACTTGATTGTGACTGAAAATCATAGCAGTTACCGTACTTAAATCATCTTTGTATTGTTCTATCAAAGCAGATACGCATTTGTCGTAATGTCCTTGTTGAAATTGACACTCAACCGTATAATATTGACGAAGAAGTTCGTGTACAGCTGTTTTCATACGACCACGTATACCATTACGATATCTTTGAACAAGTTGAACGATAGCTTGCGTTGTCAAAAAGAACACGTCTCTGTCTGAACGTTTTGAAAGGGTAGCAGCGTGTCCATCAATAACAGCAGCAATCTGTTGACTAGGAAATTGTGCAAGAACAGAAGTTATGTTTCTTTCGTACAAGGACATCAATTTTCTTATCTTTTTTTCAACCGATACTGGAATTCTTCCTGATATAGTGGCTATTACTTCTTGAAGTTCAAGCAAAGGTAAGCTAGGATCACGTAAAGAGTACATGAACTTTTCTATTAGTTCACGTAAACGTGGTAGATGATACGGGTCTGGTAGACAATAACCAGCTAAGGTATTTTCCAAAGCAGTCCGATATTTCGAATGAAGATGATTTAATTTGTCTGGAATAGCTGGCGCAACTGGTATTGGAAATTGGCCGCTGTATTCCTCAGCGTTAGTCACCAATGATGGATCATCGAGTTCTAAATGAGCTATAGTAGTACCAGCTTCAAGAATAGCACCTGGTCTTTTAACGTAGAACACTGTACCAGCTTCGCTGGCTGTTACCGTCATAATCATTTTCATTACTTCGATTTCGGCGTACGCTTGTCCGCTGTCAACGTGACCACCATCCTCAACCAAGAAATTAATCAATTTACCGGCTGATGGAGCTCTAAGTAAAGATGGATCGTTATCCTTATCGAATACACAGGTTTGATTACCTATTATTATTCTATAACGATCTACTTCTTCCTTCATGTATGTCGTGTAACTTGCACCATCCATTGAAAGCAACAAACCACCGTCAGACAATCGATGAACTTCTATTTCTTTGTAGGAACTATTTAAAACGAGGAAATAACTATTAGGACCTGACTTAGCTGCTTCAACTTTGTACTTGTAACCATCGTTCACTAATTCTACCTGAAATATAATTAACAAACAATACATTAATATAAATTTTTATTATATTTATAATATAAATTATTTCTTTTTTTTTTCTTAAATTGAGATATCATTTAAATGAAATGGGGGCTTACATTTACGAAATTATTTAAATCGTTACTGCCTTGTACTTGGCCTTTCTCCAATCCTGTTTGAAAACCAGCAAACGCGGCAGTGATTGTTCTATCAGCAATATGAATGGCACCACACGTAACTGCTAATAAAACGTCGGGTTTATCGCTTTTAACGCGTTCAGATATAAGCACATCGAGCCACGACGTGTCGATATTGTTTTGTTGAAAAGCTTCTGTTTCCAACAACGTTATTAAATATTCTACCGTAGTTCTAAAGTCACCCCTTATGCTCAATTCTTTCAACGCTATGACCAAATTTTCTCGTGCCTGATAACGATCCTCGCCCCAGGAAAAACAATGACCGAATTGTGAATCGGCAAACTCGTGAAGACCACCGGATGCGCCGACGGAAAAATAACCCCAGACGTTTTTCGAAGATCTAAAGTTCAATTCTTGTACCGTACCCGAACTTGGCTTGAAACCTGAACGAGAAAAAAAGAAACAGAGACAAATATAATTTCCATCAATAAATTTGTAAACGCGCGTTGATAGGGGGTTGATTTTTACCTTCGTCGGGATTTTCGCTGGTTATTCTAGCAGCTATTACGTGACCCCAAGGTTGAGGTTTATGACGTAACTGATCAAAATCTATTTGACTGTCACCCCAAGGACTCTCGCCGTAAAGGAGACGTATATCTTTAATATGATGAAGTGGCAATCCCATAGCTACTTGAAGCTGTGCAGCTGGGAGATTAACGTCCGATACCATTTCGGTACACGGATGTTCTACTTGAAGTCTAGGATTCAATTCCAAAAAATAATAACGACCGGAAGTGTCGTATAAATATTCAACTGTACCAGCGCTTACGTATCCAACCATCTTGGCTAATCTCACAGCAGCCTGTTATTAAAAGTCAACGTCAAAAAGTATTACATACATAACTGTACAAGAGAAAACTAATGTGTTTATATTTTCATTAATAAAAAGAAAGAAAAAAAAAAGAAAAAAAACTACTGCTGTTTATATACTTTCTCCATCTCTTCGAAGACTTCTGGTTTGGCTACTACGGCTGGTGCCTCTTCTATAATTTTCTGATGTCTTCTTTGTATGGAACAATCACGCCCGAACAACGATATTGCATTACCGTAATTATCGGCTAATAATTGCACTTCTAAATGACGAGCACACTTAGCCATTTTCATGATAAATATTGGCGAACCCGGTATCTCAGCTTGAACTTGTCTAAAAATGATAAATAAAATATTTATATTTATATATCAGATCTTTCTTTTTTTTTTTTTGCAATGAATCAGTTATTTTATCGTGCATAGATTATTGTTATTATTCAATTCACCTAAACAAAACAGGCAATTCTTCAGCATTTTCACATTTTCTAATACCTTTACCACCACCACCTTCGCTGGCTTTCACCATAATCGGAAAACCTATTTTATTAGCCGCGGCTAGACATTCTTCAGCGGTGGAAACGCAACCTTTCTTGAACAATTCGGTCGAGATCTTGATTTTCTTGCCACTGTATTGAGCCTTCAATTCAGATCCCGACCATGGTAACGTAGGAACGTCAGCTGTTTGAGCAACTATACTTGAAGCTATTTTATCACCCAAAGCCCACATTGCTCTTTCCGATGGACCTAATATTTTATAATAAATAATATAAACAATATATTAACGTATTATACTAATAATACGTTTAAGAGATTCTACCCACAGATGGGGGGTTTTTTTTTTTAATTGAAAAAATAAATTCTGTCGTATTATCATACCTATGAAAATAATATTATTTTTGTGTAACAGTTCTGGTAATTTAGGATTTTCCGATGCATGACCCCAACCAGCCCAAACAGCTTGCACCTGAGTTCTCGTAGCGATATCGACTATTAATTCAACGTTAGCATAATTATTATTATTTGTTCCACCAGGTACAGGAACATATTGATCTGCTATTTTAATATATTCAGCATTTGCTTTGAGATCTTCCGGCGTGACCATGCCCACAAAACGCACCGCTCTTTCATTCTTAAACATCTCGTAAGACCATCTTCGTATCGAACGCATGCATTTAACTGCAGCGATTCCATTGTTAGCTATTAAAACCTAAACATTATTTCCTTTTTAGATTAATAACATTATTAATACAAAATCTTATAATAGAAAATAATTTTGTATCATAATTGCATAAATTATTCCACGTTAAGTGTTATTAAAAAATCCGACATTTTATTTCTTCTACCAACTCAATATTTAAATTGAATATTTTTTTTCAATTACCTTGTTGATAACCCTGGTGCCCCCAAAACGATGAACAAATTCTTCCGGTGTCGCAACAGTAAAGTCTTTCTCTTGCAATCGACTTTGTGCCTGAATCATCACCGTACCCTGCGACATGCTAGGCCTGCATAAAAAAAGAAAAAAAAAATAAATAAATAAATAAGCCGAGCAGATTTTCGATTGAAAACAACGAGCATCGACAAAATTCTGTATTTTTTTGTATGATTATTTTATTTATTCTTAAAAATTATAGATTTAATTATTATCGTTATTAATTGTATACGTGTTTGGGAAACAATATTGTTTACACAATATTAATATTTATATTAATATTTTTTTTGTAATTGACAATTGCGCGACAGGTGTATCAGTTATTTTCGAAATTCCTAAGAAAGAATCCTGCTTCGTCATCGAAGTATGCTAAAAATGCATGAATGAGAGTGGAGAAAGTATATGAACCGTTAATTTAAACATCTCACGCAATATCGTGTGCCTTTAAAACAAGTACATGTTTTCTGAGTAACGTTACTCTGTGTGTGTGCATATATCATCATCGATATCTGATTGATACTAACACACTTCTATACATTAGCCTCTTTTTTCTTTTTATCATGTCGATTTACAATAATTAATTTTTTATTATTCCCCCCGTCATTTAAACAATTGTAGAAAAAAAACTATAGAATTGCGCAATTATTTAAACAGCATTACGTTAATCCAGATGTCCTTGGTTTTAAATAATTCTTTCTTTTTCCTTCCTGTTCTTCCTCTTCAACCTCTTCCTCTTCTTTCTCTTCACATTTATCTTCTTCTTTCTCATCATCTTCATCCGAAGTTATTTTAAATACAATATTTTTAGAATGATTATCCGAACTGCTCCACATTGGTACTTTTTCAGTTCTTTCAGCTAAAACAAATCTCTTAATGCGTCTCATCCCGTTGATGATTACACTTAATAATAATAATAATAAGGAACAAAAAAAGGATAATACCATTAAATTCAATTAAACTTAAATTAATATTCGAATAGAAATTTTTCCTTAGAAATACAAATTTCCAAAGAAAGAAAAAAACTGAATATGGATAATCAAAATAATAAAATATCAATCGTCGATTTTGAAGGACCAAAGGAATACTTTAACCAGCATGTTTGCATAACCATTTTTCTTCTTATTTCATTAAGTATCCAAGTCCAAGTCCAAGTCCAATCTTAATATTCCACGTTTCACAATTTTATTTATTTCATCATCGTACGTTTTTCTCTTACGTCGAAAACAAGTGTTTCACTTATTGTTAGTTAAACAATCTTCCATATTTTATTATTTGCATTACTCTTTTTCACCTCTTCTTCCTTTCCTTCTTTTTTTTTTCCAAGAATTTCAAAATCATTACAATTTCAATCACAAGTTCTATTATTTATTACCTTTAAGATTTACGCATTTGTAGAAAAAAAAAAATATCTTGTATGATTAGCGGTTTTGAAACAAGATTATAATCTTAAATTAGAATCAAAAAATACGATAAAATATAATAATAAGAAAAGGAAAGGTAAAATTTCTAATCGTTACGAAAAATTCGAATATTTTCAAATCGAAAGATTTGTTCCTCGACGAATTATTATTATTTTTTAATTTTTCTAATTAATTTAACTCAATTGTTATATACTTTGTTCCCCTACTTTTTTATTTTTTTATTTTTTAAGTATACTTAAAAAAAGACAAATTTGTTTGGATTATTATGAAATATTGTGTGTAATATAAAATATAAATAGATAAACGATTATATTTTACAAACGTCCTTTTACGAAGGAAAACGGATTGTAACTGACAGCTTACACGCAAGGTGAACGGTTTCTTTTCTTCTGATATGCAAGAAATTCCCCTACTACCTGCCATAATATTACCTGTACCGCACTTGCCAGGAGGAAGTGTTTCGACGTTTCAAAGTTCTTTCTTCATCATTCTTATTTCTCTTCTTCTTCTACCCCTCCCTCACTACCTCTTTTTGGTATCAATCAAAATAAAATGAAGACATTTTAACTTCTCATCTCCGACAAGACCAATGATAGGAATATTTAAATTTGTATAAAATGAAAACTAAAATCATACAAAAATAAACACACCACCAGTTTAAATAACTGGTTAAAGTATGTCTAATAAGTATTATTCTCATAAGTAATTTTGAAAAAGAAATACTTATTTAAACTTTTCTTTTAAAACATTACCATAAAACAGAATAGAAACATTTTAGAAATTTGTTTCAAAAATCAATGGTAAATTTATTTTTTATTCTGCTTAGATTTGGTGGTATTAAAAATGATGCATTATGTGTGATGTTCATTTAAAATTCAAAATTAGTGTTCAAAACTATAAGATTAATGTCTCGTTTAGTTAAAACGTTGATAATGATAGGTCAAAAAAAAAAAGGAAGAAGAAGAAGAAGAAATACGATAATCTCGTGTCAAAGAAGATAAAAAGTTATCCTAAAAAAAGGTCTATTGCGAATTTATAATAAACGCAATTTAAGATCTAACAGTTTATTTTTTACGAGTTATTTTTTTGTAGCTAATACACAGAGAAAGATCGAGAAGAAGAGAGAGAGAGAAAGAGAGAGAACTGTTTACGCATATTCAATGCTAAGCTCGAATGATACATTGACGACCAATGGGAATAAGTTTCGTATGTATGCCGATCTCGTAAGAGTAAACTACATCTAATCATATATTTAATAATAATCATATTTTATATACGTAATTAATACTAATCCTATCGACGGTTCTTTTATTTTTATATTTATTTTTATATTTTTATGTACAAAACATTTATTTATATATCCCTTCTAACTGAAATATCATAAAATACGTGTTATCAATAAAAAAATAATGTACCAATTAAAATAAGTTATACGTGATTAGGTTAAAAAGTTTTCAGCTCTTAAAATAGAAAAATTCCACGATATATGTGTATGTGTGTGTATGTGTACGTAATGTATATGATAAATAGTGTCCATTAGTAGTTGTAATGATTATGAAATCTTTGTTAGATTGGATATATGAATAAGTAATCACGGTCATAGTGAGAGAAAATCGTTCCATTAGATTTCTTTTTCTTTTTCTTTTCCATCTTCACCTTCATCTTCATCTTTTTCTTCTTCTTCTTTTTCTTTCCCCCGAAGAACCAATAAGTGTTTGTCAAATAAAAATATATTTTTCCGTACAATTAATTTTTGCGTAATAATAATAATAATAAATATATGAAATAAGAAAAAAAAAAGAAGAAGAAGAAATACAAACGTTCAATGGTCGTTAGTACAAATATTTGATTCGTCAATTACCTTCATAACACGTTTATAAATGTGCAACGTCGTCTCAACGTGGATAATTTTATTCACGATAATAATAATGACAAGCAAAAAAATAAAAAGAAGAAATAATATTTTGTAGAAACAATGTAAAATATTGGTATATGTCTTTACTTTTTAATACAAAAGAATTGATATACATAATCAGTATATAAGCATTCAATTTTAAAATGTTAATCCAGGGTTTACTATAAAATACCGTAAATATGTCCACTTATATTATTATAATTACCTCTTTTAATACAAAAGAATTGATATACATATCATCAGTATAAGCATTACATTTAAATTACGACAACTGTTGGGAAAAATAATAAAAAAAAAAAAATCAAAAATGTGTAAAGACATTCTACAAAACTTAATTCGTTCATTTTCTATAACAAAATTCCACATTGATCCATAAATTATGAATTATTACGAAAAAATCAGTACAAATTTAAAATTAAAATTGTTGCATTATTGTATAATATTATCGATGGCTCGATTAATCGATTCAATCCTGATTATAATATTTTTTTTAATGATTTTTAAATGATTTTTATGAGAATTGGGAATCGAGAGAGAATGGTATATAAAAAAAAAAAATTTGATGATGGTCACCTGAGTCGTTTACGTCGTTCGACCAATCCAGGTGGTACGGAAAGTTGTTGAGCTTGATAATTGTTGTCATTTCCTTCTATGGGAAAACTATCACCAAATTCCAATTCTTCGTCAGCGTCTGGGTCTGGTTCCCCTACGACGAAGCTTACAGGTGTTGTTTCCGACATCTTTTTTAAGTTACCTTCCTTAATATCACCAAAACAACTAGACCAAGTAGAAGAAGTAGAAGATGAAGAAGGTTCAACGATATGAACAAAGCTGTCTTCGCTGGTTGATGAACAAGATGAGGAAGTCCTTGGTTGAGATTCTTCCAATGATTTTGTCTTCTTGTTACCTTCAAAATAATTTCGCGTATACGCAATTCTAGGGATAAAGTTACCCCTTTGAAAAGGACAAGACAAATAATATGCTGGGGGGAGAGATGATAAAGAATTTCAATAATAATACGAATTGATGTATACCAAATGAAATTTTTAGCCAGCCAATGCGTCGTGAAAAATTACAAATTTTCGTTTCAATCCCATAACCCAATTTTCATATGCTAGTGTTGTGTCGTTACTATACGTGAACGATGACTTTGCTTATTTATCGCCAAGCGTGGAATAATAATTCAAAAGTCATTATTTTCGAATGATATAAAAAAATGATCTTAGATGTTAAATGCATTATTTAAGAAAATCTATTATTCTTCTAATTGAAATGAAAATTGCGAAGAAAAAGAAACACGATTTTAATTGAATAAAACGAATTAGAATATTTTTGTTTTTTATCTTGAAAACACTAAATCGAAAGTAGTTTAGCATAATACCTTGGAGTATATCAAATTGAGGAAGACTATTGTCGTCGTATAAGCTTGGATGGTTGACGTACGGTTACATTAATTCATAGTTGATGTATATTCTTCGTAAATTCTATGAGAATGGTGAATGGCATGCAAAGAACTCGTTCAAAGTTCACCGTTTCTAAAGATGGGATCGTCGAGGTGAAACTTAACGTGAGTCGAATTTTTTGTTTTGTTTTAACCTTAAAACGTGCAAAAGCATTAAACGCCACAATGCGTCTTTGAAAGAAATAAAACCAAATCCAATAGAAAAAAAAACCCAATAGAATTTCCTGTTCCGACCAACATAGGAATGAATGGAAACGTTAATGAAGGGAACGGTATTAAAATAAAAGAAAAATCCTAATTTAAAAATCAAGGAAATAAGGAAGTGTTTGCCAGTATCATCGTGAACAATACAACATTTACAGTTACTTTGAATTTTTTTTTCATTTCTACCAATTAATAACATTTTATAGCAGAGAAAAAAAGGAATAAAACAACTTTGAACAGGTTAGCAATTAAAATAACACTTGATAAACGTCGAGGTGTAAATCCCAAGGAAGGTTTCAAGAAAACCCCAATGAAGGATTACGTCGTTGTTTTGAAGATATCCAAAGTTCAAGATCCTAAACCCAATGCATGCCAAGCGTCTATGATTTTTTGTTAATAACAATAAAATGATGAATCGGTGGGAAGGAATAGCAAAGAAATGCGTGTTATGATAAAAGAATGAGAGGAAAAGAGAGATTGTTAAATTCTTTTAAGAAGAGGAATAACACAATAAGTAATAACCCAAGAAATCGATGATAATCTGTTTGGGAAGCAGTAGAAGAGATGTTTCCTAGCTTGAGAAAGGCTTTCTACTCACCGTTAAGAGGTCTACGACCGAGCCAATAATCCCTCGCCCTTCTTAAAAGGGAGGACCACCACCCCCACCACTGTCGCCACCACCACAACCACCACCACCAGGGGGATTCCTCTTCGTGCTCGTTAAGAATTCCCTGAAACCACCTGCGGACACCAGTTGTAACGGATACCAAACCGTCGATTATCAACAGAATGATTAGACGAAAAGTTATTATGAGCACGTTGAAGAGGACACCCCACGATTGGCGGTCTGATATTTTTTTCAATAATTTATAATAAAATAATTATTAATTATTCCAACTAGTCTTATTTCGCGATTATAATTTTTGATCATCGAGGAAAGAGCAAATTTGATGAATTCAAAGAGAGAACAAAATATATAAACTTTTGATATTAAATAAAAGTACCGGTTATTGCATTTAGAAGATTCCGTAGCATAACTAAATGCGCACCTTCTTGTTGATAATATTAGGTCTTTACGATTATTCGGTTCACTTATGTTAGTCTTTTCTCAAGGTTCTTTCTTTACTCGGTTAATATTCTTTATTTCTTTTCTTATTTCTCCCACCTTTCTCTTTCTTCTTTTAAATAAACGATTCTTCCTTTCTTTTAGATGTTTATTTTTTCTCGTTACTTCAATCTTCTCAGTTAGATCCTATCATCCGTGTGTCTTGAATCATACTGACGATTTAAACTTTACAAAGATATTTATCGGCCTTGAAATGATACGTGTGGCTCTTTGATATCCACGAGAAGGTTGTGTCTATACAAACACGCACGGTCGTAGTAATCGTAGTAATCGTAGTAGTAGTGTAGTACGAACTCGTTTATTCGTAGTAAACCGTAAGTACAAAATTATTATTATTATTATTATTAATTTTGTTGTCGTTGTTTTGAAATATTTTCAGTTGAAAAATAATTTTTAAACAAACAATTAAAGGGTTATTGGATTGATATTAGAACTAATCAAGCTCATATAAAATTCCATTATCCAGTTTAGTTTATTTTAATCTCGACACAATTTGAAAATACGGTCGTGTTGGTTGTGTGTTGGGAAAAATAAGAAAGAGAAAGAGAGAGTGAAAAGAAGAGAAAAAAATTGATCTAACTAAAAACGGGAAGAATTTTAACTGACTGCTGATCACTATGATGCCACAGACACGACTCAACTTTCAAGTACAAATGTTCGCAAGAAACAACGATAATATCGATAAGCGGTAGGAGAAAAGTCGAATATACAAATGACCGGATGCGACAATATTAACACGGTTCAAAGGTCATAAGTATTATGTATGTATGTCCTTGGGTTTTACTTGTATCTATCCTCGTATTCACCTTACCCCATTACAACACCCCCACTTTACTCCACCCCACCACATTCCTTTCATTATTCTCAAAAACGAATCACATTTAATCGATTTCTTTCCCTATTTTTTATCTTTTTTTTTTTTAACGTTTCTTGCGGCAAAAACAAGTTTCTTCGTAAGTACGTCGAACGAAATAACACACCGTCATCAGTTATGCCAATTCCTTCATTTACGTTACAACTAAAGAGTATGTATTGGACGTCTCTACAGACGTCAATCGTAAACATTTACGGATACTTCATTTTATCTTTGTGCTAGTTTAAAAGATACTAAATCGATCTTATTTTTCTATTTTTCTAACGGTCTATTTTTTTTTTTACAAACTGTCAGGCGAAGACAAAATAATCGTTGACGCGGATAAAAGTGTTGAAGAGAGGTGTCGTTAAAAAACCTTGTCTACCATGTTGGTTCCAACCAAGATTTTAATTAGGTATATTTTTATATATACAGGGTGAGATTGAAATTACTTTTCTTTAATTATTATATATTAAGTTGTCCCATAAATTTCTTCATTATTTTTCACTATAAAATATTTCTTATTAGTTAAATAATATTAAATATAAAATATTATGCATAAAAAGTTAATTAAGCAAAAAGGAAGAAACTTATGGGACAATCTAATATTTATGTTCATAAAAAAATTGTAACTCATATAACCCCGATAGAAATATCGCGAATATTTGTCATGCATCAAAAATTCTACTGCAAAAAACATCGAGCTTTATCTCTTATTTTGAATATTTAAGTTTATGTAAGTTTAACGATAATTTTAAAATATTACTAAATCGCGTTTTATCGCATCGAATGATTAAATTTTAATGAAACTTTTTTTTATGTAATTTATTTTAATTAGTATAGAAAAAAAATACATACACACACATACACGCACACATATAAGCGAACAAATAACACGTGACAAATTAAAATGATAAAATTGTAAAAAGAAAGTAGAGTTTCGTTTTTGATCATTTTCTAACATGCATCATCATACATCCGTTACTTTCTTGAGAATTATTTTATACAGCATTGAGATAATTTCAAGATAATTATGCAATAGTAAGAGAAACAGGAATACGAACATTTTCTATCTCATTTTCTTTCACACAAACAGAGAGTCGAGTAGAAATCGCGGAAATCCTTTTTCTTACTTGTCCACTTTTTTATCTTTTTTTTTATACGCGATTACCACGCATACGCATGTAGAGCAGATAAAACGAAAGATAAAAAAGGAACAACTGACATCAATAATAATTATAAAGTAGAGAAGAATGATCGTTATGTTGTTTTAATTTTAAGTAAGAACGTGTTATTAGAAGAAAACATATTATTTTGATAATCGATGCAATCATTAAACGAATTGTTCGATGACACGATTCGTGTAATCTTGATGATACATCTTAAAAAAAAAATATAATAATAATAATAATAAACAGGCAAAAAAATATGCAATACAGCGATGAGTAAAGTTTGTTCTCTTACGGTTAATTAATTATCATATTTTAATTAAGAAAATATACGCGAATCCATATATGCGATTGGTTGAAAAATTTTGAATTTAACGTGGAAATAATTTATTTTATATTCATGGTCGAACTGAAGTTTTATTCGAAGAAAAATAATATAAGTTTTAATTTTTTGGTTTGAGATTGACAATTTTTTAATGCAATCAAAAATCCTGAAATTAATCAAAATTAATTACAATGGTTGATTGGAAAAAAAAAGGAGGGTTCGAGTTTTGTTTTTTGTTTTTAATTATAATTTTCTTATGAGCTATCGTAAGTGCTCGTTTATCATTTAAACTATTGTTTAATTCATTTTCTTTTCTTATCACACTTCATTATTGTATTATATCATTTTGTAATGCTGTGTGGTTATTTTCTATTCGTTACCACTGATATTTAAATTCTTTTATCATTCTCTTTCTCTCTCTCTTTCTCTCTTTCTTTTTCTATTTCTCGTAATTATACAATTTTTGGATATAACAAAAAAATTGTTAAAACTTATGCAATTGACATGTTGATTTCATAATGGTATGTTAAAACACGTGATTAGAGTATATTATCTAAACGTATTAAAGTCATTGTGTTATTTTCCATACGAATTTCGCATGGTCCTTCGTATTTAATTTATTTTATAATTTAAATATTTTTACAATATTATAAATAACATTGTTCCTTATTAAAACACGCTTATAATATTTAATACATATAAAGACACTTGTACGTATTTGATTATTCATTTTCATAATGAATTGATTAGTTCTTTTTTGATCTCGAAAAATTATCGAAAAAAGATCGACCTTGAAAATAAATTATCTTGATTTTTCTCGTAAATACAATAGAAAATATTTTCTTAATAAACAAATTATATAATAAATCAATATTAAATTGATATGAAAAATTGAATAAAATTTTATTTAAAGTATGCTACCAATATAAATATTTCAGCAATACTTATCAATAAATTACTAAAACTAGGGATGTGTTATCTTCAAAATGACAAGTCACTATTTGCATTGTAGTATACGATACGCGATTAGGTTCAACGAGTGCGTTTGCACTTACTATTTTTTATTTAAGAATTCTTATTATATTATATATTTATTATTTTAATATTTATTATAAAAATATCGTGTAAAGTATTCAATCGTAAAATAATATGCGTGTTTATATCGTAAACGTCATTCATTTATATATTTATTTAAATATTTCCCATAATTAATAAACCTATAAATTTAGTTACATATATAAATATATGATCACACGAATATCTTGTTTTTTAATAATAATAATTTAAACGTAAAAATAATAAAAACAACAAAATAAAAATATTGAAATAAATATTATCTTTTAAATTAAGTAACGAACGATTGAATGATTTTTCAATTAGAAAATTAGGCTAATAATAAATGCGTTAAAAATATGTACACACGTATGTATCTATTACTGTGGTTTTAAACAAAGTGATTCTCTATTGAAAGATATTTTGAACATCTTACATCTTACGTTCGCGAGTAGTACGTATAATGTACCTGTAAATTGGTTACATAATACGTTAATTTATGTCTCGAAAGCATCTCACTACTTTTTAAGACGTTTATTGAATTACAAATTGTTTAGTCATTCGTTTCTCAGTCGTCAAATTAAGTCAACCATTCATTTACTCGACTTAGTTTTAATTAGTAATTAACCTTTCATGTGTCACGTGGTTTCGGTTACTACGCTACTCTCAATGATTTGTTTATAGAAATATAGATCATTCATATGTTTAGATATTCAATTAAATTAATAGAAAAGTATGTCATTCGAATGAAAATAAATAACTCGGACGTTTCGCGAATATATTTAAATAAATAAAAATAATAATTACCAAAGAAATTGATAAAAGAATAATTGAATATTAAAAAGAACAAAAAATAAAAAAAAAATGTAGTAAAATTGTCTCATTAAAAAAAGGGGGAACTCCTACGCGAAAACATTTATAGATCTGCACCAGTGAGGTAATCAAAATTTGATAGCTCTCATTCGCTGAGAAGCGAGTCAGGCGACGCGGAGGTGCGTTCTGATTGGTTGGCTCAAAACGTGGCGTGTTTCTGAGGAACCCGCGGTTATCGAGAGAAATAAATTTTTCCAATATCGAAATTTCGTTATCGAATAATTAATACTTAATGACATAAATTAAATTGATACAAAAAGTATCTATACAAGACGATGAACAATTGATACGAGATAATTTGATATATTATTATATTAAAAAATCTAAAAACTCTATTTTTTATTTAACTCACCGGTGACGAATCCTACGCGGCGGAGTGGCACGCTCCTCCCTGAGGTTAGGTTCGTCGTCTCGTGCGCGTTCTGTCATTCGCCTTGATTTCTTCGTACACCGTTATCACAAAAAATAAAGAGAAAAACTAGGAATAGAGGAAAAACAGGAAGGATAATTGTTTCGCTGAAAAAACACAAACTAGACGATGATTGTCGAATACTACTTTTCACGACGTTGAGCCTCGTGTATTAACGTCAACTTTAGTTCGATGTCAATTTAAATCTTATTGTCACCTTCCGTATATGCATTGATCTACTTTCTTCATTAGATCAATCTTTATCGTTCCATTCTTTTTTCTAAACACCGATTCATTTCAGGAGAAAAAATGTATACACCGCACTCGCGCTCGGTATATTAAACCTCACCTTTATTACTTTTCCCTCTTTCGTTTCTCTCTCTCTCTCTTTCTCTCTCTCTCTCTTTCTATCTCTCACTCTCTCTCTGTTTCTTCCTCTAGAATTACCTACATATGTATATGTGTACGTACTATATGTTATATCACTTCATCTTTTTCTATCTTACTACACAAACCTATTTTCTTTACTCTCTTACCGGTTGAGCACTCCCCCATTTCCATTCTACGGTGTTTTTTGATTTTCCCGCCTAGAGGTCGACACCCTATAGGTTATTCAAGCGCCAATCATGGAAATATCGACGTTGGATGTTCATTTAATGACAGATATTGTCAAAAGGGTATTATTATTATTATTAAATATATATGTATGTGTAACTTTCTTTTAAAAATTACATTTCGAGGAACGTTCTAATATTTTAATATTCCTACCAACAATTACATTGATAGAAAAATTCAAAATACTTTTCTATTTTCCTTGGGTTATATTTAATTTTCATTTTTACTGTCATCGATTCAAAAAATGATAATTTAACATTGATTATTTCGTATTAATTTTAAAAGTTTATCGTACGAGAGGAAAAGAAAGAGAAAATATTATTCGTAACAATTAACATTTAAGATTACGATCTGAATTTTTTTTTCCTTATCTTCGAGCGTAAACGCGGGAATAACTTAATTCGTACGCCAGTTAATTATTCTAATTAACACCAGTATACATTTTTATATTCACACATGTATGTATGTACGTATGTTTAAATATAAATATTCACTTTCTCACACTAAACACATTCGAAATTATTTTTCACAGGCGTTGTTTCGGTTTCTCGATTTATGGAATTCCCAATATCGTAGATCGAAAAAATCCAAATATATTCACATGGACATTAAAATGTCTAAGGAAAATGGCGGACACTATTCGATCCAATTGACCAATTACGGATACTGCGATAATAATCAATTAAATATATTAAATATCTTACGATACATATTTTATAATTTAATATCAATGAAATATTATAAAAATATTCTCGCTGTGATTTATTTGAAAGATGAAGAAAATAATGTCGAGGTCGTTTACGATTTACATTACCCGCCAAAAAAACCTTTATCTTTAATCAAAAAGGAAGATAAGGAAAAGGAACATATCGATTTAGTTTCTTGTAGAAAATATTTATCGATTGTATTGTTGGTAAGTTAAAAGGAAAAAAAAAATCACGCCACGTTTGTTTGATCTTTTTCTCTTTTTTCTTTCTCTGTTATTTTTTTGGGGGGGAAGGTTTGTTTGTTATCGCATATCAAGTTTCTTATTCGCAGTATAAACTGACGGCTAGCAACGTTGAAAAATTCAAGGCCACCGTATTGGAACTAATCACTTCTCTTTGCCGAGAAAATCCCAATGTTAAGGTAACATATCGTAAGGATAAAAAAATGTTACACAATAATCACGTACCTTTAGACGACGAATATAAAACTTGCCAAATATTGAGCACCGCAGTGACGGATATAGTACGGCAAAGTTTGGACAGCGAATTCAAAGAGAAGTCTTTTGCTTTGTTAAAAACGGAAAATCCTGGACAGTTGAGAGATTCGCTCATGACCCAATTGTTACCTCTAATTCACGAGAATTACATCTTTTCTACCAAGTAAAAATCCCTCTTCCCTTTTGTTCTAATTTTTTCTTTCTTTCTTTTTTTTTAAACAATCTCGAGGTCGTCCGTGCATTCGTATATCTCATTTACATTATTTGTTAATTCAAACAGACAGGAGGAAGAGTTAGACTGTTAAACGAGTAACCATTTCTTATGAATAACAAAGAGGTAAATTAAAATGTACCAGGAATATTAAATAGTTTTTAATGATGTAAGTGTAATGCGTGATTAAAAATGCATTTTTTATTTAATTTTATTTCTCTTTATCTATTCAATGACTCGGGCATACTTTATTGACGGCGTATTTTATTTTGTTTGCAGTTGAATTATCCATCATCCCTCTCGTGAAGAAAACGCGTCAGAATACGGTCCGATGTTGGTCGTTGTACTGACTCATTACATTCCTCGGAAGCGACATTAGGAAGCCTTCTAGACTAATGGGTTAAGTGAATTCAACGCGAGAGAGAGAGAGAGAGAGAGAGAGAGAGAGAGAGAGAGTAAGAAGACTTCTGTACTTAGCTTGGTCTCCCCATTGTTTTCCTACGAGAAATGCAAATTTCCTAGGAAGAAGCATCTAAACTTGGCTTTGAATTTGAAGGACCCTTTTGTAGAAAGGTTATCGACGTGCCGTTATTACGATAACATAATCAAGTGTTACAAAGTAGCAGAAGTCTTATCGATGTTACACAAAAGTTTCCTCGGATCTTCTCTGTCTCTTTTTTCTTTCAAACATTATCTATACTTTCATCTATTTGTTCGAGATAATTTACTACTCTTTTATGATTTCTCATAGTTGATCATTCAACCCTGTTACCATCTTCGTGAATTATTAATTTTCTATATTACCAATTAGAACGTAAAAAAAGTATCGCAATTCAAAGTTGTACAGACATTTTTCGTTGCGTTGAAATTTTAATCGAAATATAATTTTTATAATTCGAATAAAAATATATTTAAATATTTATTGTATAGATTTAATTATTTACATATGTTTTAAAATCATTTTTCGCTATTACTTTAATAAATTTAATATAATATATGATAAAAACTGATGATATAAATATTAAAATATAAATATTTTCGTCAATACGTATTAATGAAAAATAATCGTAACGTGGAAATAAATCGATTTAAATATTGGCGCGTCGATCGAGAAAGGTTCGAGATGACCCAATGCGCGTGGATGGTTGCGCGATAGACCGGGCTACATCCCCCCTCCATATACGGGTTCGTAGTCGGAACGAAAGGGTCAGGTTAGGCGGGTCTGCTGGGCTGACAGCGCATTGAAAACAGCGTCGCGCTTTCGGAATCTATCTCTTCTAAGGAAGGTTAACTTAAACGAACTGACTTCTATCCGGGAGTGGTGCATAACAATAATAATCGTTTGATATTATTCCGTGTTTTATTGTTGTGTATTGTGTAGAGAAAATATGAAATAAAGGGGGGCTGAAATGATGGGAGCTTAGGTGCGTACACAAGTAAGTAATACGTTTCTGGTAATACGACAAAAAGTGAGTACGCTCGGGACGCAGTAAAAGGGAGTAAGAGAGAGAGAGAGAAAGAGAGAGTGGTGTGTGTGTGTGTGTGTGTCTGAAAGAGAAAGAGAGAGAGAGAGAGAGAGAAACTGCTTATGGAAAAGTAAATGAAAAATGAAGAAATAAATAACATGGCTCGTATTTCAATGACCAATGTATATTTTTTTTCCATCATTAACCGATCATTCTAACACAACTTTCTTCCCTTAATTATTATCATCATCATCATCGTCATCGTCGTCTTCATCAACATCATCATCATCTCATCATCATCATCATCGTTGTCGGTAGTAGTCTTCTCTTCGTTGCGAAGTCTCGCCGTTCTATGCGCAGGGGTTCTCAACTCGGGAGTGGTAGTGAATACACGCACGCACTCACTCACTTACTCACGTACATTAATACACACTCGAAAATACGTGTATCCTACGTAAGTTTTACTTATGCACACATTTCTAGAGAATATATATTATACATTCTAGATCTATATTCCCCTCTTTTGCATGGGTATTATTTGTATGAGTTGAAGAAGGTATGCCGTCTGTAACGATATACTACGTACGTGTACGTGTATGTGCGTATATGCGCGCGTGTATGCGTTTTTTCGTGTGCATCGTATATGCACGGTAAGAGAGGAGGAAGCATTTGACGAGTATTATTAATACACACGGCGCACAGGGTGTTAGGATAGTACGGGAGCATCCAGTAGAGAAGTGGTGGTTTGGCATGCAAGTTTCATCCTCGAACCTTTTTTTTTTTTTTCTTTTCTTCCTTTTATTCTTACCTTTTTGCGCGGCCTTATTTGCACCCGCGAATATCGGCGCGCGCGACGCGAATGAAAATGAGCGCGATCTCCTTCTCTGTATGATTTTTCTTCCCCCCTTTGCCCCTCCTCCCAAACCCCTGATACCCTACCTCTCTCCGATACCATATTCCATCTAGTCCTCACTATTTTTTTTTTTTAATTTTCTCTCCTCTCTCTCTCAATCTGGTCCTCTGTTTTCTCCATCTTTCTCTCTCTCACACTCCTTTTCATTCTCACTCTTTTTCTCTCTCTTTCTGTTTCTGTTTCTGTCTCTGTTTCTCGTTCTACCCAGACGTAGCCGTTTTCCTTCGCGGCTCACCTGCGCTTGGCGTCGAGGACGAATCGAATCTCGGTCGTAAGTCGAGCCGTAAAGCACCAACTCTCTCGCAATTGTAAACGTATTGGTAAATGTATATATATATATGTACCTTATACATAGTTATATAGATTTATGTTTATTCGTTATATTGGCCGTGTAATATAGAGACAGGGTGAGTCAGTATAATATCTACAGATATATTAGCGAATTACGGGAGTAATGTTAATTTAAAACGATCAGGTCAGTTTCCTTAGAATAATTTATAATGTTTTTGTATAGATAAAGAAATGTATGTATTTAACGATATTATAGGATGTTTATTGTGAAGAAAAGTAATAGTGTATTTAATTGATAAGAAATATTGACCCACTGGAGATATGCCCGATTGTTTGAGAATGCATTGTAAGATTTAAATTCATTATTTACAATGATAAGAATATTTCTTTTTTCTATTATATATCTCGTATTGGAAATAACTCACGCGAGATTAATTTTGTACGATTTTTTAATCTAAATTATTTATATTATTCTTTTACGATAAAATAATTCTTCTGGAATCTTAATTGATATCAATTTGTATTTTGAATTATCTTAAAATATTGTTTCTGCATAGAAATAGAAAGATATAAAAAGTTTGCATTACAAAAATAAATATCAATTATTTCATATTTACAATGATTGCGAATACTCTCTTATGATTCATTGTACGTATGTGGTAATAACGTTTCAATCATTTTTTCCAATGAAATATGTAGTCTTATCTAAATTTACCAGACGCGAGGTTGTTTACTCAATCGATATTAATTTGAGATTCATTCATTTTTGTAATATTTCAGTAGCTTAAAAACAAATAGAATTAAAACTTAAAGTCTAAGAATTCAAACGTATATTTATTTTCACCTGACGACAGATATTATTGACTCACCCTGTGCATATGATACGTGCTCTTTCTCTCTACGTGTTTCGTAGCCCGTATATAATACACGGATAGAGTATTATTCGTATGGTGGTATCTCTCCACACGACACTTGACTTCCCGTGACATAACCGAGAATTATTCTACTCGAAAGAGGAAACGAAAAGGAGAAACAGAAAAAAGATACTAAAAACGGATATTTATTATTACGTTTCATCAGTTACGTCGTGATTAAAACAAGATAAAAATGAAATAATAATAATACAATATGGAAATAAGATTCTATGGTATTTTTGAACACGTATCATTTACTCTTTCTTTTTTTTTTTGATTAAACAGAACAAACAATTTGTATATTTCGAATTTTTCAAGTAAACCTTTCAAACTACGATAAAAAAATATTCACATATAAAGTAGTGGTGGTGAAGGTGGGGAAGAAATTATTATCAATTGTAGAATTTTGTTTGTATGGGAATTGAACGATGAAAAAGGGATATTTTCCATGTATCGTTGGATGCCAACTATTTTCAATAAAACAAACTTCAATCGTTTGATCAAATGTTAAGTGAGGTAGATACAATTTTCCTATGAAAAAATATCTGAATATTTATTAATATTTATTTTTATGGGAATGAGAGGAAAGGGTAAAGGAGGGAGATATTGTATATGTGTTGGATTTATCGACAAGACAGCGACTATGAGGTTGGAAAACGCGTCATTGTGGTGCTTTGCCGACACCACCACCCGGACGTGCGAGCGCAAATTCGATGCTTTCTCGCGTGACAAGAGGGAGAAAAAGAGAAAGAAAAAGAAAGAGAGTGAGAAAGAGTAAGATAGTATGATAAAGAGAGAAGGGAAGACACGTCATTACTGGCGACTACGACGACGATGTCGTGCAGGGAGAACTCGACTCAACACTCTCGTAGAACGATTTTTCATCGGGGTGAAAAAAAAACCACAATTTATTTTAACGATAATTAAATCTCCTAAGCTTTTCGCGTCTTAAAACTATACTTTATCTACAAAATCATTAAGATATATATTTATATTTCATATTCTACGAATTTTTATTCCCCCCCTCATCCTTCTTTATTTTCGATTTTATCGTACGCGTAGATCAACGCACATATTCAAAGAAAATAATGAACTTTCAATGCTCGAGATGCCCTTGAACAGAGAGTAAACCAACAGGTGCATAAATAACACGATCTCGATATAAACTTGATCGAAAGACAAATGTTGATTATTAAGATGAACTCTGTGTCAACTTGAGACACGTTATTTGTACAAGATCCATGTATTTGTTTTCTTATTTTTTTTTTTATATATTATTTTTGTACATATTGACCATTAGTATGAATTAGTCATCTGCGTATAAAGAAAATAACCGTTTAGTTTGTTGGGGGGGTCCCTTTTAAACGAGCCCTTAAGGGGTGTTACGATATTCCTTTATTTTGTAAACAGTATGTCGGTTGAACGACACTCGTAGCTGACCGACTGGCAACACGATTAGCTTCGTCTTCTCGAGTAAAATGGTAGGAACTTACACAACAGGGGAGGGTTCTAACTGTCGCAGACGTTTTGCTGCGACAGTCTGTTGCCAGTCCAGTCCAGTCAGTTCAGTTCAGTTGGGGTTACGATATACCGGTTTCCTGTATGTGTTTCATTTCTCGCGCAATTCTACCCCCTTTTTTTTTTACTTCTTCTTCCCTTTTCATTTTCAGGAGGGCGAGGATCGATCAAAACTTCTAACCAAGTATTAGGTTGGTAGAAAAAAAATGTCAGATTCTTGGCTACAATTTGATGAGAAAAATCCGAATTTTTTTTCCACCAACCCAATATTATCGTCCGTTTAAAATTTTATCTAAATTCTTAAAGAAATTTATAACAGTAGTGTGTTAGACACTACACAGGGTATCGTAAATATTCTTTTTTTTTTTTTAACAACTGTGCAAATATTCAGAAAAAAAAACAAGTTTCATTCATTAATGCGTAGAGTTCATTGATTTTAACTTGCGGTTGGCTTTTGGTAAATAATTTTGCGTTTGTAGTAATTTCTTATTTTCCGCAGAGACATGTGTAACCGAACACATGCGATTATTAGAGAAAGAGAGAGAGAGAAAGAAAGATAGAGAATGAGAGAACGAGAGAATGGGTAGCTTAAGTCCACATAACTCGTCGAGGGTCTCTTGAAGCAGACGCGTCATGACCCTCGGCGTATCATCCTCCTAGTGTCGCACCCATTGCGTAAGCTGGGACACCAAGAAAAACGATCTTTGCGTGTCGTTCTCTGGCAATAATAAACGCACACTCAGGCACACACACACACACATTGAAATATCCAATAAAAAAAGATGCATCTTGAAAACGGGGTTTCTTCAAACGAGATTAAACAAAAAGAAAGATGCGCATGTACGAGGGGTTGGATTAATAATTATTTGCAGTTGATTTATAACTACAGGAATTTTAATATCAAAGATTTATTGACTTTCAAGATTCTGTAAATGAAATATTAACAATTCAAAAATATAAAACACGTTATTTTTTTAATACCACATTTACCAATGATAATTATTTAATTCATTGTTAAATTCTCACGTATTTATTACAATAGTTAAATGATACCAGTAAATAAGTACAATAAACAATTACTTGTTATTTCCAAATTAATTCGGAATCCTAATTCCATTTATCGGACTCTTTCACAAAAATCATATCAATGAATTAATTATTAAATTATTGCATATATCATGTTGGGTATATAATAAATAAATTATTGAATCTGTTATTTGATCAACGGAACAATGCACGTCATCTCGTCGCGTACTTTGGATTATTCGAATAGTACAATTTTCACCTAATTAATTAAATTAATTAATTAATAGCTATTCTCATTATTTCATTCTCTCAATCTCTAATTTGTTTCTTCAACGTGTTCGCACGGTATAATAGAAGAGAAATGTTAAGCGCGTGGCAGAAAATTCTATTGTCAGATAGTATGTCCTCTCGCACGTGCGAAAACTGTTACACATAATCCAACACTTGCATAGCTTTCACGCGAGTCTAGTTGAAAGGCTTATACCAAATCCTGTAAATCAACGACTGGTTTATACGTACATATCTCGGTCACGTTAATATATATATATTTTAATGTAAATTCTCAGTCAGTCTGGCAAATATTAGCGTGCGAAGATTCGCGTCCGGAAAGCGAAAGCGTCAAATTCGCACCATGCCAGCTTTGCATCCTCGTCATAGTCGTCGTCTCCGCTCAGCTAACTCGCCATGCTGAAATTTCAGTCGTTCGTTTATCTCTATTTCTCTACACACACATACATAACATTCACATATATGTGATGGGTGCTGCGTATATGCATTACATTTCTTTTATATATAAAAATGTGTATATGCGTGTATACAGAATGAGTCAAAAGTATGTTTTCTAATATGGTTTGTGTGTGTGTTTTCGTGTGTGTATCATATGAACAAACATATATTAGTACATTAAGGTATATGGTGTGTGTTTGTATGTGTGTGTGTGTGTGTGTGTGTGTGTGTGTGTGTATGGAACCTCTTGTATCTGCTTTTAGGCAGCAGGATGACGAAGTCCAAACAGGCTCGAGTACGAATAAACTTCTATGGATTCAATTTTATCGATCTCATAAGTTTACCTTAGAAGAAACCGGTACAAAAATCGAATTACCAAAGCAAACTTTTGATTTATATTTCTTTTCTTTTCTCTAAGGCTTTTTTCATTTGAACTTTTCTGAGAAATAATATGATAATGGTCAAACCTATCAGTAGTTGATTACTTATCGCTATTTATACAGAGTATTCGGTTACAATAATCAATTTGGAACAATGGTTAGAATTTTCAAGCGAAATAAAAGAACAAAGTTTTAAATTGTAAATTTAAAACATTTTTTATCGGAGGTTAATTCGATGATTTTATCTGATGGTAATAATAATAATAATAATAATAAGAAAAAAAAATCTTTTAAGTGGAACGCAAGATGTAAAAAAATTATTTAATTAGAAAATTCCTAAACACCGATCATTAGAACCGATCATTCAGGTTGGTTGAGTTTAAACGTTAATTAGTTTGATGTTAAAGTCCTAAGTAATTTTATTACTAAGGACGCATGTAGTAACCCTTCTCGACGTCTTTAAAACGAACGAACGAACGAACGGATGTGGCGTGGACTTTTTACTTACTCTTGCGGCTTTCTTACATTTTTATTTCCGTCGTCGCACACACTCTTCGAGAGAACTCATGCCGCGAGATCTTCCGAACTCGCGAAGAAATGAAAGACAAGCAAAAAGATGAGAGAAAGAGAGAGAGAGAGAGATACGAAGACGAAAAAGAAGAAAAAGACGACTCATCTTTCTCTCCTCTTTCGCCAGTTAAGTTAGGCCAGCCGGATATTCTCCTCTTCGTGAAAGACAGATTCTTTCTTTGTGAAAGAGACCGAGAACCTCCGATGATGATGAACCATCCAACCAACCAACCAACCAGTCGAAAGAAGGGTGACTTCTACGTTAGGACCGGATATCACATAATTTCTATCGATTATTATAAAAACTCTTTAAGGGGGTTACCCCGTATGACAACTGGTTTTTTAAGTATTTTGTAAGAATTTTTTTTGACTATCAATAAAAACATACAACTCTTTAAACTTCTTATAATATATTTATTAACATTCTTAAAAATGTATACCCTAATAAAACCGTAGTTTCCATTTTCTTGATAATATTGAAACAATCAAAAGAAGTTTCACGAGAAAGAGGGGAGAACAAAATATTACATCAAATTCATTTGGAAAGTGTTCTCCAAATAATATTCTCGTTTATTTGCGAATGAATGAATTAATCGATTGAGTATAAAGGTGCGTTCAAAATCAATGTTAAATTTCTTGCAATACAGTAAGGGGGGGGGGATGGAGGGGAGAGGAGAAAGAAAGAGAAAGAAAAGTTTCCAGTACAGTGAGGATTGCGTTTTGCTTGGCCGACTTTCCTCGGCCCCCTTGATGATTCCTCGTTTCGACAAAGGTCACGAAAAGGCCCTCGTTTCTCTCTCTCTCTCTTCCTCTCTTTCTATCTTGGTTACGTTCTCTTTCTATTATATGCTCGTGGAGAGAGAAAGAGAGAGAGAGAGAAGTGTCTCGTAGGCTGTCGTTCAAGGTCGTGGGGTTTTTAAAACAGTGTATATCCATCCTAACCGCCTTTCAGTTCGACGCAGTGCAGTAAATATCATCGGCTTTTAATGTTAAACGTAGCGTGTGTGTATGTGTGTGTGTGTGTGTGTGTGTGTGTTGCATCGAAACTTTTATTATCCTCACCGACCATCCAAACAATCCCCTCCCCAATTTACTACAACAAACCCCGACCTTCATCCCTAATTCTTTCTATTCTCTTTCTATCTTTGTCTATTTTTTTCTCTTTTTTTTTTATCTATCTGTGCAGTACATTTTTTTTACTAATGGTCCTTAATTATTTTTTTTCATACTATTTTTTGTATATTTTATTTTATAATATATACACTCGTTTTTATTATATTATTTATTATTATTATTATTTATATATTGAATTAGTGGAAAATAAAAATGTTGGATTCTATGGGAAAATTTCTTTTCCACCAACCCAATATTAAGATAAATGTATTTGTCAGATTAAATGTATTTTTATCATTGCATTGAGAATTATAATTATGTATTATTTGTATGCAATTATTGATAATCCAATATTTTCCAATCACGTCTTCGGTATTTTTATATTCCTTTTTTAATATTATTTTTATACATATAAAGTTCTTTTCTTTTTTATTCTTGTCGATTATAGTTTGAATCTTCTTATTTTTTTTTTTGGTAATAAATATGTTCTCACATAGAAAGGAAAAAATCATAAATTCTAATAAAAGATTGAAAGGTACGGGCCCATTCCTTTCGACGGGATCGTTACTCATATCCGCTTTTTGATGCTCGTGTGAGAATGTTTGACCCCTATAAATTGTTACAGCCCTATTTTCAAAAGGGATCAATCAGTGCAGTTTATAGTGTATATCAGAAAGTCAGTTTGAAAAGATTTATAAAACCTTCTTCTATAAGCAAAATAATAATAATAATAATAATTAGTCGAAGATAAGGATAAAGATAGTACTATTTGTTTCTTCAGCAATCAGACATCATACGAGAGAGTTTAATGCTGGATATTCAACATACACGTTTACCATTTAATCCTATTGTTTTGCTCGAAGTTTTGCACGTCTGGTTTTTTTTTTCACTGAATTGACATAAGCTTATCTCTTCTCATTTGTACAAATATAATTTTTAAATTCAAACAAACAGAAACGTCAAAAAAATATCGAACAATTAATTTTAATAAAGTTTAGATGAATTTTATTTTTTAACATACTCTGGTCGATATTTTATTATGATTATTCGATAGAATGAAATTTTGTGAATAAACGTTAAGTTGTGTGTGTGTGTCATGAAATGTGAATTTTGTTTGTAGAGAATTGTGGAAGAAGAAGAAGAAGAAGAAGAAGAAGAGGAATGATGGTTCGTTCGAGAGGAAAGTAAATACAGTGCCGTCACCCTGGCACGTGGTAAACCAGGCCAAAGGCCTGGATCCTCGTCATCCTCGTCCTCGTCAACGGAGAGGTTGCAAAGGATGCCAGGACCAACGCAAGAGAGACCTCGAGCTCATAGGCTCACCGACATCGAGCCACAAACCGCCAAGGTGAGCTCCACAAATTCGATAAGCGTCCTCTCTCTCTCTCTCTCGTTCTCTCTTATGTTTTATTCTCCTTTTTAATTTTTTATTCATTTTACTTCAAAGTATATTAGATACTCGAGCTTCTTCTTTTCCACGAAGGTCTCAAGCTCCTCGTACTTTATAAATCATTGGTACGAGGATAATTAATTTGAAATTAATCCGATAAAGAGATGGGCTTTCATTTTCTGGATTATACTTTCAATATCTTCCGAGTGATATATTTTTAATTATATTTCCGTTAATATAATTATTAGTATATATATTTAACACACATTTTTTAGACAACTTTTTTTTTTTACACTGTAGATACATTCCTTAAAAAAACCGTGCAAACAAAAATTCATCTGACGTATGGTAAATTTGGGTTATATGCTCCATAATTGAAAAAAAATCGTGTAAGAAGAAAATAATTCTAAATAATTATATTATTCATATGGATTGAGAATTATTTTACCTTAGGTTTATAAAATGATCTAAATTTTTCTTAAATCGATCGGATTGGTATCGATCTCCTCGAGTATCGTCTAATCTATCTCGCTTAACTCCAGATGCTGCTGTGTTGGTTTATGGTTACTCATGGTGAGAGTGACTGAATAAGAGATGGATGTATATATATTTATAGAATGTGTGTGTGAGAGAAAGAGAGAGAGAGAGAGAGGAGACCGATAGACAACCGCAGAGAGCTTTCTCGTTCGCGCATGTCTTCTCGTGGCAAAACTAGATCGATCTGTAACAGTTTTCGAATGATACCAGCAGTTCTCCTGTCTTTGCGTCAACCTTGATTACGCTTGTTACTATTCCACAAAGGACTTGGAATTATACGATGTTAAAGTTTTATCGATGATCAACTACCTTGTTCGAAATAAATCACTACCTCAGCACTGAATTTCCTATTCAACTTTATTAATAGCATCAGATTTGATTGCCATAATATGGTAATCAAATATTTAATAACCCGATCTTGAGATAATCTCTTATCGATGTTTGATCTATTACCAACAGGTATATACCGCTCATCTCGATGTTGGATTAGTTTTAATTTGGCGAAAGAAGTAATTGCAATTAATCTCGATATACTATGATTTAAAATTTCATTAAACTAACAGTTTTTCTGTTGGTTTCTTTTCTGGTCTGTACATTTAACCATTTCCAGTCAATTTCATTCTGTTTTACCGAAACACCTTTAGTAATTTTTCTTCTCAGTTTTTGTCCTATATTTGAGACTAAAGTTTTAAAATGCATACAAGCCGGGTAAAAGGTATCATAAAATTTAAAAATTAATTCACGTATTCGTGTTAAAGTTTCAAAGAAACTTCCACAACCGTTGCAGTATCATCGCATTACCAATTCTTCTCAATTTTGTATCTATTTTCAAACGACATTTTGGTACAAGTGGAATTTTCAACTACCAAGTTACTATCCTGTAACACACATATCACGAAGGGTTAACAATTGATGCATGTATCCACCACACTTAGGTTACATAAAATCTTCATAGATTTAAGTTTATATTTACATTACCAATTCTTCTTCTTCTTCTCCTCTTCCTCAGTTTGCCCTGAAGCAACTTGACATAGAAAATAAATACGTTGCAACATTGATCAGTATACTTGTAAATTGATTCACGTTAGAGAATATGGTAACGAGTTCAAACCTATCTAAAAATCTTATCGTTTCTTAACATTTCTATTTTCTTGATTTATAAATGCTAATAGTTTAACAGTAAAATGTACTATCGGTGTTTGAACGTACGTAAGAACGAGAATGAACGAACGAACGAACGAGATCTGAATTTCCTCCTACGCAATATTCCATAGACACAAACTTGTATGTTACACTCGTGTATATATCTTCGATAGCAATCCGAAGATGGATGAGAATCTATTTAAGGAGAGAGGCCACGAATAGCCACATTTTTCTAAATCCACGTAAGCTCGTAGTTCGTTGTACCTAGATCAGTGTAAGCAGTAAACTATAGCAACCAAGTAGATATATACAAACGCGTTTATCGACCTATCTTGATAGGATCATCTGGGAGATGGTGGAGTGAATGGGAATGAAGAGTGAGGGATTTATTCTTGTTGAATAGAAACACAAAACTAAATTTATTATTTCCCTACAAATAATTGGATTGGTGGAAAAAACACATCAGATTTTGCCCCATTGAATTATAGCCAAAAATCCGACTTTTTTTTCATCTCCATCAACCCAATATTAGATCACATTCGCAAACTAATCTCGTTGATTTCACATTCACTGATAAATCTCCTAACATTACACACTGAAACCTCTAAAAATCATTTAACGTTCTAACAAGACAGATCATTTAGAAAACCACTATTAAATAGCTCTGTTTTTTTTTTTTTCAAACACACGACCTTGAATAAATGATCCATTTTTTAAAGAAGTTTTACTTGATAACAAAAAATAGATGGGAGAAAGAAAAAAAATATGTAATAATAATAATAATAGTAAAAAAAAAAGTGGTATTGAAGGAGCAATAAGGTGGATTTTAGTGTCCTTCTAATCCCAAATCCTTCATTCTTCATCTTATTCCCATATCTCTTTTGGGGTTGGCTCGTAAAGTCGCATTTCAAAGGAGAACGCGGAAGTTGGACTCTATTTCGTTCTTGTCCCTTCTTTCTTTTTCTCTCTTTCTCTCTCTCTCTCTCTCTCTCTCTCAGTTCGTCCATCTCGTCGGCAACGTGAGAGCAAATCGATAGGCCGGTGGTGCTACTGGCGTCGTGTCGTGTCGTCTAGTATATTCCTGCGTTCCCAGTTTTCTCCTCTTTACCTCTTCTTCTTCTTCTTCTTCTTCTTCTTCTTCTTCTTCTTCATCCTCTAAGAAGACTTACCACTACCACTACCACTACTACCATACCTACTTTTACTTCTACTTTTACTCCTACTCCTACTCCTACTCCTTCTACTTCTACTGCTGCTATTACTATTACTTCCAAGGAAAAGCTTCGCTATTTTTTCTCTCTCCTCTTATCCCCCCTACCCCTTTCTACCATCCTCCCTGCACCAACTTCTCCTTGGTCCTTCAAGAGAGAAATGTTCCGACCTTAATGGTGGAAATAGAATTTTATATCCGCGTCTTCCAAGTTTATGGTATATCAAAGGAAAAAGGATTATCTCTATCCATGTATATTATACATATATGTATCTATGTGTATTTTATATTTATAAAGAAGGCAACACAAATATACACACTATTATTATTTTTATTAATTTTTTTTACGAGTTACTAGATTATAGTTATGGTGAACAGAAAAAAGAACAATTCATTTCTCTCACTTTTGCAATTTTCCTTATGAATAAATTTCACTGCAATTCTAAATTTAATTGCAACCTAGTTCAGATGGATAATCGTTTAAGAATATTTTATTCGTCTTTTTTTTTGTCCAATATATAATTTTAAGGTTTAAGGAATTTTTTTTAATTTTTTTTCTTTATTATTTTTGTTCGTTGATCAGGGATATATGCTTATCGCGCTTTTGATTCTTTCTTTGACTCGTTCTTTTGACGATAGAACTCAAACGATACGGTTTCCGGGATGAAGTTTACCAAGACCCGCGAATATTCAGAACGTGCAAACATGGACTTTGAACTGAGGGTAATGAAGCTTGCTTTGCGAAGATCCCAACTAAACTTTGCTCCATTTACTGTAATATTCTCCTACCCCTTTTCCCACTATCCCTCCCCTCCTTTTTTTTTTTACTTTTCTACAATCCTCCGTTTTCTATAATCCTTTCCGGAGAAGTTTGTTTTTTTTCTTTTTCTCTTGTTTTTAACAAAACGTTTTCTAAATAACGACGATCTAGAAAGTAACTTAATAAAGATTACTTTAAATTTGACTAGTGCATTTAAAAAATATAACGAATAAAGGAAATAAATTTGTCATTTTTGTATGTTTGAGTAAATCGTGATTATTATTATTATTATTATTAGGTTGGTGGAGAAAAAAATGTCGGATTTTTGGTCAGGACTAAATAGGGAAAATTCGACATTATTTTTCCACCAACTCAATATTATTATCAGCCATTATTTTGTTTTATTTTTCATATTATCAATATTCCTGTAATTGTATTTATTATTTCCATTTATTTAAAGTAACCAAAGAAGTATTGTAGAACGTGTAGAAAAAGGCCATTTAAAAGTGCTTACAGGGCATTAGTCGAGTGATACGACGAAAGAACATGGAAGGGACAACCACCAAAGCATGTTTATTCTTTCCTTTCTCCTTATCTGTATCTCTATCTCTTTCTCTCATTCTCCTAACACCCTTATCTAACCTCTTATGAAAGTGATCCATGCCAGAAGAGTTATTTTCCTGACCGAAATATTTTCCTATAAAATTATATTCGACCTATCAAATATTTTACCCACACTTGCAATAATTTTCTATACGCAAAACAAATTCCTCAAAGTCAAGTAATTTTCATTTTATATTTTTTCTATTTCTTTTTAACTAGATTTATTAATTTTTACGCAAAAGTAGAATCTATAACGAATTAAAATAATAATCAATTCAATATTAATAACCTGGCAAGTTAATTGACATTTGATTGACAATAATCATTGCATACAGGTCACGTGTACCGAAAATAGGACACGTAGCAAAGGAAAACTAGTTTTCTAAAATTATCCAATGGATAATTTAAATAATAATATTAATAATATTAATTATCAATTAATACCATGGGGCAGGATCCAATTAGAAAAAAATAAAATAAAAAAAGGAGAGTAATTAAAAACTTAAATAAACATAAGTAAGATTAACAACAGAATCGTAAACTTTCATCGTAGGATAAACGTCGTACAAATATATATATACATATCCGTTTAGAATCATAGTCGTAAATCAATCTTAAGAAGTTATTTTCCCATTCCTCCTGAAACTCGATACATCTTAATTACCAATGTTACGACTAATTGTAAGTGGCAATTATACACGACTTTTAATACGTTTTTTCGATCTTAGACACGATATTTCCTCTTACTCCACCAACCTTCCTCCCACCCCCCTCTCCCTCCCATTTTCCCATCAACAATCCCTTATTCTTTATTTCTTTAATGAAAGAAAGAGAAAGTAGTATATCAATGTGCATTAAAACGTTGCATATATATATATGTATATGGATATATACAGAGACAGGTCCCCAGAGTGCATGCTGAAATCTTATGCGAATATATGAGTTAGTATCAATGTATTATCGGGAGAACGATTAATCATGGACCGTAACGACTTCTCCATTTTATCGTTACGACAAATTACTAGATTTATCTTTCCTCATTTTTTGTTTGTTTTTTTTTTTAATTACTATTTTCCTTCTTTTTTTCTTTCTGTCGTATTTTGTACGTCTCGTTGTTTTATTTAATTCGTCGTTTTGAATTTTCTTTAGAATCTTTAACATGATTGGTGCGTGTATGTGTGTGTGTGTGTGTGTTAGGTTTAAAACAACATTTCACGAGATGTTACACGCCTATCTCGTAGGAAAAGATAAATCTTCTGTTAGTTACTTTACTCTCGTTACCATTTATAAAATAGACGATATCTCGTTAAATACGTTTAGTCCATATCTCGTTCTTTTTTCTTTTTTTTTTTATTATTCTCAGGAGACCTAACTACTAATAGTTTATTGCTTTACTCGTATAACTTTCGCGCGTGTGACTTCGTATTTTATCTTTTCTTTTTTTTTTTTTTAGTTAGAAACCAGCCTTTTCTGGTGTATTTTCGAACGTTAAAATGCATTAAGCTTAAACCGGTTTGTTTAGAATAATTTATTGATTATTTTGTAAAATGATTCGTGTTCGTGCACTTTTTTAATTATTTAAAAATTATTTTATTTATTTATTTAGTCCTATGAAAAAAAGAATTGATCATTATTTGGATTAGAGTTTAATTCGAAGTTACGATATAAATGAATTTACTGCACCAATTGTACGGTTGAAAACTTTATTGTATATATATATATATTTATCTTTAATTAATCTTCTTTTATGTTTTTTATTTTCTTATTTTCTTTCGTCCTTTCTTAAACCTCATCTCGGATTCTCATGAGTCATAATCTTAAGTGCTGCGATCCAATTCGCAAAGATGTGCTCTTGGAAATGTGTTTGAAAGATTTCCCCATCTTAACACACAAACGTTGGGGAACAAACCCGGGATGTGAATCTAACCAATAGGGGAAAGGAGGGAGAAAAAAATCCTACCGATTATGAGACCACGACCAATGACGTGTCCTCTTTTTTTCTTCTTATTTCTTTGCTTTTTTCTTTTTTATGGCGCCATTTTCGAATCGATAATCTCGCAGAGCGACTGATTAATCAATTTTTCTTTCCTCCAATGATCGTAAACGTTTAAATGTGTATGTGTGTGTGTGTGCTTATGTTCGGTGAAGCGTAGAAGAGAACGATTACTTGGAGTTGTCCAGTTTAAAGAATATTCTGGTTTCTATGAGACAAAATTATATTACTTTTCTAGATATTTAATTGAGAATCTGAGTAAGCTAATTGAAATCCTATAAATTATCTTCCATCTTCTATCATTTATTATTAAATTACCCTATATATTATTTTAATTTCATTTCATTTCATTTTCTCTTTTCCCTTTGTTACTTTCATAATTCTTTACCCTCTGACACTTCTGACATTTCGTTCCAATTCTCTCATCACGTTGACCTAGTTTTCATCCATTTTCCAACCATTTAAGTATTAACGACGAAATAAGAACTTTCTTCCTATCGAGAACGTTTGATGATAATTTGGAACGTTCACCATTCGAGGTGCGGTCAATAAAACCATTTTCCTTCTCGCAATTGGCACACCGTGCGACATAATATCGTAAACCGAGTACCGTTTTCCGAATCATCTCTCTCTCTCTCTCTCTCTCTCTCCATTTTCCTCCCCACTCTTCTTCCTACCCCCACTTACGTTCCTTCTGTTATGACCTAGTTTCATTTTAGGGATGCTCTCTCTATTTTCAATTATATAACGTTTTATGATTGTCTTCAGAAACGGAAACAATTATCTTGGCCTAGGATTAAATCCTTCCAATTTTCTTTTCCTTATTCTCAAGAATAAGAAAATTCAATAAATTTCCAATAAGATTATATCCTAACTCGTTATAAAAATAAATATCGTATTTATTATTATTTAATATCAGTCTCAAATATAATTGCATCATAAGTCCTCTACCACCAGTATCGATCGATTAGAGTAAAATCCGTTTATCTTCGGTTTGGTGCTTAAATTTTGGAGGATATTGGTATCCTCGAAAGGCATTTAAACTTCTGAACACCTAGTAGGGTGTTGTACTTTCAAAAGCTGTTAAGTTGGATAAAAACGAAGAGGTATTAAACGGAATATTCTGACCTTTATAAACATGAATATCTTATTAATTATTATTTAATATCAGTCTCAAATATAATTACATCATGAGTCCTCTATTCTCAGCATCGATCGGTTCGAGTAAAATTCGTTTAATCTTCGGTTTGGTGCTTAAATTTTGTACGATATTGGTATCCTCGAATAGCGGTGTTTAAACTTCTGAATACCCAGTGGGGTGTTGTACTTTCAAAAGCTTGATAGTAGGATAAAAACGAAAAAGGGGGGTTGGTGGTGGTGGCATTCAACGGATAAGGGTAGATTCGAAATTACCAGTAAATCCCGTGGATGGCGGCTGTGTTCTAACTTGAAAGTGCAGAATCAGTGCCGGTAGAGTCCGCTTGGTATCATCGAGCTGGTGTTGGTGGTGGTGGTGGTGGTGGTTGTCGTTTCGCAGTAGTGCCCTCCGTGTGACCCAGTTTTCCCCGGCTGCTGTGTGCCGCCCAACTCTTCGTTGTTTCCCCGATATTTTCCCGTACGATCCAATGGATTCGAGAGATGATGGCACGTCGATGCGCAACACCGACAGCGTCCACCTCACCCACGGTTCCTCGTTTCATCCTGAAGGACACGGGCTGACACTAACCACGAGAGACGCTACCAGAGCTCCTCGGGGTTGAAAGGAGTTAGGCTGCCCGTTGAGGGAGTACCAGCTTACCCACGACGGAGAAACTACACTGTTGTTCGACTTATTAGCTCAGCTATGCGCCGTGTTCTTACCGATTGTGGCAGTTGTTCCGGTCGCTTCGAGGTACCTCCATTAATCCTTCTTTTCTCACCCTTATCCTATATTTCTTTTTATTTTGTTGTTGTTGTGCGTGTCAATATACACTTTTTGATTTTATTTTATTCAACTTGTTCTTTATTTTCTCTCAGAATCCTTTTCCGGTTAGCTATCTCCATTCAAAAAATAAAATAATAAAATCACAAGTGTCTTCTTCTCAGTTTTTAGAATTTTGTTTTATCCGAATGTCGTTTAATTTTTGAATTCTTTCCTATCGGTCCAACCAAAATATAAACTATTAGGTTCACCTAAATTCCTAAAATTGTATTTCCTAAAAATTATTAGGTTCACTGGATGACGTCCGATTAATAAAAAAAAAAAAGAGGATTGATTTTGGTAGCACTTATTTACACTTCTTAAAACACTACAAACCCAAAGCACAACACAGTGAGAGTTACGTGTGCGTTATTCCTGATCTTCGGTGGATAAAATTATTGGAGTTTATGAGCGATTGGTGTTACGGTGTTATTGGTGCTTTTCTCTTCGGAGGGGAGGATCATGTACGATGTTTCTCATGGGTAAGCCGTATTTCCAATGTTTGGATTTAGTATTGAAAAGGATTTTTGTAATCGTTAGAAACGAGTGAGGTGTTTGTTTATTTCTTCTGTTATATTGGGTTAGTGTAAAAAAAAATGTCAGATTTTTAGCTACAATTCAATGTAAAAATCTGATATTTTTTTTTACACTACAACCCAATATTTCTTATAGTTAACAATAAGTTAACTTACATGGAATATATTTCTTTGAGATATTTTTCTTGATTTATTTATTCCATTTCATTCGCGTTTTCGTTCATGTAGTTAAGTCTAAATATAAAGTTTACACGAAGAAGATGTATTTCGAGTTATGCTAGTCTCTTGTGAATATCGTTAAAGCATTCGACGAAGTTTCAAGTCTTCCGGATTGCTAGTAAATGCGAGTTAGCGGACGATTGCGCGTTTCGCGCGTTTGGAAATACATCTGTCCGTATGTGTGTTATAAGTTTGTATAAATGATGTATGTTGTGTGTGTGTGTGTGTGTGTGTGTGTGTGTGTGTGTGTGTGTTTAAGTAAATGTGTGAGAGAGAGAGAGAGAGTTGGAAGGTACTTTTATCGGATTCCCTCAGTTTTCGAGGAACTCTCGCAAAGCACGAGGCATTTAAAACGAACAGCTGCAACCGATCTTCGTTACTGGGTCAACGTACTTTTTGGCAAAGCCGGTTAAACATTATGCGCGTTTCTCTCTCTTTCTCTCCTCTCTCTTAGAATTTTATTTTTCTCCGGGTTCTGTTTCATGATCATTGCCTATTCGAAAGTTTTTCGTTTTTCCTACCTAAAGGAATTTTCTATGACAAATACGAAATATTTTGACATTGATTTTTAGACATTTTTAGCATACTTTTTATTTTTTAATTATAATTATTAATTATGGACAATAGTTATTGATAATAATATAAATTATATTCTATTTTTTTTTGTTAATGGTCAAAGTTATTTAATTGTTTTGTATTTTAATATTTAATTACGTTAAGTTAATTATTATTAATGATATTATATTGTCAATTAGTAATATAAAAAAATTGTATTATTTCAATTGGCAAAGTATATTGTAATTAATTTTATATATTCAATAAATTGTTTAATAAATTATAATTTTACAATACTTGTTTTTTATATTAAGTTACTCTTATAAAATATAATATTTAATTTTAATAATAATAATAATAATAATAATAATAATAATAATAATAAGGGAAAGAACATTGAAATATATTTTAAATTAGACTGGGATAATATCTTAGAATAATTTCATCAAAATAAATATATTTAGGAAAATATTTGGACGAATTTTTAATTTGTCACGAATATTTGTAATAAAAAAATCTATTTGACCGATAAAATGGTTTTTTTTATTAGTATAGTTTAATGTAAACGTTTAGAATTCTATGTTGTTTTATTTTTTCTTTTTTTTTTTTTTTGAAGCACGCATCACGTACGATAAGACATAATTTTGGACGATTGAATGTGGTCTGGACGTGGCGTTTATTGCGTTTACCAAAGCTTTTCTAATTTTGGACACACTGCGCTAATAAATCCCTTCGCGAAAGAAGAAATCGGCAGTAATTTCTTTCTCCTTTTTATATATTTTCTTTTTTTTTTTTAATCTAAACTTGACGCTCTTAAAAATTCACGAGAGAGAGAGACAAGAGAAGAAATAATTTCTTCTTTTATTATTCAAATGACTTTTTTTTTTTATCTCCTATTTCGAATAAAACATTGGAGGAAGATTTATGAAAAAAAAAAAAAAAAATATATAAATGCACGATTCGTCTTTTGTGTTACTCGCCCTCTTTAATAAAAGAAGAAAAAAAATACCAAACGAGATAAATACGTTCGGTGGTAGAAAAAAAAAAATTACGGTGACCCATTTAAAAATATTGGCCAGGGATATATTTTTTTTATTTCTTTCATTTTAATTAGAAATTCTTTTTCTTTCATAAATACCAATACGAATGACGAGATCATCTCTATTTCGCTTATTTAATAAATTTACTTTAATTTTCTTTTTCAATTTTTCACTAAATTATATTATTATTATTATTATTCGTAAGAAAAAAAAGTAATTGAAATATCTTGTTGAATATAACATTTCCATGATGGGTTTGTGTGTTTGTATTAAAATTAAAACAGATAATAAAGAAAGAATGAATAAATGGGTTAAGCAAATACGAAAGTTTCAGTTGCCAAAAAATACAATGACCCATATAAAAGAAATAAATAAAGGGATGAATATTTGTCTCTGTTTTTGGGTTACTCACCCAATAAAACGCAATCTTCCTGCATTGCGAATCTTACCAATCATGATTTTCTTGAAACTCGTCCAATAATAAACATTTCAATGTTTTCCATAAATAATATTATTACATCTAACACATAAAATAAATACTTTTGAAAAATACAAACCCCTTAGTAACATATTTCGTTCAGATATTTGATTTATTTTCTTCTTTAACAGTGAATAATAAAAAGAACGTCGTGAATTTTGGATAAAAGAAAAAGGATTGAATAAAAAATAAAAATTGGATTTAAGTTAGAACCCTTTCTCACTTGACGTCATCTTCTATCATAGTCCTCCTCGCAGTATGTGACACGACAACATATCGAAATTTTCGATAGGAGGAGGAGAAAGAATTGAGTTTCAATGAAAATTCAATCTACTCGTTCGAATTTATCTTCGTTTGAAAATTCTCTTGCATCCAATATTGACGGAAAAATAAAATACAAAATAAAATAAACACACTTTCTTCTATGCAACAAAGTTTTCCTTTTTTATACAATTATAAGAAGAAGAAAAAATTAAATAAAAGATGTCATCGAAAAAGTTACTCGTTAAAAGTTTCTTTTAATTAAAATAAAAAATATTAAACAAAACTGAACGATTAGAAATTTTTTAAAATATTTTTTTACATTCAAACTTTAGGTATATTTCGAATTTTTTTCTTTTGGATATACTGTTTGTTTAATTCATCAAACGAGAGACAAATGTATGCAGAAAACGGAGGTTGGAAAGAAAAAGAAAAAAGGGGGAAGGAGGAATATGTTTGCTTATGTATATGTGGTATGTACAATGTGACTTATAAAAGTGGAAGGTTTCCAACTTTCGATTCTGTTCTCATCGATACACACGAGCTTTGTGAATTTCTGGCCTTTGTCAACTCTCCATGCATTGTTCTACATTACAGAGATACACATACACATATGCATATGCATTTATATTAGTTGGAATAATACATGGAACGTAACAAATCAAGGGTTTCAGTATTATCATCTTGGTTTAACCTTGAGGCGTAATAATCGATAATTTCTATTAATTTCATCCTAATTATCTCTATGATAGAGCTTGATTGAAATATTTCAAATAGAAGGGTGGCACCGATGCTTAAGTGAAACTGTTGCAATCATTTGCAATTATATTAAATAATTATACAATTGTTTAGATATAAAATAAAAATTATAGTAGAACATAGTTATTTTAAAATACAAAAATATGTATAAATTAATTTATGATAATAATTCTTCTAAATATTATCAATGTTTCAAAATGTTTTCAACATTTCAACATTGTATGTTGTCTTCGTGTACAAATTTTGAATAAAATATTGATTTGTGAACATTATGATTCCCTTGTTGATGATAAAAAAAGTCTCAATCAGTCTTTTTGTCAACAAAATCTAATAGACAGTGTTGAATGTAGTAACTTATGTTAATAAAAATATAATTATAATACTACATAGTAGTATTCTCGTATATTATTATTCATAGGTCAGGATAATCTTGAGCAATGAAAGCGAATGCTTGTTGGTTAAACGAGATAATTGGTAATACACTCTCATGATTGAAGAAGGCTTACACTGTATGTAATTTCTCTTCAACGTTTAAGGAGGAAGTCTCTTTGAACTAAGAAGATAAGAAACAACAAATATCTTCTTTTCTTATTTCCAATTTTTAATATTTTTTACAAACACTCGTCATTTACGTTGTGTCTATAAAAGAAATATATAGAAGAAAAAAAAAGTAATAAGACAAATATATTCACTTTATCATCCAGTTCACGTCATCGTTCTTGGATCGGAATTCAAACGCTATGTCAGAGTAATGCTTTATGCTTCTAACTCTTTGCGAATAGACAGACCCTTCATTCAGATCGAAAGTAGCTGCAAAACAAAACAAAAAATATAAAAAAGAAGAACCCAAGATTTTTCTTCCTTCTCGATGTTAAAGCAACATACCCATACACATATACAAACAGACACATAAATACGATCAGTGAAGACCAGTTTCTTGTTCTTTGACTAGCTAGCACAGTTCACTAGACTTGATTATCAATTGCTAATTTTACCCTGTCATAATTATTCTATTTAAAAATATATATTTATAAAAACATTTTTTCTTTCTGATTATGAGTATCAAATATTAACGAAACAATAATGACCATTCACAAGTCAATAATTCTTAGATTGGAATTTGTGATCTTTTTTATATTTGACTTAATCAAAAAATTGGTAGCTTATTAATCATTGGCAAGTAAATTGGTTGTATGTTAACGTGCTTATGTTAGAAAATATGGATTTTCCCATTGACTTGTAGTCAAAAATCCTACTTTATTTTCCATCAATGTAATATATATGATTAATTTCATGGTGGATAGGAAACACAAAGTGAATCTCCGTTGGTCTAGCAGCAATTGAACGAAAGAGATGCGCTTATGGTTCGGATGAATCATCCTGCATGGAGAATTAAACTAACATAAGCACCGAGACTCGCTCATTGATCTTGTCCTCTAACAGACGAGACCACTGAACGTGCATTTTTCCCCCCCTTCAACAAATGAAAACCCAACTAACAAAAACATTTCGTGGCATTCTTTTCTTTCACTAGGAAAAGAAAAAATATATAAAAAAAAAGAATTTGAAAGAGGAATTTTGTTAGTTGGGCGTGCCCGTTCCTTGGTTGCTATTTAAAGATAACACCCTGCAAAAATATCTTCCTTAACTACTCTGCCACGTGACAACAAAATGAAACAACAACAACAACAAACAGGGATAAATATTTGTCTTACTTGGTTATTACTTTCGTTGCACCATGAAGCTTGATTTTTCTTTTCTTTTTTTAGTTTCTTTAGCATCGAGAGTTTTGTTTTCGTAATAATTCATATTTTATTGGTATTAATAATTTGTATTTTTGTTTTCTGATATAGGGATTAGGATGTAACAGAACGGATGACTTCAGTACACCTGTAAGTTCTGGTAGCAACATGGGGAGTATCGCAAGGTTTCCAAAACTCGACGAGTGTGCCCATTTCCATTACGAACACGTGGAATTGGGTGCATTGGAGGTGAGCTTGTCTTCAGTCTGTTATCAAAATCAATTAATAATATTTAACTTTTTCGGTACGAGTTCTGGATGTATCCGGCATCCATGTGACAATCTAACAATCCAAAACTTGTTTGTAGTTCAGCACAATTCTTATTAAACGCTTAAGAAAATCTTCATACAAAAGAGGACTGATCAAATGCCTTGTATGCATTTTCAGCGAGGCACATGTACCGAAAAGGTTAAATGCGACAATTAAATAAAATATAAACGTCAATTGATTATAACAATAATAATAAAAAACCTAAAAGTACAAACACTTTATTGTGTTCATCTATTTTGTAGGTCTCCGTTAGCGATGGTAGCAACGAAGCAGACACCTACGCGGTTAGGGTAACTTCCGGTGACGCATGTTGGACTCTACAAAGATCCTACGACAATTTCGTGATGTTCGACAAACAATTGCATCGGTGTATATTCGATAGAAAATTTTCATCCCTACCGAAGTTACCCGATGCTAGGCCTAAATTACATTGGGTTATGATAAAGGATTACCTTCAACGATTCTCACGCCTAAATCACGAGGGTTTGAATTGCGGTCCCGTGTTAAATTGGTTGCAATTAGACAACAGGGGTAGAAGGATACTCGTGCCTGAATCAGATTCTTGTCCGATAAACACACCAGCTGTAGCAGCAGCTTATGCTGTTAGACCATACGTTGCACAGGCCCAGGATGAAATCTCATTTCAGGTTTTTATTTTACTTCTCATTAACACACCTAACATTCTTTTAGTTTCTACTATATTTGGACTAATGATTTCCACGGATAGATCGTTCCTTTTTATTTTTGCTTTTTTTTCCTTCTCACATCAGCTGTACCTCTAAGTTCAATTAATTAAATCTTTAAAGGTAGTTGAGAACTACTGGTTTTAAATGATTTTGTTTGTTGACTCGATTTTTATTTTTCTTCTTCTTCTTCTTCTAGTTTTTTTGTTATCTCTTTTTATTTTCTTTCTTTACTTGTTGAAATCCCGTGTCAGATCTCGTTTTATCTAACATCCTGTATGTATTTACATGGGCTACATCGTAAAACATATTACACAGGTCGGAGACATGATCTCGGTGATAGACATGCCACCACCAGGAGAAAGTACGTGGTGGCGCGGTAAACACGGATTCGCAGTCGGCTTCTTCCCAGCTGAATGTGTCGCGGTAATCGGAGACAAAGTTCCACGTCATTTAACAGTCTCAGCTACGGTCAGATCGAAATTACCGGTAAAACCGGTGCTTAGAAAGCACGGAAAATTAATCGCCTTCTTTAGATCGTTTATCTTGAACAGACCTTCTAGGAGAAGGTTAAAGCAATCTGGGATTTTAAAGGAACGTGTATTTGGTTGCGATCTGGGTGAACATCTTTTGAACTCTGGTCAAGATGGTAAAACATTATTATTATTATTATTTCATTTTTATGAGGAATAATATTATTAAAACAACTCTATTTTTTTCTTATTTATGATTTTATTCCAAACAGTTCCAACGGTTCTAACGTGCTGCGCTGAATTCATTGAAAACCATGGCCTGGTCGACGGTATTTATCGGCTAAGCGGCATCACGTCCAACATTCAAAGATTAAGAAATGCGTTCGACGAAGATCGTGTTCCGGCATTGCATTCCGACGAAAGTATCCTCCAGGATATACACTCCGTGGCATCCCTCTTGAAAATGTATTTCAGAGAATTACCAAATCCATTATGCACCTATCAACTTTATTCCACATTTGTTAGCGCCGTGCAAGCCAATAGCGACGCGGAAAGATTGAGAAGAATGAGAGATGCAGTTAGAAAATTACCCCCGCCTCATTACAGGTAATTAATTAATTTATTATTATTATTATTTCAACGAGATATGTGATATAGTCGTATAATGAAGAAAAATAATGAAACATCGTTGAAACATTTTTCAGAACGTTAGAATATTTGATGCGTCATCTGGTAAGAGTTGCAGCACGTGGATCGGAGACCGGTATGACACCACGAAACGTTGCAATTGTTTGGGCACCTAATCTATTACGATGCAAGGAATTAGAAGTTGGTGGTGTGGCAGCTCTTCAAGGTGTAGGTGTACAAGCAGTTGTAACAGAATTCTTAGTATGTTACGCTGAATTAATATTCGGCGATGGTCCGGTCGGTAGACCAAAATCGTTAGCCATAACTACACCCGCGCGTTTACTCAGTTTGGAGGAAGCACGAAATAGGAGCGTCAGAGGGGAACCAGATTATATAGAAGTTGGTGCTGGTCCAGCTGGTTTGCCGTTGCATTATCATACGGTGATAGAACTGCCACGAAAGAGAAATGGCTCTAAGCGTTCGCCGTCATTAAACTGGAGAGCATTGTTCGGTAGAGGTGGATTGGGTGGTACCAGAGGTAAAGCCAGACAAGTTGGCACACCACCCCAAGTAGAAACGGTGCCAAGTTCCTTAAATTCCTTGAGACGATTGAGACCCGTCAAAAGTGCGGATAGCTTGGACGGCGAGGACAGTTTGGGTCCACTTCTAGGACCACCACCAACTAGACCTTGCGGTCATAGCAGATCGGTATCTCACGATTCTTATTTCGATCATCTGGCTGATGCACCAAATGCTACGTCGCCTCTAGATCTTTCGGAGATCCAACTTAATTTTGATCTCGAAGAAAGAGAAATGAGAATGTTTTCGGAGGAGGAGAGCGCTGGCGTTGCTTCGGTCGAGGCGTCACCTCGACGACAAAGAACGGAAGCTACTCAATGTCCACCAGTTACTGGTGGCTCTAAGAGAAAACGATCTAGACTCGAGGAACGATTGCACTGCGACGTTGAGTTACGTTTTATCGATAGTCAAAGTCCCGATCAGGTATGAAGAAAACATCAATTTCTAAAATAATATAATCAAATCTGTTAATATGATGTTCTTAAGTAATTAACATACGATTATTTTTAAGGTAATGGTCTCCGCTGACGTACACAACATGGAAACGCCATCGCCATTACCGACCCCGGGTTATTTGCCATTACTGTCAGAAGCATCGACCCCTTTAACTCCGGCAACTTTGCAAGGAACTTCACACTCGACTTCGCCAATACCCGTTAATAGTCCTAGGATAAGTTTTCGAAGTTTTACTTTGCCGTTAGAGATAGACGACGAACAAACTAATAATAATTTGAACAGAGCTAGCGTGTCTTCCGATAAAACATCCGACCCTAGTCATAGGTTATCAGTAAGTTTAAACGAACAGAATAACGCTAAGTCTTGCGAAATAATACGTAGCTACGATAGACACGAGGATCGTTATAGTAATAATACTATAATCGAGCCATCTAAAGCTCGTAATAACGAAGAATCGACGGATGCTGGAATATCCGATATTCCAGATCAAGAAATGACCCCTTGCGAGAGGTTAATATCATTGTGCAGCGAAGTTGAGTCTAGCAGATTAACTTCTTCACCCTCCAAAGACATTAAGGACGAGGCCGAGTTATGTCAATTGGGGAAAAATAAATTAACGATAGATAAAAAAGATACATCGAATCTAAAGAAAAAAGAAACCCCAAATAATAATCATAGATCGTCAAACGATATACAGAATAATCAAGAAATGATTGCCGAAAATTCCGATTTACATGGACAACAACACGAATTAATAGCTGGTGGTTTACCGTTATCAAGCACAACTGATCTTGATTCACCTATGTCTTGCGAACAAACATTGGAAGATTTGCCAGATTCTGGATTCGTAATATGCGATAGTTCGGATAAAATCTTTACCAACACGGAAACTCAACCAATGGTAACTACCACTAATGATTCTGGTGAATGGGTTATCGTTGAGAGGACAACTGGTTCGATCACAACGCCGAGCAGCGAATCCAGTAGCCCTAAAGATCCTTTAGAAGGTACCATGAATCCTGCTATAGCCACTGAAGCACCGCAATTGAGATCAATGTCGGAAAATATTTCACGAACTTCCTTGGACCTAACGATGGGTTCTACAGTTGATACGGACACTTCTTGTATAGGAGCTAGCGATTTAACCGAGAGTCCTGTTCTCGCACAAGTTTCCGGCGACATGACCTGCGATGTTACCGATGTTAAAGATTACAAGGATTTCGATGAACACCACGGTGACACCAAGAGGAGACCATCAACCACGTACATCAACGATTTTACGAATGATCTTCCTTCCCTTTTACAGGATCAAGACAATGGTAATGAGAAAGTTTGCGAGATTAACATAAACGACATTAAATCTAACGAGGAACGTTCCGAAATGAAGATGGACAATTCTTTTATTTGTCTCGACAACAGCACCCATGTACACGGTGGTAATAATAAAAATCAAGAAAACAACATAACCGAATGTGAAATCGATAAGAAACAAAATATGTTGAAGCAAAAGCAACAAAATGAGATACAAAGATCGATGGATAGTCAACAGAAATTACAATATTCTCAACACGGTGATCGCCAAAGATGTTCACAACAACAATTGGACAAGAATAAAGAAATCCATGGAATCAAGACGGAAGAGGAAGACGACGACAAAGAGATGTCAAACAAGTGCCAAAATTTTGATCAGATAACTCAGAAACAACAAAATCAAAGTCCACAGCATAAATATATTTCACAACACGATACCACCGAGAGTCCTAAGAGAAACAGCATACGTCATTCGCAGTTAAGAGAAAACATAGAAGTTATGATACCGTCGGAAAATGCTGCTGAACCTTGCGAGATCGCACACGTACCAGAAGGTGCATCCGAAGCTATGCCCTTGGATTCGTCATTTTCAAACGCATCTTCACCTGTAGACGATTCCATAGTTTTACGCGACACTGCTACCATTTTACAAGAATTAGCATTGCAAAGATTATCCGGCGGTATGGTAGGAGCTGATTTGTCTATTCCACCTAGACGTAGATACGAGACCACCGAGATGGTGATAACACGAGAACGTAGAAGTTTCGATTCCGAAATAGGCCGTGAAATTGTTAGGGAACGTAAAATGCGACAGGAGTTGGATACCGCTAGAGGTAAATCAGAGGAACCACCTGTTAATAATAGCACCACGCATCATTTGCCACCATGTTTGCGTGCACGTCATGCTAGAGCAACTCGTGCAGCTTTAAGCAGATCATTGGACGAAGCTAAATTCAATCAAATGACCAGCGGTGATTGTTCATCCTTACCTGTCAAACAATCCTCCGAGGACATTCAGCATAGTTCTACGCCTAACGTTGGCACCGTTACCAACCAATCACATAATTGTTCCGAGAAAATTCACATGAAGAACCTCGGTGGTTTAGACTTGGGTGATCCCCAGTGTCGAGAAAGAATAGAAAAGTACAAAGAAGAGAGGCGGACGTTTCTAAGAGACAAATATAGATCTGAGAGTTTTCGGGGTATGTCGTCGAAATCTGAAGGTGACGGTGAACAACAGGCATTGCTGGCTAGATTAAAGCAGAGAACTTCTAGGCCCTCGTTTCATTGACACTGAGATGCTGATTATACCAATTCTGAGCACTTCCTCTCTTTTTCTATCTCTCTATATCTATCTCTCTATTTCTTTTGGATTCAATTTTGAAGAATATATGAATCTGCTAAATATATTGAAGCTGCCGATGATGCACTGCTTTTCCTTCGGAAAAAAATTCTATTTTGAGAGTAAGACTCCGCGTCTCGTAGTTTTAACGAGATTGATTTATTTTTGTCTTTTCTTTCTCTTTCTTTCTTTCTATTTTTCTTTTCGATGAAGCTGATCAAATGAAATTGCACCGTCGAAATTGAACGTGCAATATTAAATATTAATGAATTTGTTTTTTTTTCTTGTCTTCTTCCCCTTCACCTCCTTCTATATAAAAACTTTTCCTAATTTATTTAAGCTATCGCGAATATAATCACCATTTTTTTTTTCTACTTATTGTTCTTCTTTTTTTTACTTCATTGTTATAAGAATTTTTTTAAACGATTAAGAATATTTTTTAATGAAAATATTTTCCCAAAGAGATAAGTTTCATCGCGCGTTTAAAAAACCGTAATTTATTGTGTTTTATTGTTATATATATATATATATAAATAATTATTATTATTATTATAAATAATTAATAATAATAATAATAATAATAATAATAATAATCGGCTTCTATTGTACGTTTTTACTTGGAATGTGGTATGTACCAGAGTTATGCGTGTGCGTGTGCGTGTATATCTATTTCTCTCTATGCGGAATTGCATTTATATTAATTAATTAATTAATTAGTTAATTAATTATTAGAAAAAAAGTATTCAAGTGAGTCGCCAGCTTACGCCGCCGCCTCGTGTGTGTTAGATTTCTACGAGAATATTTTTGAAACGCTTCTTTCGCCTTTAGATTATAAAAGAAAAAAGAAAAGAGAAAAAAAAAAGACAAAAAAAAATAGTAAAAAATGAAACATTATGCGTTTTTCGTTGTGAGAAGAATAAAAAAAATCCAATACACACTGATTTTTATACCGATAGATGAAATATCTTTTTTATATTGATATTTAGAAAGAAAAAAACAAAAACAAAAAACGTTGAAAGACAAGATATTGTCAAATGTAGAAAATTTGTTCGTCCAATTAGTGTTTTTCTATAATATTTGGCTGGTGGAAAAAAAATGTCGGATTTTTCCATTGAATTGTGGTAAAAAATCCGACATTTATTTTCCACCAACTAAATATATATATATTAGCAAGATTTTTTCTTTTTTTTTTTTTTCAACCAATCGCCTTTCCCATCGTTGCTTATTGCGAATTATTCATTTTTGTTCATGGCTATTTTTTTCTTCTTTTTTTTTTTTGTTTTAATTGCGAGCTGATGTTAAATGTTATCATTCGATCTCTGGTACACATTTTATGCGATAAGCTTCGTTAATTATCGATGAGATAACAGAACAAGATGAATTCGATGAATTTTATGTTTATTTTTTTCTCTTTATATATATATATTATATTATATACAATATATTATGAAAAAGGAAGGAGGAAAAAAACTGAATTAAGTTAAATGTTTGATTAAAAAAAAAAAAAAAGAAAAAAGAAAAAAAAGTGTAACACAAAAAATATGTTTAACGTTCTTTTGTGGACTGGTCCACGCGCGGATAAATAGGATTTATTAATTAGTATATAGCTTTTGTATATGCTTTCATTTATTATTTAGTCTTTATGTATTAAAACAAGGAAAAGAAAAAAAAAATTATAAACAAACGTAATGCATACCCAGTTAACATAAAACTGTAATATGATATCATATTAACGTCATATTAACGTCATATTAACATCATATTAACGTTTTGTGTTAACTGGGTATACATATATATATGTATGCACACATGTTACGTTAATTTATTGGATAAAAGCAAGATTGCGTGATACGACTGTTTGGAACCAATTGTCTCTAAAAAATATTAAAGATATAATACTTTAATTATATATATTAAAAACAAAAAAGATTATAAATTATACTGGGTGATTCGATGAGAAAATTATTACAACTAAAAAAATATAAATAATGTTGTTTAAAGAAAAAGAAGAACAAATGTTTTCCAAAAATCTCGAATGAGATTGAATTGAGTTTTTGTTGTTGTTTTTGTTCTCAAAAGGTAGTAACATTTAGAGAATTATTTCTTTGATCGTTTAACATCGTTTAATTATTAAATTGTTGTTAGTTTCTTTTTTATTTTTTTTTTTATAATAATAAATCAAATTATATTTATTAAATATTGTTTAAAATTCTCATCGATTCATGTCCATTGTATTTACAAATTATGAGAGAAAAATCGTAATAATAATAATAATAATAATTAAATACGATTAGCGTTATTATAATTCGTCGTTTAGAAGATCTGAAAAAAAAATAAAGGAAATTAAAGTCTCGATTCAAATATAAATGTAATAATAAATAAAAATATCTTCTCTCTTCTGAAAAAAAAAATAAATAAATTAATAAATAAAAATATTTAACGCGAGATTGTAATAGTAGAAAATAGGCTAACAAATTCGATTCTTGTTATAGTGATCTATTTTATTTGAAAGATATATTAAGAAAGCTCTCTTCTCTCTACTCGTAATAACTGGAAATATTTTTTTCCAAATTTTATTCCTGACAAAACAAAAATAAAATTAAAAGAAAAATTTTAAGTAGGTCGTATAGCACGTTGTAGTATTTCACGAACGGGATAGGAAGGGTGGGTGCATGTAACTAAAATATTATAACCCGAGAACTCTATTTGGTGTCGACAAAAATTACTATGCACATATATATTTTCTCGTAAAAATAAAAACCACACACACACACACACACACAAGCTAACACTCGGATACATACATACATACATACACACACACTAAATTATATATTCGCGTAGGCCTCAAACATTTTTTCTATCCTTGACCAAGAAAAAAAAAAAAATAGAAAGAAAATTATACTCAACGATACGTGGTGATATTTTACGCGATGAAGGAATAAAAAAAAATAAAATAAAATAATTTATGCGTTTGAAATTAAAGAAAATACAAACCAATGCGGTGTTACGTTTATTGTTTGTAACGTAGTACGAGAAATATTATTATTGCATATTAAAATTAACAATGAAATTAATTAATTATATTTAATTAATTGTACAATATAACACGACGTTATCTATCCATTATTATAAATTTAAGAACAAAATTAAATATAAATATATATAAAAAATATCAACTCTTTGAATGACATTAGGCGACAAAAAAAAAAAAGAAACTATTATAAAATAAAATAAGATTCATAAATCTTTTTAGCCAAATATATTCTATTTAACGAACAACAACAACAACAAAGCAACATTTGTTAATATTCAATTCTTCGAAATATTCAAATTTTACTCAAAAATCTAAATAATTCATATTAATAATATAATATTTCCAAAATAATTTAAAATAGATTCTCAAACAGTTCTTACGTGTGAATAACAATTTTTAATTACACGACAACCCTTTTTTGGTCATCCTAATATTAAAAACTCAAAATTGGTTTTAAAGACAAACTTCCATATTTTCATAGTTTGTTTGTTTTTCTTTTTCTGCAATTTGTAGAAGAAAAAGTATGATAAAAGGAAGAAGAAGAAAAAAAAAAAAAGAAAAAATACAATGCATGCATGCACGAGTAGTTAAATGTATTTAAACAAAACAAAATATATTAAATGAAAAGCTATTAATAATAATAATAATAATAATAATTAGCACGATTAGAAGAAAAGGAAGAAGTAATTCTTGAACATGAAACGGTCCCTCTAAAACAACCCTTTACTACAAATATTATTTATGCCCGTATTATAGTAAAAGGCCTAGGTAGTTTTAGTGAGTTTTCACCCTTCAAATGTAAAACGCCTCTGAAAAAAATACAATAAATTATAATAATTAAATATAATGATTAAAAAAGAAAAGAAACAAAGCAGCAACACAAAGGTAAAACTAATAACAAAAATAATATTTCTGCACAATATATAATACGCAATAATGATAATAATAATAATAATAACGATGATGATTATGATGAGTATGATGATGATAATGATGATGATGAGTATGATGATGATAATGATGATGATGATGATGATAATAATGCATCTAAAGGGATGTTTATTTTTAATAATTTCCAATTGTCTGTGTCGATCGTATATATATATATATAAACCTAAACATATGATAAAACATTCAGTATTAAAAATCAGAAAGAAGAAGATGAAGAAGAAGAAAAGAGTCTAACGAAGAAATGAGGCAATGTGAATGTAATTTAAACGATGAAAACGAAAGTGAATGTAATTTAAATGATAGGAAAGAAGTTTGTAAAAGTTAAGGAATGTATGTGTGGGAAATGATAGGGATAGGGTTTGGGTTGGTTAAGGGTGGAATTAAAAAAGAAACATCTGCAAGACCACATAAGAAGAAGAAGAAGAAGAAGAAGAAGACTAAATCCTACATGTGTAACACATTGAAGGGCTGATAGTAATCTTGCTTTTGAGTGTTTGAAGAAACAAAAACAAAGCCCACCGTTTTTTAGCCTAAACAAATTTTTGACGTTAAAAACTTTTTTGATTATATTTAAGTCCTTTAACCCTTTCTATATTAGATGTACACTTTATTTCGTTAATTACGAAAAGATTTTTTTGTTACTAGAGAATACCGTTTTGCCTAATACAAATATTCTTCTTATAATTATACATATATATGTATATATATATATGTATATATATATAGAAATATATATGTAAACAAAAAATATAAATATTATAAATATGAAAGAAGGTTATTTAATCAGAAGCTTTTTCTAATCACCTGCATAAATCCCCGTCATTCAATCAAAGCCAAGTCTTGATGATTCACTTTTTTTTTTTATTGTCCAGTATGTTTTATTTATTTTATTTTTTTTTTTTATTTTTAACAATATGTCTTATTTTTTTTATAAGAATAAAATTTGTAAATATGATGCATTTCAATATAATAATGAAACGTGTCAAATTTTTTATTCATGATTGTTCCAAGTAAATTAAAAAATAACAATTATTTATATTAAGCAAGTAATATAATAAATAATTAAAAATAAATAACACAATAAAAAATATATTACTTATTCATTTATTTTACTCTTGATCAGTTGAATTTGTTTTTATCACAGACTGTATTCCATTAAACGCGACGGGAAAGAGCGAAAAGATTCTTATCTTCTTTTGTTTACAAGGATTTCAATTTATTATTTACTTGTCTGACCATATATAGGGCGTTTACTTATACTACTTCTAGTAGTACAAGAAAACGTCAAGATAAAGTAAAGAATAGTTAAAGTTCTTTTCAGTGAAAAATTTCAAAAGGTTTCGTCAGCGTTTTCTCAGCGAAAACTTGAGCTAGATTAAAAAAAATGTTTTGGGCAGATAGCCCAAGGTTCAGAGAAGATTTTGATATAACTTAGTCATGGTTAAGTCAAGGTTAATTATGGGTTGCGTCAAGATAAAGTAAAGAATAGTTAAAGTTCTTTTCAGTGAAAAATNGTCAGCGTTTTCTCAGCGAAAACTTGAGCTAGATTAAAAACAATGTTATGGGCAGATAGCCCAAGGTTCATAGAAGATTTTGATATAACTTAATCATGGTTAAGTCAAGGTTAAGTATGGGTTGCGTCAAGATACTTCTAGTAGTAGGCTCCTTGTCAGCCTAAAACCGAGATGAGTTGAAAAGTTGTAAGTCGAACATGAGTAAGGATGAAAAGTTTTGAGCTTAACACGGTGAGAGTAAAACCATAAAACTGTACTCTTGTGCTTGGCTCAAGAATAAAGAGGATGAGATGGAGAAGGAGAAGGAAGGGGAAAAAGGGAAGAGGTTACGTCGGGTCGCCAGTTACATTGTCATCGAGAAACAACTTCTTTTTTGATCGTATGTCTAACCCCTTAAAAAAATAAAAGGCATAGAGGAGGAGGAGGGACCCTTTAGTCTTTACTACTTCTCTTTAAACGCCGTGATAGAGTGGTTGAAAGGTGAGTACCACTCGTAATTGTGCTAGCCGGAAGAAGAAGTGGTGGTGGTGGTGGTGGTAACCCTGTACATATATCCGAAACCAAATGAAGGAGAAAAAAAAAGTGAGGAAGAAGAAGATGAAGAAGACGAAGAAGAAGATGAAGAAGAAGAGTAAAGGAGAACGACGAAAGGGGGTGAAAAGGAGGGGGATAGAAGAAGAGGAGAAGGAAGGTGGTTAGAGGGTGAGCGAGAAAAAGATTGAAAACAAAAAAAAAAGGTGGAAGAGTCGAGGCCGCTTTTATATCGCGGAAGGAGGACCACTTGAGGACTCAGGAAGTACCATGGTGAGAGCCCGACTCCGTGACTATCGGCGAATCTTTCTCGGTAATTATTTTTAAACACGTCGTGGAGATACGAATCTCCCTGCTCACGGTACTACCACCATCACCATCACCACCACCAATCCATTTTGAACCCCCTGTTCGTTTTCACTCTAGTACTGAACAACTCTGTAAACTCTTGGCGACACTCCTACGTACCTAACTAAATAACAGGACTAATCAGGGCCTCCGGTTCCCCAGATCCAGCACGTACTATACCACTCTCTTATCTTTTCTTCTTCTATTTGTATTATCATGCGCATAGATGTATATATGTGTGTGTCTCTGTGTCTTATGTATCATGCGTGCACAGTACGCGTTGATAATTATTTTACCACGAAACCATCCTCCAGACGATGATAATAATAACAACTCTGTCACCATTTCTGATTTTTCGTTGATTACAAGAACAAAAATATTCATTGTTAACCCTTTCGGTACCAGGCGCCGGATATATCCGTCATCTATGTGCAAACTTGTGTATATAATTTTGTATATAACTTTATGCAAGTGTTACTTATATTATTATTAAAATTTTATATAAATTTCATTTAATATTAATGTCTTTCTATATAAACAACACTTGTTAAAATTATTTTATTTTTTTATTTAACGTTTAGGAAAATCTTTATACAAAAGAAGACGCGCATGTGTGTGAATTTTTGGAGAAATACTTCATACAGCAAAATTGTCATGGCGAATAGAACACTCGTACCGAAAGGGCTGAAGAAATAAATGCGAACAAAGTTATAACAATGATAATGTTAGAATAAAAATATATACACGTTGTGTTTAATCGTTTAAAAAGATTAATCAATGAAAAAATCCTTGATAATTTATAAATAAAATTTCATTTTGTTATGAAGTATCGATCGAATCATTCGTCAACAATATTTCTTTCCTTTTCTTTTTTTTTCTTGAATATTTTTTATCTCTCTCTTTCTTTGGTGTATATATTTATATAGAATATTGGTATTTTCTGTCTTCCTCTGACTTCATTCTCACCCCTCTAGGGGGTAGGCCGCCTTTCAGGGTGTGCAAATCGAATCAGAACTCCCCCGCAGGGTCGTCGACAATGTTATTTGTTAGCGGAAGCGTCGTAGTAACCGGAGGTTGAAACGAGGCCAGATTGGCCAGGGTGATCAAGTTAAACGGCACGTGGGCAGTAATACCGTCGCCTATTTCACGACCCAACTTGCCTTCCCGTTCTCTCAACTTTCCTACCAAAGATCCATCCACGATTCCTAACTCGAATCCTTTCTCGTAATATCATTGGATTCCCTGATGGTTCAATAACATCAATAATATCTAAATTTTTTTTTCCACCCTCACTTCTCACAGAATATTGTTCGTTATGATATCAAAAATGTTAAATTTTGTATTATGTTTAACCCTTTGCACTCCTATATCGAGTGTAACTCAACATTCTTTTATGTTCAAAAAAGAAATTGTTTCACTTGAATACTTGAAAATTACAAAATACAACAATAGTATGAATAAAACTGATCATTTATAAGTGAATTTGTTTCTGCCTTTTATTCATTTAAATTGCCATATTTATTAGTTCAAGTAAATTTCAAATAAAACACTTAAAAGCACTTGGTAGGTAGCTGCTGGTAACGAAATTGAAATAAAATTCGGAGTGCTAGGGGTTAAGTATTACCAATTAGTGGGACTAAATGTAAAGGGGATCAGTTGTGTTTCATCTATCTTATCAAATAATGATCCCAAATTTCTAGCCAATCTGTTCACGTTAGTTGCATATCCTCTAACTTTCTTCTTTGTATTTTTTTAATAGAACTCTTTTTTTGTTTGATTGTAATAAAAATAGTCAAAAGTTAAAACCAAAGATATTACTAAAAGAAACATACACAACAGTGTTTCTTTCGTAATATATCAGTTGGACATAATATTCAAAGTTAGAGAATAGCATGAACAGTGAGAAAGAAGATTCGGTAGGATTTTCTCCGGATGGGAAGAAGAGTACTCCAGGGTTGGGATTTATCTCGAGGGTTGGTTGGTTGGGTTTGTTGGGTTGGTTGGTCGCAGAGCCGCGGATTGACACGCGCCGACGTCTTGACAGCTTGTTAGCCTAACGGCCGAACCTATGTTCATCGAATACGATGCGCTTGAGCCTCTTTAGCGCTCTTTAGCTTGACATTTCGATTCCGCGGGAACCGTTATACCATAGCCCAGTCATTTCAAAAATCTCACTCCACCTCAACCCCTCTTATCCAAGTTCCATTTACATCCCCATCTCGTATCTCGCTCTCGAATTAACCCTGCCACGTTTTTATTCATCATTTTTCAATTAGATAAAAAAAATAAAATCCACTTCGTCCAGCGTCATCGTTAACTTCTTTCGAAGCTGAAATAACAGAACTCGAGTACCAAAAACAAATTCTCAAAAAAATATTTAAAAAACGAATCGTCACACGGGGTGACTCTCTTGATCCGAATATTAGATTCCTACCATTTTAAATACCAATGATAAGAGTTCGTTGTTTAAAATTCTAAAATAATGAAACTAATTGTTTCCCCCTTACCCTACTCCCAAAAAAGAATAGAAGAAATAAAAATAAAACGTAGACACTGTGTTTAACCTAAAGTGTTAAAAAGACCCAACAGAGTAGGATTAAAAAGAAAAAAGAGAATAAAAGACTATAATAATCTATCGAGTGATCTAAAATCAAGGATCAAACGTAAGTGATCCCTTATAAGCGATACTGGTGGTACCATATGGTTCGTTACTCCGCTTATGCGCCATTTAACAAAGAGAGAAGCAACAAAGAAGCGCATGGTAGTCTCCTCTACACACACCCACACATACACACACCTTCACGTCGATATATATATACTTACACCCTGATATTTGTGTTCTTATAGAGAAAGAGTGATAAAGATAGGGTAGGAGAGATCTGTAGTAAGATAAAGATAGCAATATACGTAGATAGAAAGGAGGAATGCGTGAGAGTAATTTCGTTTGATATGATTATGCTGCTGTTCGACGTTCATCGTCGTTGTCGTTGTCGTCGTCGTCGTCGGCTGGTCCGTACGCTTAATATTCGGCCTTTCTCCCTTCCCCGTTTTGCCACCCCCCTTTTTTCGATCTTCCCGTGTGATGTACGCGCCGCTACTCCGACGTTTTATGTTACGGAGGGACCTGCACAGAGAGAAGAGGAGAAAGAGTAGGATGAGGTGGATGAGGAAGTGAGGTGAAGTGAGGTGGAGAATGAATGGGGTGGTAGAGGTGACGTTGAAAAGCGACGCGAACGGGGTGAAAGTGAGAGAAGAGGAGAAGAGAGAAAGAGATAGGGAGAAAGATAGAAAATAGAGATATAGTAGTCACCTACACCGAGTCAGGGTTTAAACTCGTAGGTGAATGCATTACACGTACCGAGAGCCACGCATATCGGTGGTACCGGAACCCCTCCGACGGAAAATAATGAAAGTAATGGGAACACGCCCACTGCATTTAGTCCGCTCGACCCAACTATCCCGCCTCAACCCCCTTCTCAACCGTCCAGCTCCCCCCTCCTCCTCCTTCTCATCCATCCTCTCTCTCTCTCTGTCTATCGTTCTATCATTCTCTCTCTCTCACTGTGTTGCTCTTGCTCTCTTTGGTAGAGATGTTCTCGCGCGCGCAATTCCTCCTACTCTTCCTCATCCCAATCCCCGAACACAACCACCCACCCACACTGGTTGCCAACCGTTCGTCGTTGGCACCCTGGCTGAAGGCCGCGTAAGGCCTCGTTCATCCCCAACCGTATTGGCTATTGTACCTGCCACTTCATTGTCCTTTATTTCATTATTTTCGCCGCATTCCGGTTCGTCGCTTCTACTCTCTTCAGCTAGGGGGGGTCCCTCAACAATATTCTTCTTTCTCTCTCTCACTCTCTCTCTCTCTCTTTATCCGCCTATCTTTCCCCCTTTTATTTACGTATCGTAATAATAGTCGTCTTAACGGAATGTAATAAACGTCATAAATGGCACCCGTGATCTTATTACTTTCCAGGCTACCTGCTAAGGTACCCCCTGCTGTCTCTCTGTCATTCTATTTTGTTCTCTCTTTTTTTATCTTCTCTTCCTTTCCCTCTTTTCTTCTCTTCTCTTCTGGCACGCTTTGGTGAATATAAAAATTGTGAAAGCCGAAAAAATATAAAGAGAGTAATCTCGAATTTCTGCGATACGTTAGTTATTTGTTTCCTCTATTCTCAATATTCTCCTTTGATATAAACTTTTTGATTAGTTCACATTTTCTATGACAAGTATTTAAAATAACGAACAATTAAATCTATATCTATGAGTAAATCGATCAAATTTTTACTATAAAACTATTTCCATCTAATGTTCTTTTTTCTACAAGGTTTATCAATACATTTTTTTCATCGAACTACATTCCACACTCCTTCGTCTATAGTTTTATCATAGAAGCTCGATAAAATTATTTTTTTTTTAAATCCTTCGTGGGTATTCGAATATACTACTTCGACCACAAAATCCGTTATGTTTAAAGATCACGTTGAGAAGAGGTAGATAACGTAATGCAGAAAATCTCTAGCCGAGATTTACGTATGTACATACGTGTATCATCCCAAAGTGTATACGAGAACGTGCTTCGTGATTTCGTCCGATAATACGATTACGTTACTCTCTTCATTCCTCTCTATCCTATATCTCTACAATCCTTGGTCTATCTTCCTCCACTTGGTACGTTTGTCGTGGGCCCATTGGGATGAAGGGTCGAGGGTAAACGTCAGGGGTGGAAAGGAGTAGTCTATGGTGCTAGTATCCTTCTCTCTCTCATTCAACAACCCTAACCACCCCATCTCTGTCTCTCACTCTCACTCACTCACTCAACCACCTCAAACCACCCCTTTTCTCTCTCTCTCGCTTACTTCATTACTCTATACACACAGAGAACCCCAAACCAAGAGAGTAAGAGAGAGAGAGAGATTGAGTAGCTCTGCTTGCTCTGATCCCTCGCAATTACTTCCCATTATCTGGGTATTAGGATTCAGCCGAACTGGAATCACGGCGTATCCCACAGGCTCCGCCTATATTCTCGTCCTCTTCTTACAACCAACGGCTCGTCCTATCTACCAGTACGTGCCAGGACACCCCTACCATTACCACCACCCCTACCAACCATCACCACCACCACCACTACCACCTCTTTTTCCTAGTCAGGTTCACCTAACCGAATCTAATGTTGCTCCGCAACAGGTAGCGGGATTTTCTCGTATCGATAATCATTCTTATTCGATGATTACAACAACATCTGTCTTATTGATGTTCTGGTATTAACAATAAGAAAAGTCATTATTTTCTTATTGTTGACTCTGACACATACACACACACACACACATATAATCTGTGGTTTGAAAATCTGATCTAAAATTTGTACAAGGTTTCCATTAGGTTTTAAATATCTCTTTCATCAAACAGATAAGAATTAATTCATAAATTAAATTCCTGATTATAGAATCTAGAAAAATGTAACTTTTTCTTTTGACCACAACTAACATTCACTCAATTCATTAATTATATTTATTTTTCTCTCGACAATAACGAGGTAGAATTTTGTCAAGTTGATGATACACCCAATGCAGACTTACCTTTTTATTTACTTATCATATTTATCTAATCTCTTATCGTTTAAAACTTGTAAAATCTCGTAGTAAGATACTTCTCAAACTAAAACCTGATAATTCATGGTCTTTATCCATTTGCCTTGTAACAGTTAGGGGCTGGAAAATGTCTCGAACGTTAGAAGGAAGAAAATGTCAGGCAATTAGTGGTTTTCTAATGTTCCTTGCTTTTAGGACATCGTGAAATGTCAATTAGGGGGTAGGTGGTGTGGGGTGTGAGGTGATTCTTTTGTCGATTAATTTCACCTCTTTCTTATTGACGATTAGATTGATTCAAATTTTATGGCAACTAGTAGTTAAGTATTGAACGATAAACAAAACAAAAATATATTACTCGACGTGAAGAAGCATCAAAACGATATTGGGGGTATTTGATTAAATGAAGACACATGGTCGGAGTCATAGTACGACATTTTAATTCCAACGATAACCGCAGGCTAACTTTACACTTCGCTATAAAAAGTGACACGAGAGACTAGCTTTTTTTTTTTTTTTCATTTCTTTTTCTTTTTTTTCCTTTTTTCCGTTTTTTTATTCTTTTTATTACCTCGCACTTTGCCTATAAAAAGTGTCGCGTATAAGCTCGATCAGCAGCGAGTTCATTTAGCAGCGTTTCATTCAATTCTCTCACCAATGGAAGAATCCGACTAAAAACAAAATCCCCCGTTTTATCTCCTTCCTCCTCCTCCTCCTCCTCTTCCCCCATTAAACCCGACACACACATACACTTTTCCTTTTTTTTATATATATATATATATAATTATCATTTTCTTATATCCGGTCTCACTGTTAGAAGAAGAATTCCTTTCCCGGATGGCACAAGTTGATTTATTTTCATTTATTTATTTATTTATTTATTTATTTTGTTATTTATTTATTTATCCTCATCTCTTCACTAGCGCGAACGATAACGCGTTTTTTGAATTTTTTTTGTTTAATAATCCGCGTTATTTTAATAAGTTGTTAATTATTCTATATCCGGTGATTTAATCCCTAATGATTTTTCGAGGAAGGTTTTTTTTTTGTCAGGTTTTGAAAGTTCATGCTTGCGGCTACGAAAATGATCGATTAGTTTAATCGGATATTTAAACATTATCCCGCGCACAATTTAACCTTTTATTATCGTGCTTTTGAATGTGGATGATAATGATGATGATGATGATGATGATGATTATGATGAGATGATTATTATTATAATCGTACGAAAAGAATTCCGATACCACGTATCGCACCGATATTTCACTTGTATCCCCGAGGTAACACCAATCACGAAATTTACCAAATAGTTCATCGTCATCAAAAATGTTTGTTCGTTTTCAAGTTAAGACGTAAAAGCTGATAGATCGAAAGAAGTAGAAGAAGAAGAAGAATTTCCTGGTGGTTGAAAGTAAATGTTCCTCGAGTAGAATTCATCATTGTAGAATTCTCAGCGATGCTGTTGGCGTTGAACGCCATGCTGGTGTTGCTGATGAGATGATTGATGCGAAAGGGTAACCGGATGCGGATGCGTCGTTTGATGAAAGGAAGGTGTCGAGCAACTACGTTTTGGCAGGTGTAAACTTCCAACACTCCTAGATGGTGAGGGTTCCTCATCTTCACCAAGAATATCTATTTCATCTTCATCGGAGTCCATTGCGGCGTCGCTACTTCCTCGAGATTCTCGACCACCACCAGCACCCCCGCTGCTCAGGGAGAAGTCCACGGGTCGTTCTGTTGATAATCAAAACTTCGTGTGATCATCTAAACGTTATTCTCATTTTCATTTCTTTATTATAATCTGTAGTATAAATATAATCAATTCAAATGTATATTAACAAAACGAGGTTGTACCAAAACTATAATCTTAACCCTTTCGATACGAGCACCGAATATATCCGGCATCAATCCGATGGCCTATGTGTACGAGAGTCGGATATATCCGACATTCATGTACCAAATTGTGTGTATAATTATTAGAATTTTATATAAATTTCTTTTAACATTAAAGCTATAAACAGTACTTGTTAAAAGATACATTTTTTTATTAAGCATAGTATTTATTTAATGCTTAGTTTTTATTTATTTTCGAAGAAGCACTTTGTACAGTAGAAGTGTCACGTCGGACAGAGTACTCGTACCGAAAGGATTAAATAATACTTCTGACTTTATATTAGTTTTGAGATACTTCGAAGTATCTTACAGAAATATTTAAGAGGACGTATTAGATATTTTCTTGAAAGGATATAATACATAATAAATATAATAAATTCAAATATATATATTAACGAAATCTAATTTGAGGTTTGTACCAAAACTATAATCTTAAACGATACATTTAACTTTATATTAGTTTAGATAATGAAATAAACATAATATATTGGATTGAACATTTCCATACGATACTTCGAAGTATCTCATGGAAATATCTAAGAGGATGACGTATTAGATATCTTCTTGAAGGGATGTAGTACATCATTGATCGATCCAGAACGTTTCAAAGAGACGCGACGGAGTTAATCTGAGGGAAGACAGAAGGGAGAAGATGGGTTCGTGATCCGAGCAATAACGGTGAATTCGGGCGTAGTCGTGGCAATTGGGGGAGGTAACTGCGTCGCTTTTCACTGGTATAAGGGTAGGGGGTGAAAGAGAGAGAAAAAGAGAATGAAAGAGAAAGATAGGTAGAGTGAGAGAGAGAGAGAGAGGTAGGATGCTTTATGCACTCAATGCACGATTCTAAAATCGGGAGGCACCGCATCAGCAGGCACCGTCCTAACCTCTGAGTCCTCAAGTTACTTCGTCTTGCTAGCCAAGATGGCTTCTTGTTCAGTAGGAAGGGCTAACGAAGTTATCGAGGCATCTCCTTGGTAGCGAGCTAAGGGGCCAGCAAATAAGAAGCAGAAGGGAGAGGATAGAAATGTAGATGTATTTGTATGTGTGCGTATGTGTATATAGGTGTGTATGGGTAAAAGGTGGGGGTGTAGAAGTCTTGTCTACCTCTTCATCTTCAGCATCTTCAAGACGCTACCGGATACTTTAAGAAGTCCCTCTATTCCCTCTCTTCCAGTTTCCCTCTATCATCTACCATCCTACCCATCTCTTTCTCTCTCTATCTCTCTCTCTTACTCACTCACTCTCCCTCCCATTTCTCCTACTTGTTCCTCGATTCCGGTCTTCGAGAAAATTAGTCAATTATCAGCTAAGTGCTCGACCAGACCTATATTCTCTCAATTGTTCGCCACTGAGAAGACTAGTACACCGGCCGTCTGAGTTGTGTACCAGCATACACCTGACCCAATTTCATTAGGCTAGCCTCAGCAACTAGATAGTGGAAAAAGACCGATCACGATCGGTACCTAGAAATTATTATTATTTACCACGAACTAATAATACTCTTCTTCCTATTCCTTTTTCTCCTTTAATTTCTTCTTCTTTTTCTTCTTTCTGATCATCCAATAAAAACCATCCAATTGTTCTAATATAGAATTTTAATTTCTGTAAGATCTATTATATTTGGAGTTTATGTTTTAACCAATCTTGCGTAACGCGAATCTCTTTTTATCTTTATCCCTCGATAGAGTTTTTAAACAAAACCGATATTAATTCATTAAAGGTCAAAACGAGCGTAACGGTTTAGTACAAACATTCTACTTACTTAACGGGGAAATACTTCAACCCTATATTCCCAAATTGATATATCAGTTTAACCAACATTTCGTTCCCTCCTCCCAACCAACCCCCGAACCACCGAACCTCGTCCAACGTCCCCCACATCTCCCCCCCCCCCTTTTTCTCCAACTATCTTGTTCGCGGGTTATCGTGTTCCTACCAGCGTGTAACTTCATCGTTGAATTTTCCTCTAGTATAATATAATTTCCATGTAGTAACATTGTTAGCCCATACACGATTGCGGGAAATTCTACTATAGATGGCGATCATTATCTAGGTACCGCTAGTTAATGATTACAGTTCCTGCAAGCCCCCCACCTGGGTTATGGTCTGGTTAGTTAAGCCGAACTTGCGTAATTTATTGTCAGTGGAATTTTGGTTGCATTATATCGTCATACTGGTCCATTATTACGATCGTACGGGAATATTTAACACGCGCTAAAATTCTAAAGCTGACCGAGTAAATGGCAAATCGATCGTAATCATGGCGCGAGCCCGCAACCGATTAAGTAGGAGGAAGGGGGAGGAGTAGGCGGTACTTTGGGTTTTTCGATTTTAACCGAAATCGTTTAATTTGTTCTTTGGAATTATCATAAATTTTTTTTCTTCAAAATTATATCGCATTAAAAATGTTTTTTTTGGTAATAATTATCTCATACAGGGGAGTATGTTTATTTTTAATTTAAAAATAATGGGCAACAGTAATAAAAATTAAATTAACGTTGTTAGTTGATTTATTGAATCTTATGGATAATATTTTGAAGTAGGATAAAGATTAAGATGAATTATGGGATTGGTACTCACCCGCTGGCGACGTCACCGAACCAGATTGCGTGCCGCATTGTTGTCCGGAAGATTGTATCCCATTACTGTTAGAATTGGTGTTCAATTTTCTTAATTGTTTCTTATGTTTCATTCTACGATTTTGAAACCATGTTTTAACTTGGGTCTCGGATAAATGCAACGCCGCCGCGAGCTCGACTCTTTCCGGCGTGCTCAAATACCTTTGAACTTCGAACCTTGCTTCCAAACCAGCTAATTGTTGGTCGCTGAATACCTGATCAAATTGCAAATCAATGTCAATTGTTGTCGATTAGGATCAAAAAATAATATAAAATAATTGTGTTAATAATTCTCTTAATAGAAATAATTTTTTGTCAAAAGTATTAACAGCAAAGGAAACAAATAACAACAACAACAACAACAATGTTTTTTTTTTCTCTAAATTGTATTTACCGTTCGTGCTTTTCGTCGTCGACAATGTTTTAAGGCAGCAAGTTCACCGACACCCGGTACTACACCAACCCCCATACCAGCGCTACCGAAAAGTGGTCCCAGAAAAAATGCAGCAGTTGGCGGAGCCGACGGATAACCGGGTAACAAACTGGCGAATTGTTGATACTGTTGATGTTGTTGGCCGTGAGCCGTGCTTAGATGTTGATGATGAAGTTGATGATGCGTATGGGGTGGTACACTACCACGACTTAGAATATCTTCGATCAGGAATGATGTCCGACTTGCGGATGTACCGTTTTGGCCAGGATGAGCTTGGGCTTGTTGTTGACAGGTCGATTGCATCTTTTCCGTTTATTTATTTCCAAAAATGATTTTCGAAGATGTAATCCTGAATAATCTAGCAATGTCTATCGCCAAGTTACAAATTACACCTTTTTCTTTAACAATACTTGAATGATATGCACTGATATGACATGTTTTTAGATGATTTGAACACTTTTTAAACACACTAAGAAAACACTGTTGTTTATCTTCGATATGTGGAATCCTTTTAAGAATATTTCAAATACCAACACTTTAAATACCAACGAAATAAGAAGAAGAAGTTGAAGAATAAAGAAAAAAACAATCACTTCAAATGAAAAATAATAATTTCCAAGTACCCGTAACTCTCACTAGATCCAATGAAATTCCCCAAACAAAAGTCCAAATGAAATAATCCTAACGAGATTAATTTCCAAAACGTGATAATTAAATGATCTTTAATCGTAGCACAAAAATGATAAAGAAGGATAAGGAAGAACAGGTGAAAAAGAAAAATAACCAAACCACCCGAAGATTCGTAGAAAGTGGCAGCGATGATGAAAAAATTTCACAAGTTAGTCAAACAAACAGAAGAACTGTCAAACTTTTGGTTATCCCGCGTATCGATGGGACGAAATCAAACGATTTTGAAAACTTCTCCAAGTAGATTAATTAAAACGAAACGTCAAATTAACCACCGTACGATATTACTGATCCCAATAATAATGAAAACTAAGGAAAGAGAGGATGTTATTTGTTGGATATAGGTGTAAAAAGAGAGAGAGAAAGAGAGAGAGAGAAATCACCAGGGTTAGTAGTCGTTTGTAGTCGTTTAGGGAGTATCGGTGCGTGATATCCAAGGAGATTCGAGGCCCGATATCTCGCTGGAGAAGCCCCCGTAGGAAGGAAGGTAGGAAGGAAGGAAGGAAAATCAGGCTTTTCGGTGATATACGCGCGCGGGCAACCACCCTCCTCGCATGGAGGAAAACTCAGCCTCTCTCCTACCTATGCTAAAATCGTATTGGTTGGCGTCGCGACGCTTATAGGCGCTACGGGGTTGGTCCCAATGAAATAACAGGGCGGTACCCTAACTCAGTACGTTGTCATGGACACGCTCTCGCGTCGCGAATCATCCCTCCAGTATTTCCTACACAACCTACCACTCGATCTATCCTACATATTCAACGTCTATGTGTATCTGTATGCGTACGTGTGTGTGTGTGTGTGTGAGCATCAAATGGGTTCAACACTAGCCGAAAAAGGGTGCAACAGAGATAAAGAATGTGAGATAGAAGATCGAAGAAATTCCAGCCCTTCCTTGAAAACTCCCAACCCCCAAAGCCGTTTCGCGCGCGTCTTTCCATCCTCCCTCCCTCCCTCCCTCCCCCTCTCCTTGCCCTGCACTGCCCTGCCCTGCCATGTACATCCCCTTCTCACCACTTTAAGCTTCTTCACTTCTATTTCTATTCGCCATTCTCTCCTACATCCTGTTTGCCTTCTCCTATTTCTATCTATCTATTTATCTATTTATTTATCTATCTATCTGGATATATATCTAGATATTCCTTTTTTCTTATACACGTGTTTGTGAATTTTATATCTTCATAGTCGTATCTCTCATACCAACCGTGAGATACAGCAGTACCTATCCCTTTTTCCTGTTTATACATTCACAAAACACGGATTTATGTTTAGGAAAGGACACGAATGGAGATATACAGAGAACGTTACGCGAATACCACCTTTCGAATACTATAGTCGTTTTCTACAGAGTTACATTGAATTTTCTCGAAGGAACGATATGCGCCTTCTTGAATCAGTGATACGCATTTCACCCGTACCATTTTTCTTCTTCCCCAAGAATTTTTTTTTAAACAACAAACTACTACTACTACTTCTTCTCTCTCTCTTCTTTCTTATAAAATATTTAACAATTATCTAATCGAATCTGATAGAATTTTAATCCGTTACGAATCTTAAAAATTTTAACGTCAAATTTGAACGGGTTAAACATTTTGTAAATGGAACAAAATAAAATTTCTTTTCTTCTTCTTCTTCTTTAAAATGGTGTTGGGAAGTTTTACGTGAATATTCGAGATTCACGAAAGCACGTAGACTGACTGATGTGAGTCGATAGGACTCCACTCGCTTTGGTATCGAAGATTCGATACCAGAGAGAGTGTGTAAGAGAAAGAGAGAGAGAGAGAGAGAGAGGGATACGGACGCGTGGACGAACAGAAGCACGAGATTAAATTACTTATCCCGTGGTATATACGGTGCTTTCTGAACGGCTAGCACAACGCACAGGGTTACTACTACTACATGCGTATATATGCACATACACTCACATATACACACATACATATACACAAAAGACATACACGTACAAAGGATCAAAGCTTTTCTATTTGACTTTTTATTAAATCTTCTTGAATATAACTATTCGTTCATAACAGTCGGTAAAAAAATTACTAACCCCTCACAACTCTTCCACCCTACCCTCCTCTTTACATGTTTTAGCAATAAAATCAAATATCAAGAATCCGTAGAATGGAAAAGAGTATCTGATGTTATATACTTAAGATCAAATAAATATATTTACAGTATTGATTATCTGTTTAATGTAATAAAATACCTCGTCCTTTTTTTTTTACATTTTTTTTTTCCTTTTTTTTTTACGATAATCGTACCTAACAGCTACACATTAACCGTGTACTTAACGAACCGACAAAAATGACGTCGCTAATTTACCAGGATAAACGATCGATCAGAGAGAAAGAGAGAGAGATATATATATATAGACCCCCTTTCATAAAGCTTCGTATTAAAACTTGCCGAATTCACGGCTAGCCATCATAGTAGTTGTGGGATCGTCCTATCCTACTCGTCGTATTTCCCTTTAACAAGTCTCCTGGGACGTTAGCAGGAGCTCGTTCACCATGGAAAAACATCGAGAAATGCTTTTTCGATGTTTTACGAAGTCGCTTGTATATGCGTTGATGCATAAACGTAAAAAAAGAAAAAAAAATAGAGAGATAGGTGTATATATATATCATGTGGACTGGAAAGTAATGTCATTTCTTGGGATATCAATAATTGTTTATCATTTATCAACGAATCAAAGTCAACTTCTAAGTCGTGTCAAAGAAAACTAAATAACGACACTACTTTCCGGTCTATCTAATATATATATATTGGGTAGATGTGGAAAAAAAAATGTCGGATCTTCTCATTGAATTGTGGCCAAACATTTCACATTTTTGTGTCCACCAACCTAATATAAATGACGTTAATATAAAAAAGGTATAAGAATAAAGGTAAAAAAATCAACAACAAAATAACTAAAAAACATAGCAAAAGAGACAGAGAGAGAGAAAGAGAGAGAGAGAGAGTATGTTATGGTAGGTAATTTGAGCCATCGGAAAGTTGGTTTTGGGCTACGTAACCAAGGTAGGAATGGACAGGGTGGGATTGTGCATCGTCTAGGGATCCTATCAACGTGTAGGAGAAAGAGAGAATGAGTGAATGAGTGAGTAAGTGAGATATATATATTGAAAGAGAGAGAGAGAGAGAGAGAGAAAGCAACAGGGACGTGGCCGACGCGAACGGACACGCGTCGGTAACGCAATTACTACGACGTTAATTTACTCAATAATCGCGGAAGGCAAGTCCCCCTATTCTCCTCCCCCCCTTTCCACCTATGTCTAAATACCGGCACGCGCCCATAGTCCTTTGTATCCTCGCCACGCTTATATATATAGATTTTACATGTCCCCTTTCTCCTCATTCCCACCACCCATTCCAACCCATTCCCCTTCCACTTTCCCAGATACCAACCATAAGCCTTTCCAACTATATATGATCATCATTAATCATTTTTAACGCAATCTGTTGACTGCAATAAATTTTTGTTTTGTTTTATTTCTACTTTGGGGTACGTAAAAGAAGAGGATAAGAAGTGTTTGGTGTTCCTTATTTTTTCAACGATTTGATAGAGGAAAGTAAATCGAACAATTGTTTAAATCTAAATTCTATGCACTGATGCATAGATTTGTTGTTCGATGGAACATTTAAGAGTCGGGTTAAATTAAATAAATTAAGAATAGATCACGGGGTTTAATAAGTGCCACTTGTAATTTTTGTCTTTAGAGATTGAAATATTTTGTTGATATTAAATACTGGGTACTGCAATTTGTTTAACAGTGAAATATTCGACCGATTGTATTAACCAGACAAATAATAGATTTAAAATTTTGTGGTTCTTCTTTTCTTTTTTAAATGATTTACGATTAATTCTTGATTTTTGTTATTTATTACTATAAAAAAAATTGTTCGGATACAGAGATAAATTGAATTAGAAAATGGTACGAGAATTATTACGTTGATCGTCATGAGAGCTATTCTACGATTAACAAAAAAAAAAAAAAATACATATATGCATATATGTAAGAACGAGAGAGACGTGAACATAAAAATCTCGGTCGAAAAAAAAAACAGGAAAAGAAAATTTCTTACGAAACTAAAACAAGGCTCCAACGATTTTATGCGATATTAATCTTATTGAATATCTAGAAAAGATATTATTTTTGTTTGTTTGTTAAAGAATAAATGAAAGATTAATTTATATATTAAATGATACACGCGAAGAGAATTTTTAATTAAAAATAAAAATGTCTAAAACACTTTCAATTACAGAGACTAGATTCTCTAATATTAAAAATACACGAGGAACTTTTTTATTGTTTTTTTTTTCTTTTTTATATATCGTAATCGGCCGATGTTCGTTTGTAAAATGCACGAGAATAAGTTGCAGCTCCTCTTCCGCAACAAACGATGAAATATCCCCGTTGATAGAATACAATTAAAGCGAGGCTTATTAAAATAACGAACAATAATCCGACAACTACGCCTATATGCAATACACCAACTTTGCTATTAGAATTAGACTCGTATACGCTCAAACAACGCAATTTAGTATTTGACAATGATGTAAGATTTTGATCAGCATGTGTGGATGTTTTACTGCATTTCAATTCATTCATCTCATCGCCCATTAATTTTTTCCCATATTTCGGTAACAAAGTACTGATCTGAAAAAAAAGAACATAAAATATTAGAAAGAAAAAGAAATGTTGAAAATGAAATATTAAATGAAATTAAATGAATTTCAAGTATTCTTTGTATCTCGAATTGTAATTTAAATTTTTCTTGTTACTTACGGATACCCTGACAAAATTATTTAATTGATTTGTAATTGCACCTAGGTACGGGATGTGACAAAATAATTGGATGAAAAGAAAAGAGAAGTAAATAAAAATAAGATAACCAAAAATGATTAAATGCGCTCGAACCTTGATGCAATTTTGCAGCAAAGATTGCATCGCTATTCTGTGCAACGTTAACTCAATCGATTTATTTTCTTATCAATGATTTTGAAGGAAATTTTGAATTATACGAAAAGAACGAATTCCTCGTTAATCTGTTTTTCTAAATATTTATATCGAAAGATTTAATTTTAATCATTATTTTCTTGTTCCTAAACGAGGATCAATTGATGCAATGAGAAGGTGGAATGAGACGGTGGCCGATGATCGAGTTAAGTTACGAACGGATTGAGGATCATGGTGATCAGTTCTCGATGAAAAGGGGATATTGCCATTTTTATTTTTTATGCTTCTCTGTAAAAGAAGAAAAAAAAAAGCCAGGATAGGATAGAAAGAGAGAGAGAAAGGGTGAGTGAGTGAGTGAGAGAGAGAGAGAAAGTGTGCGTGCGTGCGTGCGCGCGCGTATGAACGTTCTGTGATTGCCAGAACTTACCAGATATTGATTATCGCAATCGCAGCTCCATTCGTTGTTCATCAGATCCAATTCTTTGAGCTTGTCCCAACTTTCTACGAGTTGCGACGGTAAATATCGTAGGGCGTTATCGGATAAATCGAGAATCTTCAAAGGCGGCCATACGGTCATTTCCTTTTCATCGAACTGATAAATAAGAAATATGAAGGATTTTTTATTATGACTTTTGCAAATCCTAATAGATTTAATTCTAACAGGTAAAATATATCTCATTGGATAACAAACTATCCAATGAACGATTTTCCACGATCGCATATCTTTGATATATCAGATTTTTTATTATAGGATAAAGATTTGAATTTGTTCTCTTTTAAGATTATTTCTATTTTGTGTAATATATTTGTTTTAAATAAATAAATTAAATTAATTATCGATTTACCTCGGTCAATGCATTCTCATCTATCTTACTCAACAACGGACAATTTTGTATACGAAGAATTTCCAAGCCCCGTAATTTGGCGAACGATCCGCTACCGATTTCAAACAAATTTGGCATACAACACATATTTAATTCTTTTAAATTATGCATCAAGGGAAATGCGTTATTTTGATTCAAAGTCTTTATCGGAGTTTCGTCAAGACTTAAAGTTTCCAAAGCTTTTGCCATTCCTAAGGCTTTAGGTATTTCGGTAAATTCGTTTCCATTCAATTGCAATTTCTTCAGGTATCTATAATATCCATAAATAATAATATTATTAATAATAATAATAATGATGATGATAATCATGATTATCGTGATTATGTTCATACCTGGGTTTATAAAATATATGTTCAGGTAATTCTGTTAGACTGCAATAACTAAGATCAAGTTCTTCCAAATATGGAAGACTATTGATAGCTAGAGTCGTATGACCTGCTAACATTGTTAACGGATTGTAAGCTAGTATCAACACTTTAAGGGATTCTAAATGTTCGAAGAAATCCTGATCCAAAGCGTGTATCGAATTACTAGCGAGATTTAAATATTTCAACGGGATTGGTTCATAAGCTTCCGGCGAAAATTTGCCCTGAAAAAAAAATAAATAAATTTAACACAATGAAAAATATAAAAAGGATGAAATACAATACCGATTGACACCCGTTGTATGAACCATTTATTATAAAATTGATGCATATAATTGCATTTAAAATTGAAACAGATCAACTAGGTACAATATTTGGATATTTTATTTACAATTACTGAAGTATCTCTTTTTAATTTGAAGTATCTTTTTTTAAATAGATTCGCATAATTTTTATAATAAACATAATTCATAAATACGAATGACATATAAAACATGAAAAGAAATTCATTTTACCTCGAAGATCTGCGGCTTTAAATTTTCCGTGGTTAGTTGATTATGACTCAGATCGAGCTCGGTAAGATTAACTATATTTTTGAAAGCACAATTATCTATTTTCGTAATCTGATTTTGTCGAAGTATCAATTTCTGAATGATGACTGATGGAAAAGGTTTTATATGAACCAATTTATTTGTAATAAACGTAATCTCAGATATTGGGGTTTTTGGCCATTGTACGTCCTCAAATGTGTTATTCAAATTTCGTTGACTGCAGTTCACCAAAATTGCTATTATAACAAATATAATAATTATTAATATATATTTAATTAAAAAAATAATAATTAACTTATATACAATAATTCATTTTTAATAATTCTATATCACAAATTCTTCTTATATTATTATTATTATTACATTATATTAAAATTATAAAGCAATATAATAAACAAAACAAAAAAGTGACGTACAACCACAGGAACAAATAGTACACAAACTCGGAAGATTCGTTCCCAAAACTTTAGTCGAGTTAGAATTTGTCCGATTTTCATTTTTATTGTTGGAATTAACAACACTGTCTGATTGTTTAGACTCTAATTGACAATTAACAACAACAATGAATATAACAAATATCGATATTAGAATCTTTCGAGGATCCATGTTTTTTCGGTAAAAACCGACACCGGAATCGTCGATCGGTGCAAAACTACCTAGTTCAAACTGATATGAGATGAAATTCTGTTTCTATCTCCTCGACTATTCTCGTTCTGATAAGAAAATAATGATAAGATATCGTTCGAAGCCCATTACTCATCGAGAATGGCCAGGTAAAAAAAAAAGAAAAAGAGTTAGACGGATAGATTAAAGATAGAGGTACATTTTTCTCACTTTATTTCATTTTCAGATTATTTCCGATTACTGTTACAAATATCATTCATATTTCCCTTTTATATGACATTTCAACGAATTCAAGATTATTGTTTAATCGTTGTTCCGATTGATTTATCTAAAAGTGACTCTTCAAAATAACGTCACCTTTCAACGAAATCTTTTTACATTGCATCGATTCATTTATAAAACTTCGACGTAATTCATTCTAATCTTAAAATACGCCATCCAAAAATATTGTTTTTACACAAAGTTGAGAAATAAAAAATATCTTACGTATCGGTCTAGTGCAATGTTTACTAAACCTCTATCTAATCTCTGCAAAAAGAGTATTTTATTTTATATTACTTTACAAGGATTTATAAAGGAAATACGATTCTTCTAACTACTTATAAAAAAAAATATTCAACTTTTCTGTCTCAAAGAAAAATAATCTTCAATACGTAACGCGTAATTTGATTTGATAAATTAGAAATATCTATAATATTAAAGTATAACTCGATTATTGGTGATATCTATTATCCGACTAAGATAACGGGAACCCTATCTATCAATGATTAATCCTATTGATATCTTATAATAAATTTGTCAAAAAAAAAAACCAGTTTATTATTTCGTATCAGTATAATTCAATCTTCTCTACAAATTGTGTTTTTTCTAGCACATTATACAAAAACAAAATAAATAAAAGAATATAAATGAAAAGGAGAGAATTAATGAAAAAAAAAAAAAATGAAAAAAAAGTATCGATAAAAAAATAATTCGAATTTAGCGGTATTGTAAGGGGGATGCACAATGGTGTCTGGTTCGAGGTTAGGTGGGGAGAACCAGTGATGCCATCTGACGGTAAAAACAAGGACCACGGGGTGCTCTCGCGAGGGACCTTCGCGAAAAGTATTGAATCGATGACGTCACAAAAGCCGAGAGAGGACATGGTGGAGTAGAACGGTGGGGTGTTACGACGGTCGCTATGAAAAATGTCTGATTACTTTAATTTATCATCGAGGTGAACGCTGGTAAACATAACGTACTGGTATCATCCGAAAGATTCTTAGACTTCATTTAAACCGGTGTTGAAATCATTCTGAACGTTATTGTGCTTGTTGTTTTAACACGTGGACAGAAAAGGGATAGGTGGAAAAAGAAAATACATGTATATGTGTAACATGTATATGTGTATATAAAAAGAGGAGGAAGAAAAAAAAATCAGACTACGACAAGGGAGATAGAAAGAGAAAGAGAAAGAGTTTACCCAAAAAAAAAAGAAAGAAAGAAAGAAAGAAGTGGTCGCAGTATTCGGTCGAAGAAGAAACAACTTGCCGACTCCAATCGGCGTGATCCCTTTTTTTAAAAAGAGAAAATAAACACATAGAAAGAGAAACAGACAGAGAGAGAGAGAAAGACAGAGTGAGAAAGAAAGAAAGGAGATAGAAGAAGATAATACATTCGTAATAGAGGGACGAAAGAAGAGTTGAATTGAAGGGGAGGAAGAAGAAGAAGAAGAAGAAGAAGAGGAGGATAAAACAGAAAGTGCAGCGTGACCCGTGTAAGAAACCAGCTTTTGGAGACTTTGATCACGGTAAGCAAGGAACGAATGAGTGAGAGAGAAAATGTGTTCAAAGTATTACAATAATTCTTTTCATTTTCTACTACATTTCATTGAAACCATTCGTGTTGGTTATTTAAATTAGGACAATTAATACGTGTTGTTTAATTTTTACTGACATTTCGAATGATTTTCGTTGACCGTTTGATAATAACACTCATAGTGTATTTAGTTAGTGTAAGTTTTAGAGGTTAGGTTCGTTTTATTCGTTCCTACATTCCTTCCTTCTGCACCAAGAATCTGTTCCTGCCGCAGCACTTGCGCTAATATAAAAAAAAAAAAAAAAAGGAGAAAAAAAAATATCTCATTTTTGTGTGCGCATTGCCGTGGCAAAAGTGAACGCCCATTTCTCGGAGTCCAGCGCGGCCTGTGCTTGACAGAATCCGCGGATTGATGCGATCGATATCATCGCATTTACTCTCCAATCCCTCTCGATATTCGATTTAATGAGAATAATAATAATAATGATGATGATAATGATGATGATGATGATGATGATGATGATATATGGGAAGAACCATTCGCTCATTTAAATGATTAATTTCAGTTAATTTTTAGACATTTCTTTTATTTTTATTTTTATTACCAAAAGTGTAAGGAGTTTTGTTCATCGAATAACCTCACTTTTTATTTATAATTAATTAGATTAATTTTTGTTTGAATAATATTTAATAAATGAGAAATATCGTTTATTATGGTTATTTAATAATAAATTATGACAGTGGGTCATTAAATTCTATTCATTGAATATTTTTTTATTGAAATTAATCGATTTTTTGAATGTGTAGTTTATATATAGATTAGAATTTCTATTCTGTTCCATTCCTCTGTTTAAAACAAGGGACTCTTTGGTCTAGTTACTTTTATTTAGGAATAATTAACACCACCACCGTACCTGGTATGTGGCAGTAATGTCAAGAAAGTTACGACTAGCTCGATCGATCTAATTCAACATCGATTATGCATTCTAAATCTCGAAGTTGTTTATTTTTTTCTATTTATATTTATATAATTACTAAAATTTTACACACGTATACTAATTGAGTTCATATATTTTCTGTTTCTTCTTATAACTTTAATCGTAATGTTTTTGTTTTCGTTTTTTTTTCTCTAGAAATAATAGTTCACAATAAAATTAGCTGCAGGAGGAAAAAATTAATACGCGAGAATGCGTTGGTTAAAAAAAGAAAAAAAAAGGATTCGATAGGGAACATGGAAATGAATCAATATACTGTTTTGTTCTTTGTTGTTTTTATATGACGTTGGTAACATTTAATTCAATTATTTATTCAAAGATCAAAGATCAGAGCGAAGAGGGGGGGAGGAAGAGGGAAATATATCGAAGTATATTCATGGCAGGTGTGACGCAATTGAAAAAATGTAAAATATGTTTATAAATACATACACACACACACACACACGCGTATATATACGACATATTTAACATTTATCTTTGATCACGTTTATATTAATTGCTACATTTTGATGAGAGCAAATGGTTTTAATCGTACGTTCGTGAATATACACTTATACACAATTATTTATATTTATATATGTATATGTGTGTATATGTGTGTGTGTGTGTGTGCTGTATGTAACATGAGATATTAAGAGACGGGCGTTAATATCGATGATAACATGCGCATATAGTACTTGCGTATCGTGACGAACTGTATTGTGCGGACAATCAGTGTAATGAACCGTTGTTGCGATTATCTGTTGTCTCTTCGTGGCGAAAGAAACGCCATAAGCGTTAAAGAAATAAGAACAAAGTATTAAAGTACACATTGAAATAATTCTAATTGAATTTCATCATAATTTCAAGTAAAATTAATTACCATTTAATTGTAATATATGAAATTAGATTAGATAATGTTTAACTTCAAATCTCTGATCCCCAATCAGCATTATTTCTATAACAAAATATTGTTTTCATTGTAATAGAGTTTGTAATTAAAATAATACAATTATTTCCGAGAATATTTATCCACCGATAATAATCGATTATCATTAGTCTTGTCAAATTATTTTTTATTTATTTATTTTTTTTGTTGTTTTTATTTTTTTTTTGCACCCGATTAATTTCATTCGTTATTACGTTCCTGACCATTCGCAGACAGTGGCGGCAGCAGTAGCAACGTTAGCCCTTGTACTTTTTGTTACGCCCTCTTTTCTCCCCCATAAAAATTATCATTCTATTCTCTCTTCTCCCCTTGCACCCCTCTTTTACACCTATCGGAAAAAGAAAATAAAAAATAATAGTAAAAAAGGAAATTGAGAACGAGAATAAGAGTTAACTCTTATCGGTCGATTAAGTTTTATACGTGATTCTCATTAGTTTGTATCTGGTTCCGGTAAATATGCAAAAAATAATTTTAGTATTGTAAGAATAACATTTTTGTTAGAAATTTATGATATTTTTTAAAATAGTCGACAAAGTGTACTTTTGTCATGTAAGAGGAGGTGACTTACGACAGATAAGGGTTAAATACAAAGAAGAAGAAAAAATATAGTCTACGTCAATGTATTTGTTATTCAGATCGGTTGGTAAAGTAAAAAAAGTAACAAATTTCATGGAGATCCATCCTAATGCTTTGAACTTGGTGTTTATCGAAAATACCCGACTGACAGGACAAATCGCGCATCGTATGTCAAGGTGGAGAATTGGGGGTGCGAAAAGGGTGTAAGGGGGAAGTTAAGTAAAACAAGGGTGAATGAGTTAGAGAGAAAAGGGAAGAGAAACGGTAATGCTCGTTAGTTGAGCGTGGGGCGTATTTTAACACCTACATATTCTCTCTCCTGTGTTTTCTCATGTGCATTTATTTCCTGTTAGTATACAAACGATAGTAAACAACCGGTTGGGTAGCGAAACGCATTTACGACAATTATCTTTTATTCCGCAGTAAGAATTTTTTTGTCGTATGACAATAGTCCTGGTAATACAACAAAGAGAAGGGGAAGATGATAATCTTTGAAGTATGATTTTGGAGCTATGATGCACGTGTTCACATTTTAATTTTTTTTATGGTTCTTTTACAGTTCTGTATTTTTGTTTTGTTTTAACGAGGTAAAGATCGATGAATTTTTTTAATATTTTTAAATCGTTACGTGTGTGTTTGTATTTTTTTTTTTAATTTCTCTCTTTTTTTCTACTTCGTTGCATTGTAAAAAAATATGACAGTCGGAGAAGAGAATTTCTGGTCACGAATAATCACAGAATAATTTATTTTTACTTCTTAATTAAGTGATATTGTAATTATTCGTAGGAGTAAGATTTAAAATTTGTAATAGAAATTATCGCGAATTATACTCTTGTTTTGTTTAACACTAAATGTAATTCGATTAATCGAATGATTGGAATTATAAAAAAAAAATTATTTAATTTGTTATCTGTTGTAATGAAAAATTGAACTACGCAGATAAGATCGGTTTAATTCTAAATAAGAAAATACATAAACTGTTGTTAGGTTTAGTGTTAAACGTCTACTGCTGTACTCGAGAAAAACGTGACAAAAGAAGAGACACCGAGAGGTCTGGTGAAGCCACTTGTGACTTCCCCTAACATATTTTTTTTTTCTTAAGCCAAAGTATATAGTAGTAGAAGAAGTACTCGAGAAGGGGAATTTTTATAAATGACATCTATTTAAAAACTTTTACAAGAGAGTATCTAGTAACTTTTAAACAAAATTAAAATAATATGATTGAGTTAATCAAAATAAATATTTATAATAAATTTTAACGTTGCCAACAATACTTATACTCTAATTTATGGTTCTAATTAACTCATTAAAACACCATACATCATCTTCGATTAAAATATAACAAAACGAGAATTTTAAAAAGGATACTTAAAGTAAAGAATTTATCTTCCATTAAATAAATAAAAAATGGAACAGATTTTGTTGCGTTTTTTAAGAATACCGAAATAGAAAGATCAAAAAAGAAAAAAAAAATCTAGATAAGAAAATGGCGAAGGGTGGAAATAAATTTCATAAAAGAATGTCACGTGGAAACAATCCTTGTCCGAGGAAGGGGTAGTAGGGGGGGGCTGTACGGTTTTCACCGTCAGCGATAATATTTTTAAATGAAAACCACAGCGTGGCGACAGCGGGGACGATAAATATTGGTGCTTTAACGGAAAGAATCGTGTGGTCTCGTGAGAGATATAGGAAATGGGGAGTTAGGGTGGTAGTTGGTGGTTGGGGGGGTTGAAGTGATAGGAACGTGAAGGGGTGAGAGGAAGAAACGCCACTTGCAAGTAATGGTGCCTCCTGTGCTTTCGACACTCAACGTGTGTCCTATTCCCAATCAGACTCGCAATCAAATCCTTTTTTTTTTCCTCTTCTTCTTCTTCTTCTTCTTTTTCTTCATCCTTGATATTTATTTTAAACGAGAAAACCTTTCTTTTTTTTTTCATTTATTTTATTCCTTTTCACGTTCTTTCTCTTCTCCTACTTTGGTGGTACTCAAGGAAATTATTTTTTAATTGTTAGCACGGAAGGTTAGTTTGAAATTTAAATGAAATTTCCCGCCAAGCAAATTAGATCGACCATTCGGCGGGGTGAAGGAAAAGGGTTGTTTTCTTATCAACGTGCAAAACTTGAAAGTATTTTCCTGATTACTGGCTAAGTTAATTATTATTTTTTTTCTCTCTTTCTATTAACTAATTGAAAAATGCAAAGTACATGTTTTTATATAATTTATGATAATAGTAGATAATAGTACAGTATTTTTTTATTATTGTAAATTGTAATTTTGTAAATCATAAATTGGCAGATATCTTTTTTTCCTAAATATTTATTTAATTAATCATTTCTTATTCTTATACTATAATTATTTATATATTTAGAAGAATCAATCAATTAATGGCACAAGAAAGTACGTTTATAATCCTGACAAACGTATAAACAAATGACCTTGAAAAAGAAGGTAACTTTTAACCCTATCACAGATGGTAGTCCTTAAAATTATTGCAAGAAAACATTTTAATCCATAGAACTAAAAGTAACGGAGATAAATTTGAGGTAGTAGTACAATGGTTATTGGAAACTTGGGGTGTGTAGATAATATTTAAATATTAAAAAACCTTCATATATATAATATTTATAAGTAAGGAGAAAATAGGGTTGATAAAAAGAAGAAAAAGAAATAAAATCGGCATCGTTCCAAAGATCTTTCAGACTCAATCAGAATTCCAATATCCAATCTATGAAGTTTAAAGGATTGAGAAGAAGATACTCTTCTTGCGAGTTTGACTTTTTGGTTGTTGCCTTTGGAGGGTTCAGAAGCACAGGCGTATCGATAGCAGCACCTAACCGAACCGAACCGAACGGAACCGCACCATACCACAGAGAGGAGCAGTACTTTATTTATTCATGCCGAAACGTTGTCTACAAAGGGGTTGGGGGAATTTGAAGAAAATTCAAAAGGGACGTTCGGAATGAAAGCCTTTGGAGCCGCCCTGGTGTCGGTGGCAGTGCTGCTGATGGCGCTGAAGCCGTCTAATGATGACATTTAAATGCAGTGCCGCATCGTTCGGTTCTTCATACCACGACGACCTCACTCACTCACTCACTCACTCACTCATTCTCTCTTTTTTCTCTCTCTCCTCTCACACACACGCAAGCATATATATGCTTCTCTTTCCATCCACTATATTCTACCACTTCTTCTCGACCTCTGCTTCTACTTCCAACTCCACCACCACCACCACCTTCACCTCCACCCACTTTCTCTCTACCACCAGCCACCTTCTTCTTCCACTTTTGCACGAAGGATCGTGCGAGTTTATGTCGCACTCAAATTAACGATCCTCCTTCAATTTTCCTTTATCCTTATACTTAGACTGATTAAACGTATATTGTAGAAGTTTTATATAATACATAAGATAACTTTTTGTTATAATATTCCATATCTTATCTTAATTTAACTCTTTCATCAAAATCTCTTACCATATTTTGTTATTAACATTGTAGTTTATCGTTAAATAAAATATTGGGTTGGTAGAAAAAAAAAATTGGATTTTTGGCTACAATTCAATGGGAAATGGTTTTTCCATCACCTAATTGGCGGAAAAATTATATTGTATATTATATATACTCTATATGTATTATACTTTAAATTGAATTAATCTTTCTCATGTATTTTTTATTATATTATCTTTATCTTTTTTATTTTTTACAGGATGAGATCGTTTAATGCGAGAGATAAGCTCGCAGTAAAAATTCAACCAAGAAGAATAATAAGAATAACCAAGGATGGAGAGTATTAGGGAGGAATGATAGAATGCAAGAGGGTAGCACCGCCGTGGCGCTAGCGATGGTGACTCCTGGTTATGATCAGGACCCTGCGAGTGGGGTTGCCGATTATACGACCCATCAGGATCAGGCCCAATTCGAAGCTGACAAAAGGGCCGTATATAAGCATCCCCTGTTCCCCCTTCTCGCGTTACTCTTTGAAAGATGCGAACAAGCGACTCAGAGTTCGGACAACTCGACGTCCGAAAGCTTCAATATGGATATACAAGCTTTTGTCCAGCATCAAGAAAGAGACCGAAAACCTTTTTTAATCAATGACCCAGAAATTGATGGTTTGGTACGTTTATTCAAAAAAAAAAAAATACTGTCCATTTATACAATTTTATATCTTCTTTTTTTTCCTAGTTTTTGTTTTCTTGAAGTTAATCAATTAAGTAAATGAATGGTGGGGAAATTCATGTGTATCTCGATGCACACATTCGCTAATATATAAATAAATGAATAACTTGTTTAAATAGAATTTCTTTTGTTTTAAATATATAAAAACACGGAGATTTTTTGTAGATGATCAAGGCGATACAAGTGCTGCGAATTCATCTCCTGGAATTGGAAAAGGTACAGGAGTTGTGCAAAGACTTTTGCAACAGATATATAACGTGCCTAAAAGGCAAGATGCAGAGCGAAAATTTGTTACGCAGCGACTACAGTCACCATGGACACGACATGGGTCCGTCCAGTGGCAGCAATGGTAGCAGTCCATTGCAGGTTAGATGTTTTCACTATGCTCAGGGCACCCTTGCCTGTTCCCTTACCTTCGTAGATATCCTTAAAATCAGGGGTGTACGAGTATTACCAAAATATTCAAATCTGTATGTTTTGTGTCTTACAGACAATCATTTGATCGTAGTCTAAAATAATATCAATGATATCTTTGCTCTAACAATTGGTATCCATCTAAATACGTGTATTGTCTTACGTATTATTCATTATTATTATTAAATATAATTGAATACACGTACATCCCTTAAAATATAATAGAACCCCGCCCTGCTCTCTGACGGCTAGTTGCGACATATATTTGCCAGGTGCTGTCATCTACAGGCAATGATGTTGAGTCGGGAACTAACGGATTCAGAGTAAGCAGAGGGGATCTGCTATTGGAAAACGTTGGTGCAAATCAAGTAGCTGTACAAGAGGATATTGGAAATGATAGACCTTCCTCAGTTCAGTCGACGTCTACCAACCAATGTTCTGTCAGATCTAACAGTCAAGATCATGATGAGCCGGTATCACCCTCTACGGTACATGGAAGCACACCGCTTTCTCAGATTGGTGCTCATCCTTGTACTCCTGCTAATGATATGTATCTTGGTCAAGGTTAGTCTACTAATTCCATTTTTTTATTATGTTATATTCATACATTGATGATTATATTTAATTGTATTTTTTTCTCATTGCGTTCTATGGGCCCATAATTATATAAAATTGTTTAGATCTTTTAAGGATGTAATTTAAAATACATAGTTAAATAGCTTTCGTTGAAGTTACAAATAGTTCAGAGAAACAAATTATAAATTAACGTTTATAGATGATATCGACTATGTAAATACTGCTGACAGAATATATTTAGAAGAAGTTGGATACTGGGGTCTTCTAGCACTACAAGAACGGGAAACCGAATATGTGGATGTTGGAGATGCCAATGATGAAAAGTATTTTGGTTAGACATTATTACATACCTTGAGTTTTTTTTTATCGAGAATTTGATTGTGTTAAAGATTTAAAAAAAAAAAAAGTAAAGAAAGAATAAAAAAATGGGCATAGCATAATGAATATGATAATTATTATTATTTGAAATTGTCTCAATGAATTTTCTATACGTCACAACAATAAATCGTTTTTAGATATTATTGTTGCAGGATCACCACCTTCCCCAGCTCCAAGCGAAGATGAAGAAGAATGCGGCACCGGTACTGTTACCTCAAATCATGGTAGTATTCATGGTAGTAATCATGGAAATGTTAAAAAGGGAAGACAGAAGCGTGGTGTTCTACCTAAACAAGCGACCAGTATCATGCGGACATGGCTCTTTGCGCATATAGTTGTAAGTTAATAATAAATATGTATATATATAAGATGTAGAACAATAATAAAAAGTATAATATAAAAAAAACATATATGTTTCAGCATCCTTATCCTACAGAAGATGAGAAACGGCAAATAGCGAGTCAGACAAATCTAACATTGCTGCAAGTTAATAACTGGTTTATAAATGCGCGTAGACGAATTTTACAACCTATGCTTGATGGTGCTGGTGCTGAAGCTGTATCTCGTGTAGGAAAACGTCATAAAGTATCCAAACATGCGGCACAGCAACAACAAATCCAACAGCAGCAAGCTGGCGGTGGAGGTGGAGGTGGTGGCGGTGGTGGTGGTGGTTGGCAATCTGAAGAATCGGGAAGTGATTCAGGTTCTAGCGATGGTGAAGGAGGTGCTGATAGATCAAAAGACGGTAACGATAGCGATGAAGATGATCTTCACTGACCTCTGTCGATCACTAATGATACGTCAACAACAACCTCTTTAAGGTACCTTCAAATCCAGTTGCTTATTACAGTATTAAGGTATTCGAGGATAGATTTCGCTTTAACTGTTAAATACGTAATCATTCTCGCGGCAACCAAGGGTACATGAGTAGAGGTTATCACGCTCTCTCTCTCTCTCTTCTCTTCTTATTGTCTCTACCTATGCGTCTATTCTGGGCTCTAGCTTTTTATCTTCCTTTATTATTATTATATTAGAGAAATTTAAAATTTATAATTATAAATATGAAAATAATGAATTCAATCCTCCACTCATTACCCAAAAGATTTAATGTTTCTACGAGAAAAGAAATAGGAACAAACGAATATTTGATGTTTCCTTAAGTACTGGAATGAAAAAATCATGGTCTTCAATGTGTAAATTAATAAAAAATGAATACTACGACTTGCGTTTAAAGAAAAAAAGAAAAAGATATGAAACTTTTATTTACTTATTAAATGTCTCTTCAGTTTGTGGTAAATTAGTAATAAGGGTTAAATTATTTTTAGTATTTGTTTTTTTTTTTTATTATTATTATTACTTATAGAGTCGTTTGAGTTATGACATCCATTCTATCTGCAACATAAAATATAAGTAGTGTACCTTCCAAATGGTTAATATATTCATTTTTGTTTTACAATTTACAACGAAAATTTTCTTTAGTCTGCAATCGATAAAACGTTGTTTGGAAATATAAGCACGCTGTTTATTTTACACATAAAAAGAAAGAAAGAAAGAAAGAAAGAAAGAAATAATATTAAAAGACAATGCAGACAATAGATAAAAAAAAAATGTTACTTATAAAATAACGACATATTAAAATCTGTGTATATATTCATATAAAATTTTGTTATTTATTGTAATTTCAATTAAAATCATCTAATAATTTCACTAAGAACAACCAACACAACCAACATTTTCAGATTTGCGAAATATGCCATAATAATACTAGCGTTTTTATATTTTTATACTAAAGAAAATTGCTTTCCCAAAAAGAAACAAAAAAAAATAACACAAAAGGTATATATTCTTTGTAAAGTTACGAGTAACTTAAATTTTATCATGTGTTTTTCTAAACTACGTATGATAAAAATAAGAAAGAATAATTAAAAAAAGAAAAAGAAGAAAGAAAAAGAAGGATATAAAAAGGGCAGTGTCTGAATGAGTAAACAATATTTAATTTTCTTTCACTGCGCCTGTATTTTAATATCGTTTTTTCTCTCAGCTTCATAAAAGAAAGAAAGAAAGAAAGAAAGAAAAAAAACGAAAGCTAAAGTAAATTAGATAAAAAGGGTAGAATTTTGTTATTTTGAATTGAAATATTAAATTACTACTTTCCCTATACACGGACACCGCTAGTCTAATATTTGCCGCAAACTACTAAGTTGTTCCGTTCTTGTGCAGATATAATTAAAAGAAATTGTTGTAAGTTTATTATAAAAATCATTGTTTTCCGTGCCATCAAGGAGCGTGGTAACTTCCACAATCTTTTATTCTCAGCTCTGCAGTGTCGTGACATAGCGAAGTGCTGTCCCTCCAAGTTAAACAACAATAATAATAATAATAATAATAATAATAATAATAATAAAAATAATAATAACAATAATAATAATAAAAATAATATTAATAATAATTATAACTATTATTAATAATAACAATAACGAAAATGATGATGATGATGAGGAGGATAATGAGGATGAGGATGAGGATGATGAGGATGAGGATGAGGATGAGGATGAGGATGAGGATGAGGATGAGGAAGGATGATGAGGATGATGATGAGGATGAGGATAGTTATATAAGTACTAATAATAATAATAATAATAAATAATAATAATAATAATAATATTAATAATAATACGACCTATTAGTAACACGATGATAATATAATAATACTTAAAATATATGATGATTATATTTTTAAACTCTAAGTGTCGTCTTTGTGCAACTACCGTCAATTTATAAAACACGGTATTACTGTACATATAAATATGGAACTGTTACTAAGATACAAAAACTGAAGAAAACAAATTATTATTATTATTATCTAAAAAAAAAAAAGAAAAGAAAGAAAGAACGAAAATTTCCTTTTTAAATTAAACAAAGTCCTAAGCGAACGACGACACCCACATGCCATTTGTAGAATATAAGTATAATCTGTACTTTTGCTGTCTACACATGATCATTACGTTTTACGTGAGAAATATTTATTATATTTACTGGATACAAAGAGCGTTGGAAATGTTTTTCTTTATTTCTCGTTAACAAATATTGTACCCCTAGTTCAATGTAATAATCTCTTCTGACGTTCCGTCCAATATCACTTTGTACATTTACAAATACATTTTCTTCCCAGATAATTTAAAAAGAAAAAAAAAACACATATTATAATTACATATTTATAATCAGGAAGGACATATTTGTAACATAACGGTGAGAGATTTTTTTTTTTCTCTAAAAGAAAATATTGCAAATGAAATTAAGAACTTTCGTCTCTACGATTTATATTATTTTTGAATAGCTCGACGTATAGAAAATATATTATTATTATTATTTTTGTTTTTAAACAACTGCACGAATAAATAATAGCTCACAGCTTACACGTAATCACACACAACTAGTCAGTTGAGTTTAAGAAAAATACGAAAAAATATAAAACAACAAAAAGGTTCTAAATATCGGACTACTATTTCACTTGTACACAGTAAAATTGCATGAAAAAAAAAACAAAAAAAAAAAACCTAAAGTCTTGAGTACTTCCTTATGCTTTAATGTACATAGTAGATTTACAGAGTGCTTCCATTAGTAATTTATAAATTTCCCCTTCAGTGTATTTTAAAAAAAGAAAAAAATGTGTACTTGAAGAGATTTAAATCTATAAGATTTTTGACTATAACTTCGATTGAAAAATTTTTGTCCGATTGTATTATTGTAACACTGAGAGATATGCAAAAGGAAAGAAAAGAAAGAAGGGAAAATAATAACAGATGTGCTGACATTATTATATTGTACAATTTTAAAAGTCCAGTAAAACGCTATTATCAGTTGAAGACAGCTGACAGTATAGCTCCATATATGTGGTAGTAAAGAAAAAAAAAAAATATTAAATATAATACAAGAAAAGAAAAACTATGTAAAGTTGCGAGAGGAGAGGATTGGGAGTATGTGGGATTGTTTGACGATAATGTGTACGAATAACTATGAACGGTGGTTTAACTAGAAATACACGATGAAACTATTAATTGATAAAAATGAGATCATCTATGCTTAAAATCTGTTTTCAATTTAACATTTGTCATCTTTCTTCTATGCTTCGTCGAAAGAAAATATTTCATGCAAGTATTTTGTATTTGTAATGTACTTTTTTTTTTTTTAAGAGCATTTATAGCAAAAGAAAAGAAAAATGCTATCTAGTTAGGCCGCTGTGTTTCTAAATGACAGCAATAATAATACATACATGCGTGCTCCTGGTAGCACAATGAGAGATTAAACAAAAATAAATCATCGCTTTAGTATGTAACATATAAACTACCTTGTACGGAACTATACTGTTTTTAAAATAATTAGAATTCAGATATAATGTTTAGATTAAAAAGGTAGGTTGTAAGGCTGAACCACGTATACGTATGTGCTGCGGCACCAGACGACTGTGATAACTCGGTGGGCGGTGCCCAGCCTCCTACTTCATACTTGTATACTAAAAGCTATGGAATACTTACAAACGATATAACAAACAAGTGGGGGAAAGAAAACAAAAATTCAAAAGAAAAGAATCTTCATAGATATCAAAGAGGGGTTGAACTCTGTTGTGTGTGCGTGCATCATAAAAAGAAATTTAAAAGGAAAGAAAAGATAAGAAACGTTTAAATAAAAAATACAAAATAGTCCATATGCACATGAATAAAAGTAATTTTTGTATGCACTTGGCATGTTTTTCTATTGTAATCCAAATAAATACTTTTTCGTCCTTGAGATATATATAATTATACATGTGCGTAGAGACAAAGAAAATTGTTCGCATGTGCATATGAACTGATGAAAATAACAAGACAAAGTAAAACCTCTCGTACCCACGTCTCTCTCTGCACGTTGGTTATTGATTATCATGTAATGTGCGAAGTCCTACGTGNCAAAAATTAACAAGAAAAAAATCTTCACAGATATCAAAGAGGGGTTGAACTCTGTTGTGTGTGCGTGCATCATAAAAAGAAATTTAAAAGGAAAGAAAAGATAAGAAACGTTTAAATAAAAAATACAAAATAGTCCATATGCACATGAATAAAAGTAATTTTTGTATGCACTTGGCATGTTTTTCTATTGTAATCCAAATAAATACTTTTTCGTCCTTGAGATATATATAATTATACATGTGCGTAGAGACAAAGAAAATTGTTCGCATGTGCATATGAACTGATGAAAATAACAAGACAAAGTAAAACCTCTCGTACCCACGTCTCTCTCTGCACGTTGGTTATTGATTATCATGTAATGTGCGAAGTCCTACGTGTGAATTACATTAATTGTAAGATAGGAATGGACCAGAACATACATAATTATTATCATAGTTTTATAAAACGTTTCTTTTTATTGCTGCGAGAGTTTGAAATATCATTTATTTTATTTATTTTTTTTTTTTTATATATTTGTTGATGTTAAAGAAAAAAAGAAAAAAAAAGAAAATGTTATCTACTCTTATTATTTTGTTGTTTCGAATTATTAAAGATTATATATATTAATTTGTTGTATCTTTTTTCTTTTTATTGTATTAAAGCTTTATTAAAAAAAAAACAAAAAGGGAAAAAAAAAGATATTTTCTTGTAAGTTTTAGAAAATATTGATGATGATGATGATGATTGTCATCGATACAAAAAATATACTTCATTGAAAATACCAATTTGCTAATGAAGAATAGAAAAGAAATATAATGATCTGTCCATTCCTAACTTCCGCCAAATTTTTCAAACGTAAAACTATACGTATTAACATACTTAAAGAAAAAAAAAAAAATGCGCATTAAGAAGCATTATTAAATAAAAAAAAAACAAAAAAAAACGAATACTTCTCTCTCTCATGTACATCAAAAAGCCCTGTTAAATAAGTTGTTTATTGATAATAAATGCCATCACGCTTGCAATACAAATTTTCCATCTTTGTCGTACCGATAAGTCTCTCGCTAGTTATATTGTTATATTAATAAATATAACAAAAAAAAAAAAAACGTTTTTGTAAAACAAATAATAAAATCCTGCTACATATTTTAGTGTAGTAAACTTAAAAGAAGAAAAAAAAAGAAAAGAAAAGAAAAGAAAAAAAAAAATGATATAATTGTAGCAATTAAGAAAATTTACGATCAAGTTTTTTCTGTTTTATTATTACATTTGGCTTTTCCACAGTTATTAATGCCAAGTAATTGAGCGTACGATATACTTGAAATATGATATTAATCAATTCTGCATAAATTTTGTTCTTATAATTGTCCTTGTCTTGTCTAATTCTTCACCCTAAACATTCCGTGCTTTCTGTGTGTGTATGTCTCTCTGTGTTTCTCTGTGTGTAAATTATGTATTTAATTTTCCTTTCTTTTTTTTTTTTAAAGATACCATTACGTCGATGTTAATTTTTATATTTTTAATTATTAATATTATATACTACAAAATATTTGATATTTTTTGTGTTTCGTTTTTATGGTTTCGTAAAATCAGTTTGGGTACTCCGAAAATGTTCTTTTTTTTTTTATACAACGCTATTCGTATGACAGTTTCTTTTATAATTTTCTTATTGTTTTTTTCTTCTTCTATGTAAAAAATACATTATTCTATTCAATTCTGATTTTTATATAAGTATTTTAAATTGTACTACACGAAAAGAAGGTATTGTACATAGACCCTTTCGTCAGCTACATTGCGTTCACTTATATAACCGAATACAAGATTTCAATTGTAACACGTACAGAAGAAATTTACAGAGGAAAGTATTTGAACAAATTTAACTATAAAATAATAATATATATATATATATATATATATAATCTTGTGCAAATTAATGCAATATTAAATATATTAAATATAAAGAAAAGAAATAATAAACTTTAATTATTCATTTCGTTAGAAATTAATTGTTACTGAGCTCGATTAAGTAAATGGATTAACTCGTAGTTTTTTAAAGTTATTAATATAAAAAAATCTGTAAGCAGGATATTACGACAAAGAGATGCTTAAATTATTATAAATATATGACGGTATATCTTTCGTCGAAATAATTCATTAACTTAAAGATTAAAATCAAAGCGACGGTTATCAAATAATTCGATTTTCTCAAACAACATTAGACGTTATTTTTTTTTTCATAAAAATATCCTTTTTTTAAATAAGAATATTTAGTTTAAATCACAAATTCTACTATGAATTATATCATTTTCAGAATGCTTTGTTTCTGAATACGTTGTTCTGAAAATCTTATATTCATTATATTATAGATTAAAGAAATGATGAAAATATTTTTTAAAACATTTCACCCTAAGTCATACATACACTCATCTCACCTTTTAAAATGCATCATACATCCCACACACGTTAGCTCAATATTTTAAGATAAATTAGTTTTCTTGGTTTTTGTTCTTTTTAGTGAGGTGAAACCCTAATTTTCTTTTAATACAGACATAAAAAAATCGTCCGAGGGCGTACCACACATATATGTTTAAAGGCTTGTTACGGGAACATCATCTCTTCGATGATCCAACCTGGTCATTGATATGTGGTCCGCAGCGTATCCCTAGCAATCAACGGCTCTCCTATAAAACGAAACTTTGTTTAATTTATATCTTTAAAAAAATGTATATGCATTTTCTAAAATAAACATACATTATATTATCACCTGGAATTAAATAATATATCAGCCTTGGAATTAATAAACCATACTAAGATAAAAGATATGCTAGTCACTATGCTGCCAAGAATCATGCTAAGACGTTCTGTTGCTGCTGAAGGTTTTAAAAACATTCTAACGCTTAGCATTTGCCATATAGATTCTGTCCATGTTGAAAATATTCCTGATTTCATATCGTAATCTGTATTAAATAGTAAAATCATTTATAATTATCATTGCATATTCATTAGCTTATTAAATTAAATTAGATGAAAGTACAAACCACTGATGGTGAATGCTGGGCTTAAAGCTATACTGTAATTTACCGTTGAATTTATACAAACTCCATTTAAATCATATCCACCCATCCAGGCGTAATGATGATCGTAACATGTAGATTCATTCATATCTAATTTATCGCCGGTTAACAGAGCTAGAAGTTGGCCAGTTAAAATTGTAACTGTGTTAGGTACCCTATGCACACTGACGTATAAAGGTAAAATTTGATCGGCCAATTTGGTTCCTGGAGACGATGCTGCATGAAACAGGTTGCATTTTGCACTTTCCAGATAACAAGACAACATTTCAGCAATAATATTTTCGATCCAAGTTACATTATCGGTTTGAGCTTCAACGCCTGTGACGTTGTAATACAGAGTCTCAGCTAAAGTGATGCTTATATTTGCTAATCTCGATGCAAGATCGTTTGTATCATTTCTAAAATAAAACAAAAAGAATAAAAAAGTTAATTATTGAAATAATATATCCTTTTGTATATTTATTATAATTTGTAATACCTGTTGAAATGAAGACTCTTGGCATTATCTAAAATGCTGTTATAATAATTATTGGTAAATTTATCAGGATAACTAGTTACAACAACGGTGGTAAGGCTCGGTTCTGTTTCTAGAAAACTTTGTACAGATGTAGGTGGAACGCTGTTGTTCAATACTTTAGCTTGTAACCCTTTGGCTAACTGACTTATCATCTGATTAGTCTTATTGTTGCTAACATGCAAAAATAAATCTCCTTTGGTTAGTTGACTAAGTTCGATTACTGTTAAAATTTCATTAAGTTTCAAACTAATTCCGCCTAGGGCATTAAAGTGACCCTCTTTTAGATCATAAACCAATCGACTGGAACCTATGTAGTCAAAAGCTTCTCCATTAAGAATTGTAAAAACAACATTTGTATCTAAAAATAATAATTGACATTATAATTTTTTTAAGTAATTGTTTATGAAGATTGTGAATGAAAGTAACTTACTATTGACAACTGGTTTCAAAGATTTCAAATAAGCGGCAGTAGCCATTAATGAAACCATGCCTGTTATCGTACTTAGAGCTCCAGGAGATATTCCATCGAACATAGAAGATGCATCTATTCTGGATGTAACCATAATTACAGAATTGGAATCTGAATTCAATGGTGCTAACGGCCAATGTATATTCCTATCTCCGAGTGGATCACAGAATGATGTTGGATTTATGTTCAAATAAAAATCGCTACGTTTCATACATGAATCAGAATTAATAGCCGAAAACATGAATGATTTCATTTCCAATGCACACAAAGAACGTTCACTTTGATTTTCAAGATCATGAGCATTATGATTCCAAAAACAAGACTTTATGGCTTCCAAAAGTGTTTGATTCTATAGCAATATGAGAGAGAGAGAGAAAAAAAAGTATTTTATTATTATTATAAATAAATATTTATAATTATAAAATAGTTAATATTTGTATAAATTAATAACCTCCATATAAAACATAGGAAATGGCCAGTCTTCCAATAGAATGGACGATCCGTGAGGATTCCATGGATGTTTGTCATTACATTTTTTATAATTTGAGTATCTGTTTGGACAGGTATCCTCGGGGGAATAAAAATCTGGATATTCTTGACTAGTATTTCTTGCCAATAGAACACCATTGATATTGTTAGTATTTTTCAAACGTAGAAGAATATCTCTGGTAAACATTGAAAATGGTATAACCGTAGTATATGGGCCTGCAGTTGCTTTAGTTTCCAACCATCTGACATCATCTTCTTGTTCTATTAAATGTATTACTCCTACACTACCAGATCTACTTGCTGTGACAAAGAACCATCGCAATAAATATATATACGTTGAGAGTTTGAAAATTATATTAAAAGATTTAATATGATTAATGTAGAATTATTTACATGAGCAACCAAATTGATGAGTTCCATTGTGTCTTCTAAAACAAGCAGCAGCTCCATCGACTGACATATAAATCATATCCTTGATTCTTTTGGCATTGACTGCAAATAATGAATTTTATTTAAAAAAATTATCTTAAAAAAAAAAAGAAAAAACTAATTTGAAATACAATTTAAAAGAAATAGCATTTATTTTAGAATAAATTATTGTAGAAATAAATATAGCTTACTAATTTGTATTATAATTAATAGAAGAAAATATTTCCACGTAAGAGATCTTGCCATTGTTATCACTGATCACTCCAAACGTCAAACTAAGAAATTCTATGAGCGTTAAGAAAGATAGGTTAGGAATAATGCATCATTCAACACAGATATTTGGGATAACGAAGTACTCACTAATTATATTAACACATACAAATTTTCTTACTAAAATTGATATACAAGTGCAATTTCATTCTCGATTTTTTCTAAATACATCCCTGAGAATCTTTGTAAGTTCCATCTAACGGTACAAACGAGGTATTAATTATATATTATCGATCGAGATGTGCAACTTTAGTGACAAGTGCGGATAAAACATGAACTAAAAAGAGCGCCAGAAATACCCTAGAAATATATAATTTAAACCACTTTTATAATTATGGGCACATATCATCACGTTTAATCATTTTATTCTGTGATTAACAAAAATTAAGGTTTTGTTTTTTTTTATATATAAATATTATTACAATGTTTTAATTTAAAAAAAAATACTATTTATGTAATAGGTAATTATTGCATATATCGATTACTATCTTTTAATGCATTTGAATTTGAGTTCTCCGTCTGGTGCATACATGAACGTAACTTTGTATTTCAATGGTTGATGATGATATTCTAATTTATACGATCGTATAAGCTGTAACATAATAACATAGAAAATATATTATTATTATTTTTATTATTATTAATAAAGAATTTTAAATAAAAATAATTTATATACAAATGACTTACTTTAGCGAGTAGTACTTGCATTTCAAGATCAGCGAATCTTCTACCAAGGCACATACGTGCACCATATCCATACGGCAATGACGCAAATGGATGCAATTTTTCATTTGCTGAAGTTTTAAGCCACCTAGATGGTTTAAATATTTTTGCATCCTCGATATATTCTTCCATGTTTCCAGTTACAACTGTTGGAAATACAACTTGTACCTATGATATATATAAATTATACGATTACAAAAGAGAATGATATAAATGTTATTAATGAATAAATTAAATATTCAACCACAAAGATTATTAATAAAATCGATAATTACTCCTTTAGGTACTTTGTAACCACAAATTATGCTATCGTTTTGTAATGTTCTACCATTCCCAATAACAGTTGAATACATCCTGCAAAATGAGATGATAATTATTAATATTAAATGTAACCACGAATTGTTAAACGAGATTATTCAATTTTGAATGAAATATTTTATTCATTTTTCTTCATTTAATTATATAAAAAAAAACATAAGTAACGTCAATAGGGGAGAGGGAGGAGGGAGGATTAAAAAGATTGAGATTTTGAGCTAGAAACAATTCTTTCTTTTTTTTTACCTAAAAACTTCACGAATAAAAGCTTTGGTGTAAACAGCTTGATCGAGATGCGACACAGTTAGAGGAGTACTTGAATCAGGAAGAATTTGAAGTAATTCTTGATAAACTTTTTCTTGTTCTTCTTGTCTCGTTGCCAATTGATACAATATCGAGCATACAGCCATTGATATCTGAAGCAATGATTATTATAGAAATGTGGACCATTTTTATTCAATACGTTTCGTTTGCAATTAAATAATTACATATCGCGTATTTATTTAGTTGTTTTTACCGTATCAATGCCGACCAATATTAAATCCAATGCAAGAATGTAAGCTAATTTTGGATTAGTATTAGTCGCTAAAATTCTTTCCACCAACGAAAGATCTTCCTCGTTTGTAGATTTTTTTTTCTTTAATCTTTCCATAGCAGCATCGATGTATTTCGTGCATACCCTACAATTAATTATTTTATTTTTATAGAAAATATATATAAAAGTACAAGCAATATAAAAATAAGATAAAAATTAATCCCAAGATGAAATTAATCTGAATCAAAGAGTTATGTGACATTTTGTTGTTAAAATTTCAATTAGATACTTACTCGATAAAATAATTCATGTTATGAACATATCGTGTCCAAAGAGGGGTTGGTATGTATCTCCAAAAAGGAGCTTTTAATTCAAGAACTGCTACGTTTCTCAAAGCAAATTTTGCAGCGTCGATAATTTTTTGTGGTTCAGAATCTGGTTCAAGAGATTCACCTAAACATCCTAATCGTACATCCAATGCAACTAATCCTATACCTGGAATTTTGATATTATTCAATTTTTAATATAATTAATAATATCATAATAATAATAATAATATTTACATTCAAGTGCCCATTTGTGTATTTCGTTATCAAAATCTCCCGGCAATTCACCGTTTTCTTCTTGAATATCTTCTATCCTGCGCGAAAAAGAATTTTAATTCAAATTATTTATTAATATAAAATTATACGAATTGTCTTTTTAATTATTTCATTCAATCAAATACCTTTTTATGAAATCACTCGTGACAGTTTCGATCGGTGTTATATACTTTCTTACGATTTGCGGTTGTAAAACTGGTTTTTGTATACGGGTACGAAATTTTCTCCATGGCTCACCGTGTCTAGATAAATATTGATTAACTATAACTAGCCACTTAAGATGAATGTTTAATGTTTAATGTTTAATGTTTCGACGATTTAACAGAGAGAGAGTATTATTGAATTATTAAATAATCTTCTGTACGTTTTTTTCTTCTTTCTTCTTCTATTTGAATTTCGTATAAAAATACAGAGCAAAACATGGGAATAAATTTTATGGATTGAATAAATAAATACAAATAATTGTAGAATTTAAAAGAGAATATAAAAAAGAGAATGTTCGAAACGTGAATATAATTTAGAATGACAGATAAAAACTTGAAGAAATTCGAAATAAATTTAAGAATTAATTAAAATAAATTAAGGAACTAATTAAAATAAACACCGGAGGCTCATTAACTTGGTGTTTCGAAAGAGCTACTTGAAAGGGAAACAAAAGGAATGATCTATTTAAGAAGATATTAATTATTCTATCTATTATACTATCTGGATATTTTCCAGATAGACTTAAAGTGATTTATTGCTCAACTAAAATAACAATGAATGTTTCTATTTCACAGCAAAAGTGACACCGAAAGAAGATAAAGATCTTGTTAAAAACGGAAAAGGATTAAAATATTTTTATTTCCACCTACACTCCGACAACGCCGCCAATGTCTTCGAAGAAATCCTTGCGAATAACACTTTTATAATGAACCAAACAAGGCATGGATGGCCTGAAAGGTGTCGGTCCTTCTTGACGATAAACTTTCTCTATTTCATCGGCATCATAAACAAATAGTAAATCAGGTCGACCGATTAGACCAGTCAAACGTACTATTTTTCCATATTCCTCGTAAAACAATCGACTTATTTTAGCTGTGTCAGAAATCTCATATTGTCCGATCAATGGTAACATTCTCCATGTGTTACCTAATATCGGAATTGGCTTTGGTCCTGGGATTTCGTTATAAGGTTTTACATTAAATTCCACGTCTACGTTGGTGCACTACAAAAAATTAAATAATTTTTGTTCTTCTTTCCTTTTTAACCCAAACATTATTTCACTGTGATGATTTATTATTCGTTATACCATACCGTTGTTTCGGTGTATAATTTTCGTGAAAGTATTTCTCGCATGCATCTCTTATGCATCGAAATGCACGACCGCAAAAGCCGGCTGATTCTATCAACATAATCGAATATATTGCATTTATCTACAGGGTGTAAGAAAATTCTTCGACACGGTTTCTACAGGTGATTGTGTGCAATGTTTGAATCGACGAAGATATGTTCAATAATTAAAAAAAGAAAAAATAAAAACTAACCACATAATTGACGACCCTTCATCATAAATTTGATGAAATAATTTTATGATTCGTTGACTTATCTAATGATAAATAAATTTTTTCTTCGATGCATTTATTTGCTTGTTTTTACTTTTTTATACGTTATTGGAAAATTTTGCAAACAACCAACGACGATGATCGGTTTACGTTGTGAATACTCGTTAAACATTTTATCATTTTTGTACATAGCGTACATAGCGGTATAAAGTTGTTAGATAAAGGATAAAGTCTGTTTTTCTATTACGATCGGTAATCTGTTGGATTTTAATGGGCGAAATTAAACTTTCTCTTCATACCAATTTGATAGGATTGTATGTGAAACGTATGTACATATGTGAAACTATGTCACTTACTGAAGATAGAACAGGGTCACTTTCATGAGTAAATACTCTAGTTAGAAGACTCGAAATATAATTGCATTAGAACGATTTAATTAAAACAAAAATATCAATTATCTATAATAAAAGTAATCTTTATATAATTTTTTTTTTTGAATCATTTACTTTTTTTTTTACATCTAAGTTAACAATGGTTAAATATTCGAAAGAAGATAAGAAAAAGAAAAAGAATTGGATGTTATATAATAAACAAGGTGAGAATTTTGACAATTATGACGTCCTACTTTCAAGATTAGAATCGTATTCGTTCTGCGGAAAGTTCCATTCTGATTCCTTCAGGAAAAGATTAACAAGTTGATGATTACGAACCTTCTTGGGCAACCAAAATTTTCTCATCATTAAAAAAGTTAGTAAATGTAAGATTCCCCTCCCTTTTATTTTTTTAAATTTCGTAAAAGAAATATTTTGTATTTTATTTTTTTTCCTTAAATCTTTATACTGTATTAGATTCAATTATTTTTTCAATCCTATTCAATTCTAATATAAATGTTTTCGGTTTTTTATGTTATATGTGACTCAAAAAAAATCATAAATTGTATTCAATACCTTTCACCTGATTGAACCTTCATGTTAACCATATATAGCTCTTCGCCCTAAAAGATGAAAAATGTAGCTTCTATTTAGAAATAGAAAGTTTTAATTTCATTCAAAAAAGAATAAAAAGAAGAAAAATTTTCCAAGAAAACTTTCCAAGACACAAAGACACTGACACAGGGGACACGCACAATAATTTGATTCAAGTATTATTATTCATTTATGATAATACAGAACTCTAATATGTTTTGTTTAATAATAATATTATACTTTTACACACAAAAAAGTGATTATATTAATTGCTTAGAATTTTAATATTATTTTATTATATATATTTTATTAAGTAGATTAATTTAATCGAATATATAATTATAATAAATAATAAACTAAATTTGATGAAAATATTTCGAGAAGAGGAGTATAACTTTAACTGACACTAAGTCGAGCGTGAGTAGCGTTTAAAACAATACATGGTTCGACTTAAGACTGAAATAAAGAGTTCGCGCGAAATGAAGACTAGGACAGATTCAACGGATATATCCCCCACTTCTCAATCAACTATCTCTTTACTTTCTTCCGTTTCTTTCTCTTTCTCTCTTCCTCTTATTCCATACTTTGGATTCAACAAACACGCTAAGGTAAGTATACGAACGTGTTTAGAAATAACGCGCGAATGACGTTTCCTTCCACATTTTATGATTATTATTTTTTTTATTTGTTTCTTATTATTCGTTTCCATTTTCTTCCTATCAAAATTATCTATTCGATTTTATGCTAAATATAATAAATATAACGAAATACATATTCTTTTACTCGAAAGAAATGATAAGAGAATAATTGCTTCAATTTTCTTTCTAAATGTTTTTTTTTATACCTTATACGTTTTTGATAAATGAAAAACGCAATTGGATGTTAGGAAAAGCGTATTAGGGAATCAATTCTATAAAAATATATATAGGGAATCAATTCTATAAAAATATGTGCTATTAATTGTTAATACAAAGATTATAAATATTTGAAAATTATTTAAAAATTCTTTCATAAATATCTATTAGAATCAATTCTTCTTCCCTGAAATAAAACAAAATAAAAATTTCACATAACAATTCTAGTTTGTTCGAGTAGTATCTGTAAAAATATATAAATTATTTTGACTAACATTATAAAAGTAATTAGTTTCTATAGACAAAATAGGATAGAAGAGGAAAGGAATAAAAATATGATATTAATTAAGAAATGAAAAGAAACTAATTACAATTATAATGTTTATGGTAAGCAGTCTTTAGCTGGATTTTACTTGCCATGGAATGTATAGCATATAAAATATGATAAACATTATATGGAAAGTAAAACACCATTGCCCGGGTCTAACCACGAGGAGGTAACTGCTTCCGAAGACCCACGAGGGATATGCGTCATTAAAACTGCCATATCTGAATAAAATATCTGACGAAGAACCTTTTTTTGAAAATAATCGTAAATGGCTTCTGCCTAAGAGTAGGATTTGAAAAATATTTAGAATAATTATCGAAAAGACAGAAGAAGGCGTGAATACAAAATGACTAAATGAAAACGAAGAGTTAATCCGAGTGTAATTAGAATAACAACGATGATATAAGTCGAATCTAAAAACATATTAAATAAAAAGGTATCGAAATTATTTTATATTAAAAGTAAGTTAAAAAGTATATAATATTTAAAAAACCAATGTATATGTGATAGAACAATCTTAAATATAAAAAGAGAGTATTAGAGTAGTAGACATATGATAAATAATTGGTAAATTATTATAGAAAATGAATATTATAATTTAAATGTAACAAGTATAAGTTATGCGTACCTTCCTCCTCGAAATCCACCGTTAGACTGGCTCGAATTAAACTATTAAAGTTTTTTTTAAAAAAGTTGTTTACATGATTATCGGAGAGGATTAATTCTATCTATTTCGAATATTATTCTCGTTATACCTACACCACTTCTAAGAAATCTTATTCTATGCGCATGTTCGTGAATACACGTCTGAATCTAACAGAAGATTTCTCTGAAAAGAATAAAAGTTAGTAAAACATTTTTTTATTAATAATTTGGCCCAGTAACGACATCCCGTTTGTAGCATTTATCTAAAAACATATTAAATAGAAAGATATCGAAATTCTTTTATATTTTGAATTACGTTACAAAGAAGAAATAAATCGAAATAAATCGAAGAGAAATAAATCGATATAAACTGATGTATACGTGTAAGAATAATCTTAAATAGAAGAAGGGTACATTAGAGTAGTAGACATATGCTAAATAATTGTTAAATTATTAAAGGAAATGTATATTATAATCTAAAAGCTCGGAATATAAATTTGATGTATATCGTATTTGAAATCCACTGTTAGACTAGTTCGATATCATCTATGACAGTTTTATTTTCGAAAGTTGTTTACATGATTATCGGAGGGGATAAATTCTATTAATCTCGAATATTCTCTTCGTTACACATGCGCTACTTGTAGAAGATCTTATTCACGTTTCATCAAAATATCTTTTTTGATTTTTGCATATTTACTCTTACGCGGAAACTAAAATCGTT
>JACGTP010000016.1:715663-877620 GCA_023678845.1 Mischocyttarus mexicanus | reverse complement strand
TAAAAATGTTTAAAAAATACGTATACATATTAAAAATTATAGAATATCTTATTTCTTTGTTTAAAATTTGACTAACATATTCTATAAGATTTATAACATTTTATTAAAATATTTAAAAGGTCCTGTTATACCTGTGAACATATGAAATTTTTTGAAAAATAATTCTCTCTATATTCGATACTTTGTGTGTCTATGTGTATGGGTGTGTGAAGATAGATTTATTATTTATTTAAATGAGGAAGAATCAGGTACATTTCCACCAACGTTAACAATTCCATCAGAAAGTGAGAGAGAGAGAGAGAGAGAGAGAGAGAGAGAAAGAGAAAGAGAAAGAGAGAGAGAGAGCGAATAAGAATATAAACAACATTTAACATATATCCTACGACTAATACGTATGTATGTATGTATATATGTATGTTCTAGCTAGGCATTCCCGAGATGTAAACAGACGACAACAATCGAATGAACATTCGAGACTTTCGAGACTTTCGAGGATAAACAATCGATGATCTACTCATTCTCCTTCCGTCCTTTGACAAGTACACATCAGCGTTGACGTATCGTATTATATTATTTAATAATTTTATATTTCTAACATTATTATAATAAATTTAATATTATAGGAAGTTGTTCTTTACTAAAGAGACTATAAAAATCATCTTATTTTTTAGATTACTTTTCATTGAGTTTTTTTAGTATATCTATTGTCTTATTTAAATAATTATAAAGATTTTTATTAACAATTTTTAACAGCATTACATACTTTATAAATAATTTAATACAAGTAGTGAGATCTAGACAATTGATATTGCTTCAGTTTGTATATTAAAATATAAAACAAACTCTGTCAAACAAATAGTTGCATTTTTTGGTACATTTCATAATTATTTGATAACTTTTATTTGTAATTTTGTCAATTCTTGTAGATTATTACATTTTCTTTTTATATTTAACATTGAATCTTTCTGATAAAATGTTTGATAATGTGTGACTTGCTTTCAAAAATGATTCACAAGAAATATTGTTTTATAATCTTTTGTATGTTTCAGCTTTTCAGAGTTTTATTTTGTAAATTTTTGTATTCATCATCATCCTAAGGGTAGGATATCCCATCGTGCAATCATCACTGCAGATTTAAAGTAAGCATACTTTTATATTTAATTATTTCATCAAAGTTTTAAAAGTTCTTAATATATAATAATGATATTAACAGTATTGTTTTTTTATTTCTGTTTCAGATTATAATTGCAAGCGTGCGTGAAGCAATGTACGTGAGTGTTTAATCGTTTAAATATAATTCAGGATTTTTGGGAAGTACAATAGGAAGTAAAAATATTGAATATATAAATTCTTTGATATCTACGTTTTATAGTATGCTTTATGATAAATTAATTATGTGAATATGTTCTTAGAAAAGAATGTATAGCTAAAAGAAAAGAGGCACTTTTTCCAATAATACATTGAATTAAATAAGGAATGATAAATAATAGGAAAACATTATAAATAACTTCTTAAAGTAACTTTATTAACGCCTCGATATTTTAACTTTACACGTTTAAAACAATTTTAACTTGAATCTTTATTGGTTTTTAATATCAAAGTATTAATAACGAATAAATTTTAATTATGACATTTAAATGTTATTTATTTACAATTCTTTTTCAATATGAAAACTATTTAAAATTTTTATTACTTACCGTTCAGAAAAAAAAAAGAGAAAACACGACTAACGCTTTTTATTGTTATGTTTCTTACACAGTATATCTATCTCTTACAACGTACAAAATAAAAAAACAAACATTCTTTTCTTAAACACTATTCAAATTATCGTGTAAGTAACTGGTTGTCAGATTGTTTACAATTTTTTTCTTAGTAGCTATTTAATGAATATAATTAAAAATCGGTTTAAAAGAGAACTCAACTGACATAAAATAAATATAGAAGATACTTTGTAGCTTTTGATTTTATATTATTTACGCGTTTAATTTGACTTGATGGAACAATTTAAAATTTTTATCGTGAGTTAAACATTAAATAAGAAATATTCTCTTCTTAGCCTTTTAACATACTTCCCAAGTATCCATAAAATCACGAATTAGAAGCACGTTCGTTCGTTAATCTTAATTCGTTCGCGTTACGGGATTGTATTAGAAATTTGTTTATTGTAAATTGACTACGAACACAAAGTAATCTTTTAAATAGTTGTAGAGTCAGTAATCGAGCGAGTAATAAATTCAAATCAAACGCGAATTAGAGTCAGTGTTGTTCGCCGTATAAGAAAAATTTCGGTCGCGATAAGAAACTCTTTTATAGTTTCTTATTTTCGTAATAACGCGTTATTAAATTCACGGGAGTGCATCATTGAAGAACAAGTCTTTCCATGGGTCTTCCACAATGGGTCTTCCTCAATGGGTCCTCTTCAATACTACTTCGAAGTAGGAGTGTTTTGGAGCCACCGCAGAACTTCTAACGATGAGTCAAAAATTTTAAAGTTCCTCCGGTACTCAATCATGTCGTGGATGAAAGATCCTAATCGGCACGAGCTACTGGTTGTAATTATTTCCATAAATTATTGGCGAGCACACGAATAATTCCTTTCTTTTGTTATATATTTGTCTAATTTAAAATTAGATTTAATTTTCAGTATAATTATTTAAATGTTATTTATTTGATACTTCACTGACATGAGGTTTCTTAAAAGTAACGCTAGGAGACGCTTTAATTTAATTAAAATAATTTCCTTTAATAAAATAGGATATAAAATATTATAAAAGTCATAAATATTACGAGAAAATATAAAAGTTTTCGATAACTTTTAAATAGATAATTTGTATTATAAGTTTTTATTTAATGATTGGTACAAGTAAGTTTAAAAAGAAGGCATATTTATTAATTTTACGGTAATATTGATTAACAAAAATTTGTCAATTAAATATGTCAAACGTTTATTTTGTTAGTTTGAATAAAATGGACCAGATCAATAAAAATAAATCAATTTCTTCAAAAAGAGGTTATTATTCCGAAATTGTTACAGGTCAGCAAATAAAAATAAATATATATTCGTATATTTATAAATCAATACTTCTAGTTAATAAATCATTTTATATAGGAACATTGGAAAGTCCCTTAAATCCGAATTTAAATCTTCTCCCTACCGTACCAAGAAGAACTAAGCTCACCTGGCAAATATTAACTGAACAACATGGTGCTGTTGTTCAAAATCTTGTACCTACAAGATCAAAATATTTGTTGGGTGCAGCTGAAAGATGGATAACTTTTCCCGAAGATAGATCGATCGTTAGTAAATTCGTTATTTTTATCTTTAATATAATAATAATGTTTTTAATTACAATATTTATATATTTTAATTGAAAACTCGAAAATATTATTATACGAGACTATTATTGAATAACCGTGAGAATATTTAATTAAAAATTAATAAAAAAAAGGTCTTTCCGGCTGAGACGTTTGTACCAAAAGTTCAAATGGAGCATAACGTTGAATCCAAACGTTTACCGCGAAACGTTGAAATGGAAAGACGTCGTAGGTTATATAGAAATCAAAGTTTAGATGATGCGTTAAAAAAAGAAGGTTTATCACCGTGGAATATTTTACCACCAAAAGTCATTTCCTCGGTGTCAACGGAGAAAGATAAATTTGGTTTATATTCCAAGATAAATTATTTACCTCTCGAGATATTTGACGACGAGGAATTTGACTGTCGGTAAAGAATATCTTTATTCCTCATTTAAAAAGTATTCTTTTCTTTTTTCTATTTAATTGTAAGATAAAATTATTTTTTTTTCGATAGAACATCGAATGATTGGATAAATTTAGGTTTGATCGATGGCGTTCGTCATCCTTTACCTGCTATGGCATTTGTTGAAAAATTGATAATCAACGAATCGAGGAATAATTATTTGTCCGATTTAGAATTAGATAATTTATATGGATGGCATCTTTCAGCAGTAACTGATTATGATAGTAGCAAAAAATTATGGACCGTTCTAACATTGGATGGTCATAAAAGAACTTTTTCATTGCCTAGGATATATGTTCAATTTTTAGCCGAGGATCCAAAAGTTTTTGCTAGACGGGTTGCAGCTGCGGTTAGAGATAGACGAAAAGCCGAGACGTGTATTAGGTTCATTAATTTAATATTATTAATTGTCTTATGTAATTACACGTTTAGTTTGATTCAATCGGTTCATTTTAATTAAATAAACTTTTTCTTACATTTTTTTGTTTTGTTTTTAATGCAGTTATTATATTATTTATTGTAGATATAATTTTTATTTGGATTGCATGGAAGTAGACGATATGCCTACGTTGAATGAAAATGAAAAAGAAAATATTATTTCCCTATCTACGAGACATAAAATCGTTAAATACAAATATCAGAATATCATTGCTGTGGGTGTATTCAGGATTTTGTTTTATACTTTTCACAGATTTAAATATATTACATTAAAGTTGGTATTTATAAATTTTATTCAGTTAATGGACGAAATTGAACGTGATTATCGTCGAACTATGTGCGATCTTATGTGGAGAAGGGTAATCGAGCATTCTCCGAATATGTTTAAATTTATGCAAATAGAATTTTTTAAGGATAAAATCGTTGCACCGCGAATTGGAAAAATTCATACGAATATGAAGAATTTCTACGTAATACATATTACAATTTATTTATTTTATTTTTTTTTTTAGAAATATTTTATTGAAATATTTTATTGAAATATTATGAAAATTAAATATTAATTATTTTAGGAATTACAACGTTATTTTCATTGGTTTACGTTATATGTATTACCAGAAGTTTACGAAGCTATGTATTGTGTAGTTAACGAATGTGCTCAAGTATCGAGCATGAATTTATTCGTATCTAATTATGGAAAATTAATGTCATTAACTGAATTTGAATCTCAACAAAATCAAACGACGTTAATGACGATGAAGTATCTTAAAGAATTATGGTTGGATAAAGTCACGCAATCTGTTAGAATGTGTTTGAGGGATGTTGGTAAAGGATGGTTTAATCTCGATCAAAGGTTTCCCGAAGTATACAATGTTATGAAATTAAAACGTCTAATGGATCTTATCATTTGTCATATGCAAGTATGCGTATTGTTTTTTCTAGGACGAATTGATAAATGATAAAAATTTCAATATTAATAAATAAAATGTGTATTTTATTTCTATAGAACGCTTTGAGAAATCTCGTAGAAAATTCCATTTCTTTGTATTTCGAAATGTTAGAAGGTCCAGGAATTTCCATAGTTGACGTTGATGATGATTTTATTTGGGGAGATGATTTAATGAATACACAGTTTGATTGTACTGTTTTTCCTGTTTTTGATGTTGATCTTATGATGGATAGTACTGGAGCATATTATTCTACTGAATTAAATGCTTTCGAAGTAATATTATAAATATATACAAATATATTAATTGTAGAAATTACAAAGTTTTTTCATATCATTTATTTATTATTATTTATTATTATTTATTATTATTGTAGCAAACTATAATATCTGTTTTGGATAATTCATTGACACTGTGCCATCAAATAAGACAAGTACATCCATTCCTACTTCCATTCCTTAAATTTCCAGCAGAACTTTTTCTTAGTTCAGTTGGTTTGCTTGATACAAAAATATGTGAAATTAGGAATCGTTTAAAGGATATTTATCAAAAGGGAATCATACCTTTAAAAGCTTATGCCAAAGAATATTATAAACATTTAGCACTTTTTGAAATGGATGTTGAAAAATATATCGAGTTAGTTATAGAATAGTTTTACCGTTTAATTTTTTCACAATATATATATATTTTTTTTTATTTAAAATATATGAACAAATTACATTTTTAGAAATTTTAAAAACGAAGAACATACAGCTGTCGAGATAAAAGACGAAATATCATTTCATCGTAGAATGAAACTAAATCTAGAAAGTACCTTACCAAAAAATATTTTCATAGGTCCTTTTAACGTTAATGTATATCCTTTGAAAGAATTTTTAATGTCAAAACGAGAAGATTGTTCTACGCGGTTGCTCTTTATGTTCACCGAAAAACTTCGTTGTAAAGTTGATGAGATTTTGAACGAATATATAGAAATTAGTGTAAAATTAAATGAAGAATTGAGAGACGTTGAACATTTGTTTGATAAAAAAGAATGGGTGGAAACAATTCCATTGATGGTTAATGGAATTAATGAGAATATGCAAAAAGTTAAAATTGAGTTTGATATTCTTGAACATTTTCGTTGGAATTTATCGGATGAAGATTTTCATGTTAAATGGGAAGCAATTGGTTTTCCTCGTAAAATAGAACAATTGGTATATATATTTTTCTATCGTATATTAATTAAAGTTTTGTAAAAGAAAAATCATTTATACATAAATATATAAATACCGGTCATAAATAACTTAAGGTAGCGGAAACTGAGGAACGTTTCGTGACGGAACAAGAGAAATTTTTAAAAATTCAAACCCAAGATGAAATAATGTTACAAGAAAAGATAGATTTGCTTGTTGGTAACGTAGCTAATGTTGCATTACAAACTGACATTAATATGGTTCATGAGATAGCTATTGATATTAAAAGAATTTGGAAATTAATGAAAGAATGTCAAGAAGTTGGTATTATGTTAAATGAACGTCAAAAACTTTTTGAAATACCTGTCGTGCCATTTGAAAATCTTTCTAAATTAATGAAAGAATTTGAGCAGTATAAAACACTGTGGATTACAGCTTCAGGTATGATACACGATGGAACATTGAAAAGATAATAATTATATATTTTAGTTGAACTTTTTTTCTTTAAGATTGGTTAAAATGGTATGAAATATGGATGGAGAATCCTCTAATGACAATCGATGGTAGCAATATCGATAATTATGTTAATGAAATGTATAAAGCAATGTCACGAAGCATCAAGATTTTCCAAGAATTTCCAAGTATGAAATTTGAAGGGTCTATCGATCCGAATATTATCCACGATTCGAGTTGGTAATCAAGGAATTCCTATTTTGATCAGAGGTTGCTGATGTAGCCGAGTATATAAAATCTCAAATAGAAGACTTCAAACCCTACGTAGGGATGATACAAGCTCTTAGAAATCCAGGGATGAAACCTAGACATTTTGAAGAACTCAGTGTTCTCACCGGAATACAAATGGCACTAACACCAACATTGACGTTCAATAATTTGGTAGTTCTTGGTATTATACAATTCGAAGAAATCGTTACTAAGGTTGCCGACGAAGCTGAAAAAGAATATTCGATAGAAGGTATTTTGGATAAAATGATAAACGCTTGGGATGTTATAACGATGGATGTTATAATTTATAAAAATACAGGTTCATATTTAATTAAGATCATTAATGTTATATCAGAAATCTTACTTTTATATTAATTTTATATAAGTATTATTTTAATTAATTAATCAGGTACATACATCATGAAAATTTCCGATGAAACTTTAATGCTCTTAGACGATCATATTCTCAATGCCCAACAAATTAGTTTTAGTCCCTTTAAAGCTGCATTTGAGGATCGATTCGAAGACTGGGAATATAAATTGAAATTATCCCAAGAAGTTATATCATTATGGATAGAGGTACAAAAGTAAGTTTCGTAGATGAATATTTGTTCAGGATAAAATATTATTATTTGATTATTTTCATTAGACGTTGGATGTATTTGGAACCAATTTTTACTTCAGAAGATATTAGTCGACAATTACCCGTTGAAACGAGAAAATTTAACACCATGGATCGTAGTTGGAGACGAATCATGAAAACAGCCTACGAATGTCCTTACGTAATTTATATCAACACTATTCATAATTTAAAATACATTTTAAAACATTTTAAAAATTATTCTTATATAAAATTTGGAATATTATTGATTTTGTTAGATAATGAAAACCTGTCCAGATAAATCACTTTTAGAAAGTTTAAAAGAATGCATCAGTTTGTTGGAAGTCGTACAAAAGGGTTTGTCTGATTACTTAGAAACCAAACGAATGATTTTTCCACGACTATTTTTCCTTAGCGACGATGAGTTACTTGAAATAGTTGCACAAACGAAAAACGTACACGCTGTGCAACCACATCTTAAAAAGTGTTTTGAAAATATGAGAGAATTGAGATTCGAGGATGATTTAGCTATAACGAGAATGTATTCTGCTGAAAACGAAGAAGTCGTATTAAGACCTACGATTTATCCAGAAGGAAACGTGGAAAATTGGTTGGGTTTGGTAGAAGAAGCCATGCGTAATACATTAAGAGAAATTATAGGTGAAGCTCTTGAAATTGTTGAGGAAACGAGTAGAAAGGAATGGGTTTATATGTGGCCAGGTCAGGTTGTTCTTTGCGGTGGTCAAACTTATTGGACTGCTCACGTAGAAGATGCAATAAAAAATAATTCTCTGCAATCTTTTTACGAAGTTATGTTATCGCAAGTAAATATCGGAAAGATTAAATGAATTATTTTACTTATATCTTTTTTTTTCTTACGTTATTTAAATTTGCCGTAATTTATCATATTTCGTAGTTGGATGATTTGCGTGAACTCGTAAGAAGTCCACAAACCGAAATTCAAAGATTAATGCTAGAAGCTGTTATTATTATCGAAGTACACGCGAGAGATGTTTTATATAAACTTATTGAAGAAAATGTTAAAAATATTAATGATTTCGATTGGATATCGCAGTTACGGTATTATTGGGTTGACAATAGCGAATTAAAAGTTCGTGCTGTAAATGCGGAATTTTCCTATGGGTAAATTTGATTTTAAGAAAAATACTATTTTAAATATATTTATCCGAGAAAGTTATCGATCGAATAAAAATCAAATAAATAATTTATTTAGTTACGAGTATTTGGGAAACAACGGTAGATTGGTTATCACACCTTTAACTGATCGATGTTATTTAACATTAACCGGTGCTCTTCATTTGAAATTTGGTGGTGCACCAGCTGGACCAGCTGGTACTGGAAAAACTGAAACGACTAAAGATTTAGCTAAAGCATTTGCCATTCAATGTGTAGTTTTTAATTGTTCAGATCAATTAGACTTTTTATCTATGGGAAAATTTTTCAAAGGTCTTGCCAGGTATATATATATACAATAAAATATATTTAAGGATTGAGAGAAGAATAAGTATAACTTTTATTTAACATTTTACATTGAAGAAATAAGTTATATTTAATATAAAAAAAAATGTATATATTATTTGTTTATCACAGTGCAGGCGCATGGGCATGTTTCGACGAATTTAATAGAATAGATATCGAAGTATTATCAGTAATAGCACAACAAATTATGACTATTCAGAAAGCTCAACAAATCAGAGCTGATATGTTAGTTTCAATCCTCTTTACGTGCTACTCCGATGCTATTTTTTTTTTTTTTTGAAATCATTATCTCACTTTGATATCTGTCCATTAATATTTTTAGATTCGTATTTGAAGGAGTAGAAATTACCCTTAAACCTTCCTGTGCGATTTTCATCACAATGAATCCTGGATATGCAGGTCGTACAGAATTGCCAGACAATTTGAAAGCTCTTTTCCGTCCTGTTGCCATGATGGTACCAAATTATGCTCTTATTGCTGAAATTTCTTTATTTTCCTACGGTTTTTCCGATGCTAAAACTCTCGCTGGAAAGATAACGACTACTTTTAAATTAAGTTCCGAGCAACTCAGTACACAGGTTGTTTATTTCTTATCTATCTAGAAATAAATTTTAAATTATACATCGCACACATATACACACGCGCGCGTGCGTACATCGAAATTATATTTTTAATTAACATTATTTTCATAGGATCATTACGATTTTGGTATGCGCGCTGTAAAAACTGTTATAGCGGTTGCAGGTAACTTGAAAAGAGAATTGAAAGATATCGAAGAACAACAAATTTGTTTGCGAGCTTTGAGAGACGTTAACGTACCGAAATTTTTAAGCGATGATCTTAAATTGTTCAACGGTATATATAAATATATAATAATATGATTTTTAATTAATTAATTATACTCACGTTATATCAATTAATTTGTATTGTATCTCGAAAAGGTATTGTGTCTGATCTTTTTCCACAATTGACTGAATTACCTGTTGATTATGGAATCCTTGATGCAGAAATTCGTAAAACTATTTTAGAGAAAGGATTGGAAGATGTCAATGGTATTTATAATAATGAATTTATTTATATTTTATTACGTTATTATTATTATTATTATTTATTATATTGTAAATGTAGAATTTGTGAAGAAAGTTATTCAGTTATACGAGACTATTTTGGTTCGTCATGGATTAATGTTAGTTGGACCTACTGGATCTGGAAAAACAAAGGTGATAATTCTATTTCTTATTTATTATATTGATAATTACGTAATACTTTTTGCTAAAGTAAAATACTTCATTGCTTTGACTGTTAAAACCTTGATAAAAGCTCAAATAGATTAGAATGATGATTTAGTAATGAATTCTCGGTACTTTTATTTTTATCTGGATTAAACAAATCTTCAGAAGAAAAAAATACATTGACATAGAATAATTATTTATTTTATTTATTAATTTACAATTTTAATAATATGAATTTCTTGTTCTCTCTCTCTTTCTCACTAACGTTAATATATATAATTACTATTTATTTAGGAATTATTTAATACTATGTCGATAATTTGTAATTGCTAGTGTCTGATTTATTCTGATAGATGGTGTTCGGTTATCAATAATTATATAGTAATGTTATTCCCCAAGGCGTAATATGAAATATTTGTATTGAATTAAATTTATTTAAATAATATATATACTTGAAATTAAAAATAATTAAACATTTTCGTACTTTTATATTTGTATATAATCCCATTTGTTTTTTCTGTTTACGAGGAGTCTATTCGAGAAGTTTAGTCACGTATTTTGGTTATACCCTATATAATAAATTCATTAATAAAGAATATTGAAAAATATATATATTTTAACCGCGTAAAATAAAATCGCGTTAATTGATACCGTATTGATTATGTATATAAAGTCCGCATAAATGAAGGAATTATTTATCGTGTACTACATACATACAAATATATATATAAGTATTCATATAAAAAGTATCACGTAAATTTCCGATATTTTAACTAATTGCAGAGGGATTCGTATATAGAAAAAGAAAAGTGATTTTATTTTTACTAATTATAAGAAATAAATTACCTGATAATAATTACTTTGAAAATTACTGAAATTAATGATTACTTTCAATTTAAATAGTTCTCATTTATCGCAAAAGAAATAAAAAAAAAAAAAAGAAACTTAACTTTTACGAAATATATTTTCAATGTATATTTTTTTTTTTTATCGTGTCTATAATTTAAATCCTTTAATTAGTAACATAAGATTGCTAGTGAGTTGTTTGTTATTTAGGATACCAATATAATTTATTTTCTCTTATTAATGTGGATAAAATTTGCTTACGTGGTAAAATAATTTCAACCTGTTAGAAAGAGGGTAGTATTATATATATATATTTCATTTTATATATTTGAAAGTATCATTTACTCTACTTCTTCTTCCGAAATTACATTTCGTTTAATATAAAAAGTATTAAAGTAGAATATAATTAAAGTAAGTTTATAGAGAAACTTATTTGTGTAAAACAAGGTGATAAGTAAATTTTGAGTTAAACTTCGAAGTGATCAATAAGTAGACTGATGAGATGACGAAAGCGTATATACTATATTCAGATATCTAAAGTTTTCATTGGTTAGACGACGATCAATCGTCCGTAACAGTAATTCCTTTTATAAATCGAGGGGAATCCAATGTCCTTTTACTTCTGGGTACTTCTCTTTCTTTCTTTCTTACTTACTTTTTTTTTAATTCATCGAGAGAGGTTAGACATACTTTTGGTTAGGTAGATCGACTCGTATATTTCCATCCTCGAAAACGCATCGAAACGATAAATTGCTTTTCGCCCTTTTTCGTCTTAAAACTTACCTTTTAATCGCCTAAAGAAGGTCATCCTGTAATTCCCAATACGATTCTTATGATTCGAAATTTATTGATCCATAATAATTAGATGTTACATTATTATTATTATTATTATTTTTATTATCATCATCATCATCATAATTAAAGGGATGTATTGAAATTTTTCTTCGCTTGACCATTCGCGTAGATAAGAAATTACATTCTTTTTCTTGTTGCAATTAGATGATTGAACATTAATTTATTATTCTATTGTTAACTTTTATGCTTAAAATAAAATGTTCTTATATCCCTCGTTATATTGTCATTTTGATGGCTAGCAAAATATTCTCGTGTTGAAATAAATAAATAAGATGCACATAATATTCTCTCGAGATATATATTATAATAAAAAGAAAATATTCGTAATGATGATCAAATAAAACAAAGTAATAAAGTTCGAATTTTCTTGTTTCAAATTTTAGATTACTTAAATATTTAACTAAGAGTGTTACCTGTTAATATCGAATTTTACTGTGTAGTTAAATATTTTAAACGAAACGTTTCCGGTGCTGTAATTGTACAGATAAAAAGTTTATTAAATCCTTTTTTAATTTTTCTTCAAGTTCTATCCAGAAAAAAAATTCATTAAAAGGATGGATAGGTAGTTTAATATGGTTCACTTTGGTTATTTGAAATGCGACAAAATAAGATTATTTTTATTTGAAACGAAAAGCCAAAATTGAAATAGTCCCATCTGCAAAACACGTGAGGTCAATAACCGGTTTTCCTTCTATCATACGTTTCTATATTCGTGGTAATCGTAATATAAAATTAGACGTCCTTAGTTTTTTCATTTCTTTCATGAAGATTTTCATTTTCATGAACAATATTAAAAGATTCCTAAATGAATTATAAAAAAAAGGGAAAACTCGTTTGAAAAGGCAATTTTTGAAAAAGAAGATTAATTTATTTATACAAATAAATAATAAATATAACTAAATTCAAAAAAAAAATATACAAAATGTACACATCATATGTTTTTAAAATTAATCGCGATATACAATGAATATTTTGTAACTTAAATATATAACTTCGGTGAGAGAAAATAAATAAAAAAAGCAGTGTTTATCTTCTTCTTTTTTTTTTTTCTTTTTTTTTTTTTTCTTATCGTACACAGCTTACATCCAATAAATGCATTCTAATTTTGGTTCTTTCTTTTTCTTTTCTCAAATGTATATATATAATATAGATTTATTATTAAGAATTTAAGCAAATTTATTTGATATAATTACTTTGCATACACGTGTATTTACAATACATACCATTTAAATAGATACGACAGTAAAATGATATATTCTGATCTCGTATCAATCAGAAGCTGTGCTTTGGTTATTACGCTTTGACATTTAATCGTACTTTTTTTCATTTTAATTGAAATCGATTTACAATATGTTTAACATTTATTGATTAAATTTATTACCACTTTCATGGTATTTCAGATCTTACCAATAATAAGTAGAAATATTATATTTTTTTCTTTACAAAGAAATATATTTTTAAGTATATATATATATGTTGAACGAATATGTGATATTTATAATTATGATATAAATTGACTATAATAATATAATATAATAAATAATTATGTATAATAGTAAATAGTAGTATATTAATTAGGTTAATAATTATATGATTATTGAAAAATTCTATAAACTTTTAACGTAAATTTCTTTAAATCAATCCTCTCTCTCTCTCTCTCGTTATACTTTTATTTATACACACAAGTCACATTTTTGTTTGTTTTTTCTTTTAATATGTACACATTTATACAGGAATGGATTAGATAGATTTAAATTTATATTAAGATATAATTCTATATATATTTACATAGTATTTGCGAGGAATCCTACCTGTTACATCACATAGAAACATTTAATAAGTTGACAAATTTTTATTTGTTTAATTTGTTTTTTTTTTTTAATGAATTTTCTTTTTCTTTCTTCTTATTACTAATAAATATGATACGTGTATTTTTTTTCTTTGCCCTTATTTTTTTGTCTCTTCCCGATTCGAGGATATTAAAATACAGGTACGGGAATAATATTTTCATCTACGTTATTTATATTCCAATATCGTTTACTTTGTCTTTTAGTATTATCATTATTTGGTAATAATAATAGTTAATATTAAACATTTTAGCAAATAATATATAACTCATGTTCGAGGATAATTCATGCTTGCACAAATGTTTGTATGCATTCATATTCACAATTGTGCAATGATTTAAACGCATAATTTAATTATCTACTTCATCTACTTTATAAAACTATTATTTCAGTGAAATTAATTATCATCACAGACATTACTCCACTACGTAGTCAACTTTTACGTAAATATGATATCCCAATTAAGTATAAGTTAATTCTTTACTAAAATGATGCTAAAGTGACAAAGATTAAATTTGCTTTAATATATTTCTCTCTTTTTAAGAGAATTCTTATTACAATGTATTATGAATGACCGACGGGTAGACTAATTTTAATATTCTCTCCTGGGTAAATGTGTAATGACAAATTTTCAAAGAGGTTTAATAAAATTTTATGCTTGCCTTTTCATGATGTGATATAATAAATATATACAGTGTGTCTCTCAGAGGTTTTTATTCTCATAAAACTTTTATCGAGATATATTTTAGAAGAACAAGATATAAAAAAAAAGATACTAGAACAATGTTATAGAGAAATACGAGTTTTTAAAATGTTTTATAATTAAAAAGTTTATAATAACAAAAAAAAGAAAACAACGGATTGTCTTTATTGTGCAATGTGCCAAGTAAGATTAAATTGTCGATTCAAATTATAATTCCAATTTGATAATGTTGTAACTTCTTACTAACGTAGGAATATGACATTAATGTATAATAATAAAATTTATATTCCATTACGAATTTGTTCCTTTATTTTACTTAATTGCAGTAAATACATCAGGAAATACTTTTCCATTCATTCCCGACGTGTATTCATTTCTGTTTGATAAATCTGTTTTTTTCTTTTAATTTCAATATCATTAACAAATAAAAATCATTCTCGGTTGATCAAAATCGTTGGGAATAATATGCTCGTAATTCGATTATTGTCGTAACGGTATCACGTAATCTACTGAACAACCTTCTAATTGGATTTATAAATGTTGATGAAATAATAAATATAATAAATGGAATATTTCCTACCAATTCTGGTAGCAATTAGTTTGATAGAAAATCCAAAAATAATATTATGCAATTAATGTTTTTCTTTTTCTTCTAATAAGATTGAAATCAACAATATATTTCTATGCTGTGTCAATGAAACAACAATTCGTTCTATTATAACTTTTTAATTAAACAATTAAGAAAGCTCGTATTTATATTACGTTAGTTTTATTCTGATTTTTTATACTTATAAAATATGGTTATAAAATTTTACGAAGAAAAGAAAGTATTAAGACACCCTGTATGTATCTCTAATGTTTCAAAAAGATTTTCCAAGCTTTTAGATGGTACGCTCGTAAATCTCATATCTTCATCGTGTCATATATACGTAAAAGTTGGTTGTAATAGTTTATGTCACCTTCAAAGAAGGTGATGTTTCTTTCCCGTTACTGTTTTTTTTCCTTCTTTTACCAGACCCTTTTAACATTAAGTTTTGGATATGACGTTTCGTTAATGATACAGTAGAGGACAAATTATTTCTTTTCTATTCGAATATTATTATAGGTATATATATATTTTTTTTTTATACTTGTGCAGAATTATGGTATTATGTGTAATATATATGAAATAAAATAGCTTCGATATAAAATATTATATATTAGAAAAATAAAATTTTTTTTTTTTAGTTTGAATTACGAATAACGTAGAGATTCGATATCGTCATCATAAGGATTCTTATTATTATTCATATTTATAATTCAATAGTGATATACGATATGATATATGTATTTATTTAATATTTCATTTAATCTTTTAAAGTATACCCAAATAATCTTGTTTATCGTAAACCGTTGTAACATAGAAGAGTAGCTTTATCTTTAAGTAACTATCGATCAGCATGTACACAGTGATAGTAATAATGTTGCGCATATCACTATATCCTGTTTTACCACTCGACAACGCCCCTGATATCATTCCGTATCGATGACATTGTAATTCAAGTAGCAGATGTGTCTCTTGACTATTAATTCGTTACATATCGTATAAACGACAACGTGTATTAAGTCTAACGATAGAAATAATAGTTTTATTAAATGTTTACCAATTATTATTTATCCTTCATTGTCATGGTTATTTATTATCATCATCATCATCATCGTTATCATCATCATTGTATTCATTCGATACAAACTTGGAAGAAATTATCCGAGTTTTTTTTTTAGATATTTTATCGATGAATCAATGGTCGAAATATTTGTTCGTTTGGTTATCATTTTATTGTGTCAGTCTTTGATAAATCATGCAAAATTTCATATTGACGTTATTTAGAAATATGTCATTTAAACGATCATCTATGAATTAGCCGGTTCTCTAATGTTCATCATTATGATAGTTTCTGTCCGACTTCTTCCGGATCGATGATGCCGAAATAGCTATATGTATCTTTGAGGATTGCAGTGATACCTGGTCATGCTCTTCAAAACTTTGCGCAACAGTTGTTCTAGACAACGTCGAAACGTTATACCGCACATAGCGTAAAGGAGAAAATTGATACTGAAGTTGGTATAATAAAGAAGCATGAAAAACTGTTGAAGACACCAAAGCAGGTTCGGTGTATCTCTTCGTGCAAGTGTGAAGAAAAATACGCATAAACGTATCACGTAGCTAAAGGATCAATAGAAATATAACGTTTGATACAATTAAAACATCATTTTCGTTTATTATTACTCTAATTTATACGATAAAAGACATGTAGTATTGTTACATATCGCGAATTTTAATTATCCAATTATAATCACGATAGTTATTTTTATTTATCATTTTAGTTAGAAATATTTTTACGTATATCATTTTTATAAAGAGAAATTAATAGTTGACTGGATTTAATTTGATTTAAATTTCACTATTATTCTATTTCTCTATTTGATTTTAATTGAAAATTCTATCGTATAAAAATATTATTGTTTGGAAAAAAAAAATAAATATTAAAATAGTAATTGTAATTTACTTACCTCGGAGAATTGAGAATGATAAAAACGGTGCTGATCAATAAAAGCATTTTAGTAATACTCTGTTGATTTCTAGTAGATGCAAGATTTCGCGAAGATGATCGTACGTCTGAAAGGATAAATAGAATAATTATTCTTTAATAAATAATATTTAACCGTGCGTATTACTTTTTCGAATTAATCCAAGATTATTCGTTTGAGATATTATAATATTTAAAAATTATTGTTACGATATATTTTATCTTTAAACGAATTCTAAAAATAGTTTTGCTTTAAAATACTCGGATAATAAAATAAATGTATAAAATAAATATTTTTAACCACATGAAATTAAGGGACAATGTAAAAAAAGGATTATTGACCGTGTATAATAAATAAATTTAAAAGGGTATTTAAAAGTTTGCGTGTTAATGGGAGTTGTTTTAACGCGTTTAAAAATATACGAAATAATTTATCGTTTAGATAGGTAAAGGTAGTTTTTCAAACTCACGTATACATCGAGCTTCTATTTCGGGTAACTTGCATGCATTTCTTGGTGTAGACGGTTGTAGTGCAATAGATGTAGGTTGATGCCTTGAATTTTGCGAATGATTCGTCTTCGAAGAATGAAATGATTGTTGAGACGGTGGTCTACGTCCTCCAATAGTTGTACCCATATTAATACCACCAGCACCTTTATTACTGCTACTTGCACTCTGTAATGTATTTTAAATAGGATATGAATTTTGGTCAACGAGCACGATCATCAACGATGTTATATTTAGGTATGATTACGTGTTAAAAGCTAGAAAACATTGATTTACAAACCCTCTAAAACAAAGAGTTACCAACTAACAAAATCATTTTCTATTAGATATCATTTATTTTTACTTAAAATATATTTCTTCTCTTAAATATTATTTTAATTTAGATTATGAAACGTGTGTTTTATTTAAACAACTTTATTTACTCAGATTAAAGTTAGAAACACTTTTTATTATAGTTTTCAATAGAGAAAGAGAAAGAGAAAGAGAGAGAGAGCACATCGTAAATCTGATGGGTCCAAATTGTGTCACGTATTTCATTAAAGAACATTGCATTCGACAAATGGGGTAAATTGGACGAATGGAAACTTTCTTTTACTAATAACTTTGATTTGTTCTTTTTTTTTTTTTATATATTGATATTATTAATCATAAAAATAATTACACATGTAGGTTTCTTTTTTTGTAAGTAGTAGGAAAAAAAAAGTAGAAAGAAAACAGATGAAAAGAAAAGAAAGCTATGAAGAGTGTTTTTTAGTTAATATTTTTCTATTGTATCGTTTTTTAATTAAAATTGATGGTTTTTTTTTCGTTAACAGTTACAGTCAAAATGATATCTTTGTCTAGATGAAAAATGCGTTTATTGTTAACGTGTAGGAGGATCTTGTCTATCTGTATGTTGAAAGATTAACTGATAGAATATTGGTACTATCCTTTGATTAATAGAAAACTTCTCAGGGTGCCAATCAGCTTTCGATACTATACAAATTGGTTGCGTATCTTTTGCGCAAGTTATTCGTTTCGTCAAACAGTATCTTCTGATGAAATGTCGATACTTTATTTTCATTCATTCATTCATTCCTTCCTTCTTTCTTTTCTTCTTGTTTTTTCTTCTTTCTTCTTCCAATCGAAATACGTTACTTTTTACTATTAATGTTAAGTTTGTATTATTTCATTTATATTTATTATTATTATTATTGCAATATTTTTCCTTATTCTTTTTTATTTCGTTTGATTTTTACAATAGAGTCGATAAAGTTTTTATTGCACGTCTCTTTCGTCTATTTATTATTTAAAGTAGAATAGGACGTATACAAAGAAAATTGAATATTCATTTAGGTTACTGAACATCAAAGGTAAAATAATACGATTGAACAGCATAAATGGTCTCACCCTGTGATGACTTTAAATGTAATTATTATTCTATTTCAAGTAGATAACTTTGTATATTGGTATTTGTATAAACAACATCTGTTGTTTGACTATGCACGTATTATTTTTATTCGATTCATTTCATTCTTTTCTTACTCCTTTCTTCTCATTATCTTGCATTTTTATTAGGCTGTTTGAGAAACATTGAAGTTACTGTTTTTTTTTTCTTTTCATATCTTCCTACATCTTATTGTTTTGTATTTTCTAATTTGAGAACTACGATAAGGAAAATAATTCCATGTACATTATATCTCCTAGTTAAGATCATTCGTATTTTTGCAACTATCGTTATCGGTAAACAGGCATATCATAGTAAACAGCTTGATCATACATAAACAGCCTTGACAGTAAATACCAAATGATTTAAAGCTTAGGCTAGGTCTCTCTCTCTCTCTCTCTGTGTTATAGTATTAATTTCAGTAAATCGATCAGAATTAAAGGTTAAGGGACCTTACTCTATCTTGATTGATTTTCTTAACTTCATATTATTATTATTATTATTATTATTACTATTACTATTCTTCAAATATTTTTTTTTTATTAATATGACGACATTAAATTTTCCGACGTTCCTATACGAAAAGATGAAAGAGTGATGGGAGATATATATCGTTAACAAAAAAAAAAGAAAAATAATATACAGGATACATAGGTTCGTATTCGTAACCGTGTAACGAAGTAACATGACTTCGATATATTCGTGTTTTAATCGATAAAGATAACTGAACCGAATAAATAGAATTTTCAAATACAGATCGTTATAAAATTGTAAAGTAACAATATATATATATATATATATATACACCTAGTTAGGTATTTAATGGTAAATTCTTGTTGGAAAGATAGAAAACGATCACGAAATGTTCATAATGATTCAAATGAACGTTTTTCACGCGTGATTGCGTTTACTTCGAACGCGAATTTCGGTTAACTTATTTTGGTAACATTGTTAGCTTCTCTCTCCCTGATAAATGAGATAAATGATATATGGAAGATAAAATTTGATTTTAAAGAACATAAATTTAATAATTAATTAATTTTACTTGTTATTAAAGAATAGAGTGAAACACCTCTCTCTCTCTCTCTTTGTCTCTCTTTCACGTGAAATTTGATTTAATACTTCTTCTCGATATTGTACAATTTTTTTTGTATTTTATTTTACGTATACATGCTATATCGCGTGTTGGTGCTTCATTCTTAGCCTTAGTCGAGTAAGAATATAAATATTGAAATCTTTTTTCTTTTTTTTTTATTCGAAATATTGATCGTTTCCATTAAGAAATATGAAATAAGTACGTTCGTTTTGTGTGCGTGTATTTTTTTTTAATTATCTGGATTTTTTTTTCATGCGTTATGACATTTAAAACTCGTAATAAACAATAGACGTGTTATAAATAATATTTTTCATGGAGAGAGGAGAAGAGTACCCGTTGATTGATAAACCTACGCGTAATTATTATTTCGTAGAAATTCTTTTTTGATTTTAATACGAACCAGTGGTACGAAAAATATTCATTGAATGTGACAAATTTGCAGAGATTGAGAGAAAGAAAGAGAGAGAGAGAGATTTATAATTAAACATATCTAATTGTAACGTTATATGCATTGAATTACAAAAGAACAGTTACAAGATATTACATCTATCATGTAACATTGTTTATGTTCTCCGATTGATCTAAATGAGAGTATATTATAATACTTTATCGGATCCTCCTACTAATTGTCATTTTGTGCAATCAACGTTTACCGATTAAAAAAATATTCTTCGAAGATTTTAGGCAGGTTATTAAATAAAATCAAAAAAAAATAAAAATATGAAAAATGCGTTTATTCGATAAATGAAAAAAAAATAAATAAAAATACTCTCAATGGATTGAAATGTGTCGATGGTGAAGTTGGGTAAAGATGAATGGCAACCGCTTACATAAGTCACGGATATTTATACCCATCGTTCGAAAATAGTCGACAAACCTCAATCCCTGTAGAAACGTAACACTAATACAAGCAAAAGGTATTTCGATGAAGCGGTATTATAAAACTTAAAAAAAAAGAAATAAGTCTTTGAATGGTTTTAGAATCATTCAAAGAATGCTTTTAATGTTTGCGAAGACATTTCCATTATCCTTCTGTAATGATTTAGTTAAAGAAATATAAAGTCAATCTTAAATAAAAATACAAATAATTTTCCTTTTTTTTCTTTTTTGTCTCCTTACAATTAGAATTCTTTTATTTGAAATATCATATAATAGAGTTAGTATTATATAAAGAAATGTTCTTCTTAACTCAACATATTTCTCTAAGAAGAATTCTTATTTATCTTATAAATGATATTTTTTTTTTAATTTTATTTTATAGTAACATAATTATTTTAATTATCATATTAAATTACAATTCAAATATTCAATTCCTCTTCAGTTATTAGTTATTTCATCTCTATCAGCAAGAACTGTAGTTTCCTTACGTGCCATAATTTTCAACCAGAAACCATTTTCAGCAGTCATGACCATACTCTTTTTACTATATCTCATTGGTATAGGAGTTTTGGGACATAATTTTAATTCGCAACGAGCCAAAAAATGAAAAAATACAATTTTGATAATGATTAAGGCGTATCTATTACCAATACAAATTCTTGGTCCAATACCGAATGGAAAGTAAACCAATGGATCAATGTTACCATCGATAAATCGATTTGGATCTAATTTATTTGGATTAGGATAATATTTCGGATCACGGTGTATGGAATAAGGCAAAAACCAAACGCTAGTTCCTGGATTAATGATAAATGATTTTTCTCCTGGCATCGACGGTGGTAATTCAAAACTTTTCGAACAAAATCTATCAACGAATGTGGTCAATGGATGAAGTCTTAAAGTTTCGTTGACAACTGCATCCAAATATTTCATATTCATAATAACATCGTAAGTAGGTTGACCGTTTGTTAATTTCAAACATTGATCTATTTCTTCTCGTAATTTGATTTGTACTTCGGTGTTTAATGCCAATTCGTGGGCAAGAAAACACATAAACGTTGCGGTTGAATCAGCTCCAGCTAAGAAAAATACAAATGCTTGCGAGGTCATGTCGTCGTAAGATAATTGCATTTTATCTCGTGATTCCATCATCAATTGTAACATGTCAGGACGAACGATACCATTATTCTCTCTAGTTTTAATACTTTCGATTATAACGTTACGAAAGAAGTTGTGAACCTTGTCGCCGAACAATTTAATTCCAAATATTTTAAACAACCAGGGAAAATTTCTACCAAGTAATAATTTTAACGAAATAATACTATCGAAGTTCAATACTTTTTTGACAAGGGTAATAAACTCGTTGTTAGGATCCTTCATAGAATCAATACGAATACCAAACGCAGTAGTTGCTACTACGTCGTTCGTATAATTAGTAAATACGTCCTTCATTTCTGTTGTCCAACCATTCTCAGATTTATTCTCGATATGACGTACAAAATTTGTCGCACATTCTTGTATCAAACCAAACATCATCTTCATTTTACTCGATGTAAAAGTAGGACTCAATAATTTTCTCATTTCTCTCCATGTATCACCTCGTAATTGAAAAAGATTCCTTGCCAATAATGGTTCGTGTTCTATTACAAAACTCGTATGATCGGAAAAATTGTCGAAATTTTTGATTCCAATTGAATTGATTAATTCCGGATCACGTAGAATTATAACTGGACTTCTGAAATCGTAAAATCCGAAATATTTCGTTTGCGAATATTTATTGTACGCGTCTGCCAATATCAGATGCACCGGTTTACGTCGAAAAAAGAATTTTGCAAAATTGCCAAATAACGGTAACGGTGAATCGTGTGGTAATCGATTATCCTTGAAATAAGAAATATCGCGTGTTAGAAAATGATAAAGACCCAAGGCAATGGCAAGGATCGTTAAAATAATCGCGATTATCTCCATTACGATCGATTATCTTCTTGAAGTATGTTTTTTTTTTTTATTCTTTATTCAAATACGAGTATGTTCTTTCAACCGTTTCGAGAGAAGAAATAAAATCTCTCTCGAAAGGAACTATGCAACTTGAATGTTATCAACTCGAGTAGCTACGAACGACTAACAGCAAAAAATAATTTGATACCACTTGAGAGTATTTGAGGCAATGATCATTGAGCAATTACGTAGACTTGATAGCATCTAAGATCCATATATAACTAAAGATAACGACTTATAAATCAATAGAATTAAATTCAAAATGGTTTTTTATCTCTTATCAAATGACGTTTAGTTTTATTTTTTAAATCCGAGGAATAATTTACTTTGTTGCATTTTATTTATTTAGTTATTTTTCTTTTCAATTTTAATTTTAATTTTTTTCAATAAATTTCAAATTGTTTTATCGTTCTGTTGATTTTACAAAAATTAACACTGATAATTCGATTTTATCTTGCATTTCTTTCTTCAATTAAAGTTTCGTTCTATTTAAATCGAAGGAATAATTAACAAAGTTTGTTTCTTTTTTTTTTTTTTCTATAATAAATATTTTTATATAAATTTTCAAATTTAAGTTTTTATAACGAAGTTCAGAGTGTTATATAAAAAGTATTTATTATTTTGATAAATTAGAAAAAAAAAATAATAAAAAATAGCGTAGATAATTAAAAAATGTTCTTTTTGTAATAAATAAAATTATGAAAGATATTACAAATGCTCGCGTAGAACGTGGCACATAATTTTATACCCTTACGGTAATAAAAAAGAAAGAAAAAGAAGCAAAATATGACGAAAATGTTGACTTTGATTTTCCATTTTTGAAGTGATGCCAAAAAAAACTACTCGACAGAGATCGAAACACAACAACGTTCTAAATCAAATTTCAAATTGCTAAAATGCAAAATGCAAAATGATTTTAAGGTTTAGGGTAAGGTTTTGATATATCGGTAAACACGATTAACAAAATCCCCCGTACGAAAAAACGAAAATAATTTTCTTCCTACGAGAAATAGAATAGAAATTTTCCTAAAAGTTTCTTCATTCGAAATACATATATTATTTAGGATGTTAGGCAGTTTCGTAGGTATACAGTGTCGAATTAATCTAATTATTTACTATTCACATATATAAGATTATAAAATAACAACTGTTAAATAGTTAACGAATGACGATGGAAATAAAATCATGAACGTTCTTTTTTGGTCTATTAAAATAAATAAAATTAAATTAAAGCATGTTCCAATAATTTGTCATTCCCCTAAGTTGTGTTCACTCGCTAAGATTTAATCACATACTTATGAGACAGCTGTGTCGTATATCGAAGTTTGTTAATACTCCAAAAAAACATGTACATATAGGTGTGTATATACGTACCAGTATTCTTCCACGTGACTGGAATATTCGAGAAGAAAATAATATTGGCACCTTTTTACTCTAACGAGTATATCTTTGTTTTAGTTCAGAGATTGAAATATGAAGACGCATCTTAAACGCGTGCTAAGGTGTTTAAGTATAAAACGTTACGAGAAAGTTAAAAGATAAGATTGTGTATTTATGCACATATCATGCAGAATATAACCATGCATACTCTTGATATTGTCTTTAACTACGTAAATGTTTGCCAAAAGAGTGAAAGAGAAACAAGAAAGAAAAACATGAAAAGAAAGTAAATTCGGTAAAGAAGATAATAACTCAGTACTCACTGGAATTTGGTTCAGATTGATTTCAGATCTTTCTCTGCTTGGACAGGTTGTAGATACACTAGGCGTTTGTTTGAATCTTCGACTGAATCTAAGAAGATTTCTCATGATCATTGTATTCATAACGGTGATAAGTACAAGAGGTACTATTAAACTTGCAATGGTATCAATGATACTGATGATTCTCATTGTTTCAAGGTGTTCTATCTTGAGACCACAAAATTCATAACCGTCGTTAACTTTGACGACACCAGCAGTAATAAATGCATACGAGTGACTAGCCAAGGCAAGTATAACCAATATCAGGATAATAGCTTTTGCTCGTGCTATGGTGCAAATGTGTGGTCGATGCAATGGATATTGAACAGCTATGAATCTTTCAACGGTAAATGCAACGATCAACCAAACGCTGAGGGAGCTACAAACGGCACTAACGTATACCAAGGTTTCGCACCAGCCGTCTTTGTTGAATACCACCAATCCTACTGTGTCATTGAGCCAAACCAAAAGTAGAGATACCAAAAATCCAAAATCAGCAGTAGCCAATGCAGCAAGATAATAACTTGAGCTTCGCATTTTTAAATGGGTATTTAAAAATACTACACATGATAATAGATTACCGACCAATCCCAATAGGATTATGGCAGGTATATAATAAGTATGGAATAATTCGAGCAAAAAGTCCATAGAGCTACAATCTTCCGACGTAATATCCTCCTCGTATTCAATCGGTAGATCAAAGCTTATATTATTATTATTAATAATATTATTATTAATCCTGTTTGAAAAATTTGCGTTGGTTAGATTAGCCCATGGAATTATCCTATCAATTGATCTTCTTACACGTGGTGAAACACTTATAGTTGATGATATTTGTATTGGTTTTGTTGAATTCGTTGTCACGTTAGACGTAATCCAAAACATGATGTGAGAATACGAATCGTTTGTTTTCTTCTTTGCGTAGAATTATTTTACCAAAAATACTTTTCAAAGATTATTTTAATCGTTCATAAAGGAATCAAGTCTTTTTAGTTTTCTTTTCTGTGTTTGTTTATCGTTTCTTTCTATTCAAAAATACAAATAAAACGATTTCATCGCTCAAGCTGTTCACTCCCTGTTACCGAAGGTTTACTGAGAGAACCCTTCTGTGAGGTAAACGATTTCTGTCACTGGGTATTATCGATTCAGGATGACGCGATGATTACTCTTCTTTTACGGTTAGTTACCTTGGTTGAAATTTTTTATTACTCGTTTTCTTGGATACTATTTGATATGTTCGTACGTTTCTTTTTGTTGCCAAATAATAATAATAATTATTATTATTTTTAATTCAGTCGGACCAATTAATTACTTATTTTCGAATGATTTATTTGTTTGCAATAAATTATAGATTAGGTATTTTCAATAGTTTAATATTGCTCCTCAAGGACTTAAAAATTGTCTATCTAATTTTGGAATACTATAGTAAGCACGATGTTTACGGGAAGTTTAGCCCTCGTTCATTCATAGTTGCGTTTGCTAACGTAAATAGTCGATATAAATACTCTCTCGGAATTACCGAATGAGACGATGACGCAACACCAATGAAATGTGGAAAGCGACTTGTTTATGGTGAAAATAATAGATGTTTAAATAAATCTAAGGATAGTATAAAAGAAGAAGTTGGTGTATGTGTATGATATATACACATACAACAAACTCACGCACGTACGCACAAACTTTTTACTCGTCTCTAATTGGTGAGAAAAAAAGAAACAAAGAAAGAGTTTGTAGTTTATTTGAATTTAATCCTTCTTTGTGTTCACGGTACTTCTTTTTTATTTATTATTAATTTCTCTTTGTAAAAGTTACGTGTGATATGTTGGTGGGATTAAAAACTCGAAAGTGTGAATAATATGTGTATGTGTGTGTGTGTGTGTGTGTGTGTGAGAGAGAGAGAGGAAGTGTCCGTCGTTTATTCAAATTTAATCATCCCTTTTCTCAGTGTTCTTTTATTTGTTATTAATTTTCATTTGTTTTCTGTGAAAGTTACGTGTGAGATATGTTGAGATAACATTTAAAAATGCGAAGGTGGAATGTTTTTTAAAGTTGTAGGTAGTAATATTAGATTGTGTTGTTACTGACAATTTTTAAACGAGATATTTATTTTCCTTTTCTTTTTTTTTTTTCTTATCGAAGAAGAATGTTGCGTATATTTTTATATAATTTTTTTGGATTTACGTGTAGAAATACCAATTGGCCTATCCCAATCACCCTTTTTTATTATTTTTTTTTCCTCTCTTTTTGTTTATCTTGATTTTCGTTAGGATTGATCTCTTTATTGTTTTAATCAGATTGAAAGAAAGTATCGATTTATTTCGCTTTTAAGAAACTTGTTTCTATGATGAAGATAAACAGATAGGGGGTCTGATTTATCGGTTTTACAAGTTATCCATCAAGAAAACAGACTAATGTGGAACAGATTAAAGATAACATTCTTAAAAATATTCCTTTCTCATAAATATTAGGGACCTTTTTTTTCTTTTTTTTATAGAATTCAGAATTGTTCGTATCACCAATGGTGTGTGTGTAATCTTCCAAATATATTGTCCTCCCTCAACGTGATTTAACAAAAACTTTCCATGCGAGATCCTTTTTTATTTTCCGATATCAAATCGCAGTTTATAGTTCTCAGTTTATTTTTTTATAGTACTTATCTTGTCCTTTATTATCAGATTTGTTTCTTTTTTATCGATATAAATATATAAATATTTATTAGATTAATTATAATAAGATAGTCACATTCACTTAGTTTAACAGGTCTTTGGTAAATGCTCTTTCAAGGATCATTAGTCAAGATTAAGTGAATATTCATGTAACATGAACAATTGGATGATCTCTTCTTGATTGATATATATCACTTACGTATCCGTTTTAGGACAAGTAAATCTAATCACGTTAAAACCTTTATACAGTGATGATTCTTCGTTACAATAGTTAGCGTTATTTTCCATCTTCCAACGAGACTAACAAAATCTTATCTTTCGTATTTTGAAATAACCGATGATAGAACGTTAATTAATTTCTATGAAATTAATCCAAATAAAATATATATCTTTTAGTCATTAAAACAAAAATAAAGATAGTAATTTTAAATAAAAATGTTTAATATAAAAAGATTTATAGTCAAAATAATACGATGAAAGTTTAACCAGTGACCTTTAGTTACGTGTCACGTGACTAGTGCCAAATGTTCTTTTGATCCCTTCTGTATCTTTTTCTCACCCAATCAAATTATTTATTTATATATATATATCTTCTTCTTTTTTTCTTGAAGGGATCTTCCGAATGACGAAGGAAAAATTCCTCGGGGAAAATGGTTCTCCGTTACCTGTTTCCCTTTTTATTTCTATGTACTTGTACCCAACATTCATCAAAAACCTCTCGAGTTTCTCGTATCTTCTTGTCCGAACAAAACTATTTTATCCAATCACGGAATTCCAGTTCTCTTCTTCTTCTTCTTCTTCTTCTTCCAATATTCTTCTTCTTTTTATTATGTTTTATTATTTTTTTATTTCTTTTTTTTTTTTTGTCTTGGTTACCTCCTCGAACACTTTTTCTTTTATCCGAAACACAAGTTTCAAAATATGTTCGACAATATGAAATATTATAAATGATCGGTACCCCAAAGGGATTAATATTATTATTATTATTATTTCTTCTTGTTTTGTTTTTTTTTTCTTGGCTACTTCGTCGAACACTTTTTTTCTTTTATCCGAAGATAAATATTTTTTAATTTTTCGATGTTATAAAATATTATAAATGATAAGTGTGGGAAAGAGAAAGAGAAAGAGAGAGAGAGAAAGAGAGAAAGAGATGGCAACGAAGAGAGGAATAAATTTTTGTGTTAAACGCGAAGCAACGTCGTGGTGAGGTTTTGTGCGCGACGTAAGATAAACTGGACGCATCGTGGACTAAACTCCGAAGCGTTTGCCGGCCGAAAAGTTTTCTCCCGCATGCGCCATGCAATTTGTACGGCGATGAGGTGACGACTACTACCAACTACTACTATTACAACGATAAATATATGTATTATTATTTTTACAAAAGAGATTTTTCACATATTATTTTCTTGAGAAGATGTTTCATCAATGCTTATTAATCTCTTTCTCTCTTTGACTTATTCGCAATGTGATTTAAATACGTAAACTAACGATTACTTTTCAAATACGAACCAACAAATATTATTATTATATTACTAATAGAAAAATAGTCAATTTGGAATACAATTTAAATACTTAATTATTTTGTTTTATAAATCTTTTGTATAAAACTTTCTTTTTATTGATAATTTATTCAAAGTAATACTCGAATAATCAAATTGATTTACATTATCGTTAAAACTTGATTACTTATTTTATCATAAAAAATTGTATTTTTGATTTAATTCATTAAATTTTGTTGAGATACGAGATCAAAGAAAATATCTCGTACAATAGTATCAGTTGTTTATTACATAAAACCCTCCCCATTATTGATGCTTTATTTCTCTATATGTCAATTCCGATTATTTCATTTATCATTTCCAATTTCTTTATTTCATTTGATAGGGACAAAATATTTCCGTGTTACGAGTTTGTATTTTGTGAAATATAAATGATCGTTTGTGTTTCCTATTGAACTGAAAAAAAAAGAAAAGAAAAAAAAAAAAAAGAAAAGAAATATTATCGATCATATATAAATACACACATACACACACACACAAACGTACGTACGTAATATACTTGGATCGCAGTAATTCTGAATAAGTGCCAGTGGAATAAATCAAACTATGGTCAGCCAACGTGCTCCTTAAATTTGTTCACGTCTGAAAAGAATAGGACATGAATTCGATACACACACACACACACACACACACATATATATCTATTAACACTTACGTCAACTTGTACATGCATACCACACATACATAGATAAAATATCATAGTTTTTCGCACGAAAGAAAACGTATTTTTCGTGGTAATCCTTTTCACAAAATTCTCGAACGATTGGATAGCTGACTGATCCCTCTCTTTCGTTGCTTTTCCACCCCTTTTCTAACATTTAGGCACCCTCTGCCTTAATTTATTGATCTTGTCTTCTCTTTCCCTTTCCCATTAGTTCCTTTTTTTTTTTTGTTTTATTTGTTCGTTTACTACTTTAGCTTACTTTCTACGCATTTAAGTGACATTACGATCCGTCAAGATTTGTTCCTTCAGAAAACAGATTTTGTTCTATCAAAAATCTATTTTAATTATTTCTCTTTTATTTTTTCTTCTTCTTCTTCTTCTTCGATAAATAATTTCAATTAGAAACACTATTTCTCGTTACTCGTGTAAGTGTGAATGAAATTTCATCTCATTGAAATCAACGACAATATTTTTGGAAAAAATCTTAAAAATTGTAATCCTTAAAATTAATCGTTGTTAATATTATTTATATATGATTGATTTTAAGAAGAAAAGTTTTTGTTTAACACTTTTTTCTCAACATTTGAGAACTTTCTTAGAATAATTCATCCTAGTAAATAAATCAAATTATAATTGTTTATAAATTCAATATAATTTATTTATCTCTCTCTCTACTTTCTTATTATTTATCAAACGTTTTCTTTTTATTATAAAGTAGAGAAGTCAGATTTATCGTAGAAAAATTTATATTGAATAAAATAACAATTTTTTTTTTTTTGGTATGAAACGCGTTATGTGTAAGCTCACGATGACGATAGGTTATCCTTTCTATAATAGAAAAATTCTTATGTGGGGTAAAATCAAAATTGAATATCGTATACATATACTCGTATTGGTTTTTAAAATATGTATTGGTCACGTACAAATGAAAAAAAAAAAAGAAAAATAAAATAAAAAAAAAAAAGAAACAGAAGAAAACTCGAATATGGTGTTACCAGCAAAAACCAATATTGAATACTCGTTAAAATATTTACCATCATTTTAACAATTTAATCGTGCAACGAATTTTCTCGTTAAAAATATCCTTGTAGAAGGAACTAATAAGAAATTGTATATATATATATATATATTTCAAAAGATACGTAAACATAATTTCAAAAATAAATATGAACAATGCACAATTGAAATTCGTTATCGATACTGTGACGTTTAAAAAAAAAATATAAGAGAACTATTGTTTTACGATGAAAGAATGGGTTCTTGCGATATGGTGTTTTATTGATAAAAAAAATGTAATATAAATATTTTGTTTTATATCTGTCTCTGCGTGTATATGTTGGACTGGAGTAAAAGTTTTTTCGTATTTGTTTTAATCCAAAAGCTAAACACATAACAATTTTTTTCTTTTTATATTTCGTATCCAACCTTACTCGAAACAGTTTGAGAAACTTTTTAATACTCTTGATTTTTATTTATTTATCTAATAATAAATTATTTGAATGTTAATTGTACTCCGGTTTTGTTCAATTATTTCTTCATCATTTTTATTCGACTTTTTCAACAATCGAGGAGATAGATTTTAAAAATCTATATTTCCAATATCACAAATTTTGTTTTACCATCCTATATGAATCCTATTCTTTATTTTATTTTGTATTTTATTTTGAATTCTTTCTTTCATTTTCATTCATTACCATTCATTTATCAAAACGCAATAATATTTTTATTCAACGTACGAATAACAGAAAGCAAATTTTATGTTTTTGTTTAATTACTCCATGGAAGGTGTCAGTTTTGAAAAAGAATGTAAATATTGTCTGATATTTGATAAATATTATGAAAAAATATGCGATTTCTAATTTTAAGTAAAAATATGAGGAAATTTTTACATCTCTATCGATATTTATGGTATCTGATTCAAATGTGTTCGTATTATTATTATTATATAACAATAGAATATTCAACAATATTATAAATTATTTGATATACGATCAGAAATGTAAATATATGAATATTAATTATATTCCAAACCTTCTTTACCCTCCCCCAGTATAAATATTTATTTATTATAAAAGTATATATTATTTAAATATTATTGCATATATATAGGGGACTGTAAAATACATTTAAGTTTTATTGACACATTCGATAACAGTTACAAATGACATATTTTTTTGTTTTCTATGAAATAGCTTACAGAGTTACGTTATTACGCTATTTCAACTTAATTCTAACAGTTATATTTAGAAGTTAAGATCCGTTGAGTTAAGTTCTAAAACTTCAGGGGAAAATTATCGTTTCGCCATTGACAGCAAACTGTTGAAACATAAAATAATGAGAACAAGGACGGTTTACTTCGACTGGTGGAATACCAGTTCCACTTTTTGTTTCTTAAAACTCTGGGCCTGTCTATCTATCTGTCAGTCAATCCATTTTGATGTATTTTAAATCACGTTTCATTATGAAAGAACAAATATTTATGTTCTAATCGATTCTACGAATAAATATCGTCGAAGGATTTACAAACATAAACAAAAAAAGAAGAACTTTCATTTGTTTCGTACAAAAAAGCATCTTCCTTTAATATATATATAATTATGATATTAAATACATTTTTCTTTTTCTATTTTTTCTTTTTTTTTGAAGTGTTACCAAGTTCTAAAGGACGCATGTACCACTTTGAAAGGACAATTACAACCAAATGGCAAACCCTTTAAACCAGTATTCACGTACGTGCTTAATCCAAAAGCTTTAACGATGGGTCAACTTTATGGCGAGTACGACCTTGATACACACGAGTGGTAAGTAATGTAAAGTAAAAAAAAAATATATATATGATATTTTCGTAGTCGCATTATCTCGAATTCTAATCAGCTGATTTAAAAATATTGATTTTCCTAACCTTTCTCATCTTTAAATATCACTTATCATATATTCAATATTAACCCCACCGAGTTATCAATTATTTATAGTTCATATGATACAAATATAATATAAATAATGTAATCGATAGTTCATGAAATTATTCGAGAAGTAATTTCGTTTTTTTAATGGTATTATAAATTAAACAAAAAAATAAATGACGATATTTTTGATATTTCAAATACGAGAAACATTTGACAATGATCGCAAATGATCGAATTTGATTCAAATTTAACTATCTCAGCTATTTTATCATCGTACTGATAATCAGCCTCTACCAGAGACTTCATTTTCCCCTTTTGTTTTCTTCAATTTGGATGCACCTTTCATATCGAAATAAATCAGAACTGAATTTATGAATTAAACAATTTTGACGATTTTGACTTAACATAAAATAAAATATATACATAAATAATAACTTATTGATTTCCGATTTTTTGAACCAGTGCCAGAAAAAATACTACTTGGCTTAATTGTAACGTAACGTTGATTCTTAAATCACTTCTGAAACTTGTACGTTGTTAGAATGCTGTTAAATAATATTCAAGATAGAAAATGTTAAAAATTTATATGCGAAATGTGAAATTACTTTACGAAGTACCTAATGAGGAAGAGAAAGAGAAGAGAGGAGGAAGATAATGATGATGATTTTCAAATCGGGTCAAATCTATTAATTCTATTCATCACAAATGACATGAATGATATCGATGCATTAATCGCCATAAATGGGCATCATCAATTATAGTAATTACAAACATTCAAAAGAGGAACAAAGAAAGAGAGATAGAAAGAACAAATGTATATTTCTTGAACAATATTTACATATATTGTACCATACATATTCGATGTTCAATAATTGTTCAATCATTTGAGTCCCAGAAAATTTTGAAAAAAACATTGTCAAAGAATCCCAAACAGCCCAACCATGCTTTCTCTAAATGATTACGAATAGACCCAAACAGGATAATAACGCTTTGTTTATTTTACATCAATGAATCTCAATCAGAGCAATAACACTTCTTATATGTGTTAGGGTTGCATCAAAGTAACAATGAAATACACATTTTTATTTTGTAATGTACTGTTACATTATTACAATACCATACTACTTATTCTAAAATCTACTAAACATATTTTAAAAATATAGTAACCCTTCTTTTTTTTTCTTCTTTTCCATACAATATGTCAAAAGTAACGATACGAGTTGTCGTTGTGAATAAAAAAAAGTAAAGAAGAAATAGGGCTTGTTATCAGAAGAAAATATTGTTTTTAAAGGCAAAATATATCGAGCTTTGATATGCGAGCGTGAACGATCGATAACACAAGGTTGCGATAACGCCTGTTTTCCTCTGACAGTCTTTCTCTCTTAAAACTATTTATTTATTTTATTTAGTTTCATTCTATAGAAGGGTAGAGTATATATACATACATATACATACATATATATTTGATCGATTTGTTTTTCAAGAGATAATATGTAGTTGTTGGTGGTGGGTATATACACTCTTAATATGTCAACTTTTCTTATTTATTTCTTCTTCTTCTTCTTCTTTGGGGGAAAATACAGAGAGAGGGTATAAATTTCGGGGGCAATGATAACAAAAGAAAAGAAAAAAAAATAAAGCTTATCGTAGGAAGAAAAATAAATCGTTCGTTCGTCGGGTCGCGTTATCGTATCACCACCCTTTATCCCATGGGATTTAATCTAACAATTTTTTTTATTCTTTTAACAAATTCCCCTTCTTTTTTCCCTTTTTTTCTTTTCCTTCATACTTGGATTTTAACGCAAATTTTTAGTTCGTTTCTTTTTTTTTTCTTTTTTATATCGTCTTGTATACACTCCCGCAGTTCTCTCTCTTTCTCTCTCTCTCTCTCTCTTTCTCTCTTTCTCTTTCGTTAGTTTCCTTTTTTCTTCTAAAAGCTAAAATTTTTTTACTGAATAAACTATATTCTTCTTTTTTTATACGCCCAGTCAGATTCTATCTTTTTTTTATTTGTTTTCTGCTACATTAAAACGCCAGTAACAAACTTTAGTCCACTTCTCGGGAATTTGCATTTCAATTTCGTGACAGTTTTTCTTTTTCCTTCTTGTTTTTTTTTTTCGTTCGTCTCGACTTTGACGACGAATCGTTTGATTTTTTTTTCTCCTTTTTTGTATATGTTTTTATTTTTGACAATATTTTTATTTATTTTTATATGTTTGCATTCTACAACTCATCATGTTTTTCAGATCTTCACGTTGACAAATTTTTCAATATCGTTGTAAACTTGTAAATAATCTTTTCATCCATCATATTTTTATTTTTTTCAAGTGTTTTTCTAGTCGAATCGATTGAACTTGAACTAATCGTTGTGTTACATTATTTAGTATTTTTTCTCTTCCTTCACATGTGGCATGTAATTTGCATTATTTCGCAAATTTCACGTATGCTGAGTTGGTTGGATTCAAAATACGCGATTGTTACTCTGGTGGAAGAAAATTTAGCCTTTAACACGAGTCCCGTAAAACAATTGTGTAATTTTAATTATTTGAAATTAATTTAAAAAGAAAGAAAAAAATATGTAAATCAAATTAAAATACATTTCTTACGATGAAAACAATTTTTACATATTTATAACTTTCTGAATAATTAATAAATAAAATGAATAATACTGAGTTTTCTGAATAATGGATTATCATCGTTGATTCGTATTTGTTACTTCAGGACAGATGGAATTTTGTCGACTTTAATCCGTGCAGGAACTGAAACAACTGACGAAAATAAACGTTGGTACGTTTTTGATGGTCCTGTGGATGCGGTTTGGATAGAAAACATGAATACCGTGTTAGATGACAATAAGAAACTATGTTTGACTTCTGGTGAAATTATGAAGTTGCAACCAACTCAGACAATGATTTTCGAAGTTGCGGATTTGAGGGTAGCTTCTCCAGCAACTGTATCGAGGTAATATGTGTTTCTCAAAAGAGGAATTGTTATACAACGAAATACTATACTAGATGTCATAACAAACATACACATTGATCATTGATAAAGTGTTTATTAAAAATATCATTGAATTTACTTTCAATGTTTTAAAGTGTTTCAAAGTTTTTCAATATTTCTAATTGTAGTAACATTATTTTACAACACCCTGTATGTTAGGTTACTTACATGTATGTTTGGTTACACAATAGGTTAATCAATTTAAAAATAACAAAAATTCGAAATATTTATTTTATATAATTTATTTAAATATTGGGTTGGTTGAAACAAATATCAGATTTTTAATATTATACAAGAGTGGCTTATTGTTATTATTATTGTTATTATTATTGTTTATTATTGTCTTGTTGTATATTTTCAGTATTTATTTTTCTTCAAGAACCAATAATATTCATACATCTTATGAATATTAAATATTTTCTTTCTAGAACGCAATGAACCTTCTGCATTACTGTAATTATTATTTATTACACAACATGTAACTTGGTTAATACGTAAATCTTCCAGGATACAAGGCGTGTTCTTTAACATAAAAAAACATAAACAGAAATGCAATTACATAATTAATTATTTCAATTTGTTTCTTTATTTACAACTACAATTACCAGCACGCACCTTCTTATCAAGTTTTATTCTTTTGTGGAAAAACAAAATTACCAAGAAATGTTCTCTTTTGTATCTTTTTTTTTAATTAAAAAAAGTATACATTTTACGATCAAATATATATATCATTAAGATAATGTTTATCCAAGAATAACAATAATAATAATAATAATAATAATAATAATAGTAATGGACAATTTACGATTTAGTATCGTATCGATTAACGATCAAACAACAATAGCAAATTGCGAGTATGCATCATCAATCATGGGTTGCATATATTCTGAAATATTTTCAACGAATAAAAGAAGATTTATGTGCGACGTGTGTTAAACAATAAGGATGATAAATGCAATTGATTATCAAAGTGTGATAAATGAAATTAAGATAATCGGTAGATAAAAGATTTATTTTGTTTTGTTTTAAATCGTACACAGGTGCGGCATGATTTACATGGAACCCGAAGGTCTTGGATTAGAACCTTTTATTAATTGTTGGATCAAATCATTACCTACGGTAATTATTATAGTTTTCTTTTCTACTTTCTTTCTCTCAACAAACTCTCCTTACATGTAGTTTAAACAAATAAATTTCAATAAGTGTTATTGAAATAAACATATATTTTTTTTTTATTGCATTACACAGAATATGCAAGATCACGTGGAGAAAATAATGAAATTGACGAAAGAATTATTATTTCCTGGTATTAAAATGTTACGAGAACAATTAAAGGAATTAGTTAGCACTGTTGATTCAATGATGATTCAATCATATATAAATTTAATGAATTATCGAATTGGACCAATGACTGGTCGAAATAACAAACCACCTCCTTCTTTCGTTTTCCAAAAAACCATACGTGAGTTTTAGAGATTAAATTTACAAAATTAAAAATAGTGATGATCCTATTTTTAATTTAAATCACGATATTATGAACTTATTAATTTATTTATTTAAAAAACAAAAAATACTATAATTTTTCTGGGGGGGTTATTACGATAGCTGATTTATTATCACCGTGGGCAGCTTTTGCTATAATTTGGAGTTTAGGTGCAACTTGCGATTACGATGGTCGTTCTAAATTTAGTAATTGGTTACGAAATGTACAAAAAAGTTTTCAACATGATTTACCATTTCCTGAAGATGGTTTGGTATTTGATTACAGGTATTAAAAATAATAAATACCATTATTGTAAATACAAAAGTCTAATATTTTCATTCCTGTTTTTATTCGTATTTTTATTTTCAAACAAATCAATCAACCTTAATATTTCATTTCTTATGAATGATATTTTAGATTTATTTTTTATTTAGATTACACGATGGTGGTTTTACTGATCCTTTAGAAGGACAAGATCCAATTGCACCGCATTGGATTAAATGGTCAGATGATATGCCAATCATTAAAATAACCACAGAAACAAAATATGCCGGTAAAGTACATAACATGTACTTTGCAGTAACATTTATTATACAAACTATTGTTTGCTTTTCCTTTTATTTTTGCTGACTGCATATAAATCACTCTAATATTTGGTAAATTAAAAAAAGAAAAAAAGAATTTAATTGTAAATTTTATTTTGTTTTTGTAAACATCAGAAAGTGTTGTGCTTTTCAAATAAAATAATTCTAAAAGCTAATGGTAATTCATTATACATCGTAAACAGTTCATATTTGAATAACAATTCATCTTCTTTTCATATTTCTTTCTTTCTTTCTTTCTTCAGACATCGAAGTTCCCACAATGGATAATATTCGTCACTCGACATTGATCGAATATTTATTCACTAACGAAAATAATGTATTGTGCGTTGGTCCAACTGGAAGTGGAAAGACTATGACGATATCAACGAAATTATCTAGAAATATGCCGAGAAAATTTATTTCCGATTTTATTATTTTTTCTGCTAGAACTACTGCCAATCAAACTCAAGTATATAAATTTATTAATTAATTTTGTCAGGTTTTTTTTTGTTCATTATTTTTTATTTAAGTGATTATATCAGATAGTTCGAAAAGTAATTTCGCCTTTTTTTGTTGTTGTTTTTTTGTATTTTATTTTGTAGGATTTAATCGATGGAAAATTAGAGAAAAGACGTAAAGACGTTTATGGTCCACCATTATTAAAAAAACAAATATTTTTTATCGATGATTTTAATATGCCAGCTCGTGAAGTATTTGGTGCACAACCACCTATTGAATTAATAAGACAATTTATGGATTTTAGAGGTGAGAATTGTATTTAAATAATATTACAAATTAAATATTTGTAATATAAGATTATTAACATAATTTAGAATAATATTATTCATTATTTTAGATTACAGAAATTATCATAATTAATTCTTATAATAATCAAGAAAATTAAATATAAATTTTTTATTCTTTACTGTTTTGTTTTGTTTTGTTTTTTAATTATGAATAATAAGAAATATAAAATAATATTGTATACTCTTAATTTAAATATTAGTTTATTAAATTTTATCAAAATTTCAAAATGTAACACACACACACACACACACACATACATAATTTGGTATAAAATTAAAATGTTCCACTTTTATAACTTTGGGGTAACTTAAAATTCTGAATAAATAATCGATAATATCAACTTGGATGTTAAAAATAAATTCCACAATGTATCCAACCTCCTGCATAATTCTATTAAAATCTTCAAAGCTAGGAGTATGTGTATTGAAGTACATTTTTGTAAAGGAAAATAATTTACGTTCCGTTACTTTTTCTCTGATATTGTAAGTTATCGATACGATTGAATGAGTATAGTAGAAAAATAACATTACAAAAATACAATGTTCTCTATTTTCTATAGGATTTTACAATGTAGTAATGTATGTTACATATATGTGAAAGAGATAAATGACCGTAAGTTTTTTTAATTTTTTTTCTTTTTTCTCTTTCGTTTAGGATGGTACGATAGGAAGGAAATTGGTAGCTTTAGACTGATTGAAGATGTAAATTTTATTGCTGCCATGGGGCCTCCTGGTGGTGGAAGAAACCCAATAACCCCTAGGCTCTTACGACATTTTCATTTTATTGCATTTCCAGAAATGGAGAACAGTGCAAAGGTAAAATTCATATTGTCCATCCACCCTTTCATCCCACTCTCTGCCAACATATGCTTGGACATATTTAATTAAATAGAAATTAAAAAGAAAATTTAGAAAACAAAAACACATTTGAAATAATTAATTAATTTATTTATTTATTTATGAAATTATTATATATCAGAATTATTTTTATTCTATCAAATTATATCATTTCTTTTATATGTTAAATTTTTGTATCAAAAAATTATTTCTCAATGCTTGTGATTTTGTATTATTTGTTGATTATTATTATTATTATTATTATTATTGATTGATTGATAGGATAAAATGAAATATAGTTATATAAGATACCATAGAGGTATTTTTCCATTTCCATAGAGTTTTATTCCACCAAATTATAATCCACACCCATAGTACATAATTACAGATCATGTAAGATTCGACTAAGGATAGGATAGAAAGTGTTCGATAGTTCTTAAACCGTGGTATCCTTCGTATTCATTGTAATTAGACCTCATAAATTGTGTTCACTATGGCCCATCATTTATCTTAATCACTTGGTTGGTCAATAGTAGATGTTATGATCATTTCTGCCACCCCTCTGTGACTAATAATAAAGTTATTCCCGTACGCGTTTCAGCCAAGTCACCGTGGCCTATGTTTATTTAGGGTTTCTTAAAGAAATAATATTTCTAGTGCCCACTTTTTTTTTTTTTTTACTCCCTCAGTGTTAGTTAAACAAATAATATTTTTTTCATATTTATTTACACCAACACATTGTACACACATACACACACACACACACACAGGAGTTGATTTTTTATTCAACTGCATCTGAATTAATAGGATCTCAATCAAAATTGTTCTAATTAATAAAAATACTTTTATTCGAGATGAAAAGAAAAATCTACTACGTTCCTTTGTGACAATATCTTATTTTATAAAATATTGTTTTACGAGAGACAGATTAAATGTAGAAAAATATTATTTTACTAGAGACAGAGAAATTTAGAAAAAATATTATATTTTACGAGAGACAGAGACTAAATTTAGAAAAAAATATTATATTTTTACGAGAGACAGATTAAATTTAGAAAAATATTATACCAAATATTATTATTATTATTGTTAACTCATTTTTAAAATAATGATTTTTACTTTACTCAAAAAATTGATATTTAAAAATTTCGATGTTTCCTATAACATTGCTACCAATAAATACGATTTAATCGATAATTCTGTTGACTATAAGCAATATGCAAGCCATCTATCCAACATATATACAATGTGTTTTAATATGTATTACTAAAACAAATCTTTATGGTTTAATTAACATTGATGTAAAGCATACACGTCAAATAACTTGGACACTTTGCTTTAATTATAAAGAATATTACTTCGGTGAGAATAGCCTCGGATTGCAAAGGATTTAGCGTTATGAGAGTCATAAAGTGGATCGGAGTGGTGAGGGGTGAAGGTGAAAGGAGGATGGGTGAGGGTGGTTGCGAGGTTACTAAGCGAGACAATTTAATGTATTCAAGGTTAGTTCAGGTTGAAGGGAAAGGGTTTGTTCGTTCGACGATTCGATTTCGATTTATACTGTGTGTTCAATTTTCATTCCATATTTTACCATTTACTATTTCCTATAAAAATGACAATACAAAATATATCATACATTATGTGCACCTTGTATATTTTAATAGAAACAACAAAATTCATGTTGGAATATTTTATTATTTTTTTTTTTTTTTACAATAGGCGAACATCTTTGGAATTATTTTAGAATCTTGGATTTCGAGAACACCGAGTTATTTAAATTTGTTAAAACCCATGGTCGATGTTACATTGAATGTATTTGCCACTATTTGTGAAGGATTGTTGCCGACACCTGACAAATCTCATTACACGTACAATTTGAGAGATCTTAGCAAAGTATTTCAAGGAATTCTCATGGCCGATCCTACGAGAATTGATGCAAGTATTTCCTTGTTGTTGTTTTTTTTTTATTTATCTCATAATAAATTCGACAATTAATAATACATATTATTTGTTTTTTTGAACATTTTGTTTTAATATCTTTCTTTCTTTTTTTTCTTTTATAGTCTTATGAAAAATTATTTCTTTTATGGTACCACGAAAACACGCGTGTATTTAGCGACCGTTTGGTCAACGACGAAGATCGAAATTGGTTCAGCAAAATTTTACAAAATAGTTTGAAAGAAGTATTTGATTACGATGTAATAGATCTTGTAAAAAATAAGGTTTTGTTTTATGGTGATATCATTGAGACTACTTCTGGTCAATACGAACGAATTACCAATATTCGCAAGGTAATTGTTTACAAAAGAAAAATATAATAAATTTGGATAGAAATTTTTCTTGATTACAGATGAAACAAGTTTTGATAGAACATTTAAATGATTATAATAATTCTACAACTGAACCAATGAAATTAGTATTGTTTCAAGATGCTTTAGATCATATTTGTAGGATTATTCGTATTTTACGACAACCTCGGGGTAATGGACTTTTATTGGGCATGGGTGGATCAGGTATTTTTTAATTAAAATTCATAAATAAATATATATTTAATTGAATTATAAATTTGAATAATTTAAATAGAAAAATGTTTGAAACGTTTTAAAATTTCTTTTTAACTTTAACGCGTATTTTATAAATGTAATATTTTTTAATTCCATATTTAAATTTACCAAGTAATTGTATAATATATTAATTTATTCGTTTCTTATTTAATCATTATTTTTTTAGGTCGGCAAAGTTTAACGAAACTTTCCTCGCATATACGAGAGTACAATTACTTTCAAATAAAATTAAGTAAAGCGTATTCTAATCATGATTGGCGTGAGGATATTAAAAACATGATGCTAAAAGCAGGTTTAGAAAATCAAGCAATGGTATTTTTATTTTCGGATACTCAGGTAAACTGATTTTGTTTTTTTTTTAAGAGTTAATTACATCGTCTATAATTTAATCATATTATTTTATGATTCAGCTTATTTTAATGTTACGTTTTGTTGTTGTTGTTGTTGTTGCGTTTCAAGATAAAAAGTGATTTCATGTTGGAGGATTTAAACAATATATTAAATAACGGTGATGTACCAAATATATACAGTTCTAAAGAAATGGAAAGAATATTTCAAGTCATGCGTGGTCCGGTTCAAGAAGCTGGACTACAAATCAATAGAAGTAACCTCTTTTCAACTTATTTGAAAATAGTGAGAAACAATTTGCATAATATTATTACAATGAGGTACGTTCATCCTTTTCAAAAGTAACTTAATATTACATATTTTTATATAGTAACTATTTATTATTATAAAGTTAAAAATCATTTCTTGTGGTATTCGATGATCTAACGTTTCGAACAATTCCCATTTTTCAAATACCATTCGCATTTTTATTGGCTTCCAACATTAAATTGAGATATCGTAGAATACGCATTTACAATTCATAACCAATGCTTGGTATCTATCGAAAAAGAAAACCTGTATTATTAAAACATTGAAATGATAGAGGGAAATGTTCAATGTAAACTGAAATTACCTTTTGCGTTATGCTATAAGAAAATTTCTTTATTCAAACAATCATATGTTTTCATATTAATTCGAATATTGAAAGATTTTTCATTTTATTTTATTTGATTACTCAACAAAATTCTTTACCAATTAGATTGTTTTTTTTTTTAAATCGACACGTGAATTTTTCGGGTAATCAAATATACAGGGTTTTTCGTAATACATGGAATGCAAACACGATTAAAAAAATATTTTCATACGCAAGCTTCATATATTTATGGTAATAATAAATAAATAAATAAAGTGCATATAAAAGTTACATGGCTATAGATAGATAAAGATGAATACGATATAATATGACCTACACCTATGAATGAACGATGATAGAATAATTGAATAGAGATCGTTTGATTAGAACCTATATTGACTTTCTTGAGTATGTATATACATGTATGTATGTAATATGTATATGCTAACCCTTGAATTAGCTAGCTTTACTCTTTAATATATATCTAGGAATGTATTTGCGGAATAATTTTGCCTTGTAGTATACTTAGATTGTTTTTTTTCTATTTTTTACTTTTTCTCATTCAACGATATTTGTTGTAGAAAAATATCAACATTTATTCTACAAACTAGTAAGTTTACATATACACCATCGTAAATAAAACCCAATATATATTTATAATTAAACTTCGCGTATTTAAAATTAAATAAATAAAAAAACTATAAGAATTTTAATTGAGAATTCAAAACCGATCGAATTTGATACATTCGATGTTAATTGGTAGTAAAGAGAAAGAAAAAAATAACCGAAGGTTAAATAATTATAATAAATATAGTCAAATGAATGAAAAATATTAACACCGAGAATGTAGGAATTTTAATTGGAAATTTCAAATCAAGGTTGGTTATTCGACCTGTCCTTTTGGTATGGTTGTTTAGCCATTAATTTGCTTTAGTTGGATTCTTGGATGATATATTTTGTCTTATTTTATTTTCATTTTATTTTTTTTTTTTAATTTTCTTTTATTTTCTTTTATTTATTTTCGTTAATTAATTTTATCATGGCATGCTCTCTTGACAATTTGCAGTCCTATCGGTGAATTATTCCGGTCTCGCATTAGGCAATTTCCTGCTCTAGTGAATTGCTGTACGATCGATTGGTTCTGTCCCTGGCCGGATTCAGCTCTACAGGTTTGAATTGCTTAATTCGCGTTGTTTTAACATAGATCAAAATTATGATAGTTAATTTTCCTTATTAAATTAACGTGTAATACTAATAATACCATACTTTTTTTTCTTTATATCGTTTCTTCAAATTTAATCTCCATTAACGTGACTTGAAAATTGATACTTTGAAAAATCAAAACAAAAATTAATATATTTATTTCGTTGACGTATATATACATATTACATATGTTTAAATATATATATTAACAATACATTAGATCGTCCCATAAGTTTCTTCATTATTTTTTAATATAAAAATATTAAGTATAAAAACTTAATTAAGGAAAAGGAATAAACTTATAGGACGATATATGAATTATTCATATATAAAATAAAATAATAAAATTTTAGTGTTGAAAGTATCACTGCTTGTCGTACTATAAATATATATAATAATAATATTATGTACAAAGTCCCATTGTAATAATAAACGTGACAGGAAATTTCGTAGGAGGTTTAAATAATAATAATAATAATAATAATAATAATAATAATCAAGAAAAAAACACTCTTCGAAGGTATAAAGAATTTTTATTCGAAGGAATATCGAGTAATTTTTTTGTTCCAGTCTGTACATGCTCGGTACGAAACGAATAATAAATTCGTACGTGATCGAAAGAGTATGATTTTGAATGATTTATGCCAGGAGTTTTCTTCTCCCCCCTCACCCTCAAAGAGTTATATCTATAAATTGCTCTTTAGACTTATAAAAAGGGAGTAGAAAAATAAGAGAATAAAAAAATTAAAGATAGATAAGAGTTCAAACGATTTTTAAATTCGACTGAGAATAGGTTATACGTTAAAGTGAATTTTTGATTTAAACTGTGAATAGGGTACTCTTTTATGTTTCTTCATTACGAAAGCTTTCGTTTATTCCTTATTTTTTATTTTTTTTTTTATTGATGTTACACTTTTGAGGATATTAATAAATAATAAAATGTTTAACGAAAAGGAAATGAAACTTCTGACGTAAATTTGAAACTAGAAAAGTATTTGTATAAAAAAAAAAAAAGAAATAATATCTACGAGAGAGAGAAGGTTTTGACGTAATACTTTTGATATTTACAATTTTATAAAATTAATAAGTTTTATTTTATGATACTTATTTTTCCCCGTTTTAGACCGTAGCAATGCATTTCCTAGCGGATATTAAAGATGAATCCATTAATGAGTCTGTTCTAAAGTCAATTGTGAAGACTTGCCAATTTATGCACTCCAGCGTGATTAAAGCCAGTAATCGCTTTTTAATGGTAAATTTTAAAAATAGAAAATATAATCTTACTTGTACAAAGGGTGAAACATTTGTGAAGAAAACATTTATATTTCTTTTGTTTGTTTTTTTATATTATTTTAAATTGTTTAATCAATGTTTTTTTATGGAATTTAAAAATGTAAACTTAATTATTAATTTTTTAACTTTGGATATATTTAAAATAATAAATATTGTGTTCTTGAAATAATTCTGATGAACAGAATAAAAATATTTGTTAACATTTTAATACCGTATTAATAATGATGAATAATTATATAATCAAATTTTTCATTCATTTCATAAAGTTTTAGATATTTTATCGATTAAATAAAACTGACACAAAATATTTTTGACTTTAGGAATTGAATCGTCATAATTACGTAACACCTACCTCGTATTTACAATTACTGTCAAGTTATGGTGGTCTTCTTTCTAAAAAAAAACAAGAGATCAATTCTGGAATGACTCGTTTGTCAACAGGTAAACAATCGAACATTATTGTTTTTATATATTTCTCCATGTCTTTTATATTGAAAAGTATTTAAAAAAAATCTTAAAGAAATTAAATTCGAATACTTGGAAAATAAACGAAGCTTATTTTTATTTTTATTTATTTACTTCAATTACAATAAAAACAAAAAAGGGAAGGAAGAAAATTAGAAACATCGTCGTTTAAAAAATTTTTGACAATTTTTATAAATTTTATTTTCACATTTATTTGATATATTTTTCTTTGAATAAAATTAATACAATATTTTGTTATTGAGTATAGAAATAATATTATTTATCTTAAAAAAAAAATACCCTGTGTATACGAAACTTTATTCGAACATTCAATTATTAAATACGTTAATTTTTTTTTTGTCTCAAAGATGATTTCTCTGATCAATTTGAAATGAATCACCGCGTATATAAAGATTGATGAACTTATTTAAAGCGCGTCTCGTAAAATGGGGGTTGGGGTTGGGGGAAAGGGGAAGGGGTCACAGGTGAAAGACCGGTAATAATAATGAAATAATCGGGAAATGAAATATACCTCCGTCTGATTGCTGCTGGAAACACATTCTAAATTAGTCCTATCGATTTCGGTTACTATGGGAACGGTTGAAATAGTTCTACAAAATTTATTCCGATGCTCTATACAAATATAGCCATCATATATATACACACACAGACATATACACCGACTTACCAATTTAAGACGAAATATTGTAATATTTAACGTAGTCTTATAGCAGATACGAACATAAATTAATGGATACTTAATTAAAGTTTTAAGTAATTTTCTTCTAGAAAGAGGTCAAAACATAGTTTGTTTTATTACTACACTTTTGTGAATTTTTTTTTAAACTATATTTGTGAACAAATATTAGTTTACATGATATCGTCGTAAAACACAAAATTAAGATATTTCATTTAAAATTATGGTAAATAACACCCCAAGAAATTATTTGTAATATTTGTTATTTTGAAAATTTGTAATTTCAATTTGAATTTGAATTTTATTTATTTATTTGTAATATAAATACACACGAAATCATTGGATAAAAATATCAAATGATATCGTATAATTTTAAATAACTCATAATACGTGCGTTGATTATATTAAAACATAAAAAAAATGAATAATAGTTTAAAAGAAAATACATTAAGTTGATGAAATAAAAATCGTAAATCTTGAAACAAGTTTAACGTTTCTAACCAACCGTATAAAAAGACCATTTCTAAAAGTATTCGATGAAAGAGGAAAAAGGAAGAAAAAGAAATGGAAAAAAAATCTAGTATCACTACATTCTAGTTTATCCCCTTTAAAGAAAAAAAAGAAGGGGGGAGGGATGAGCTAGCATGAATTTGTATACATTAGCATAACGTTATTCTAAATAGACGTTATCTTTTTACCTTACGGGTAGGTTTAAATAAGCTTATAAGCACGGAAGCGGAAGTAAAGGAGATGCAAGGTATACTTAAAGCAATGAAACCTGAATTAGAATTGGCGTCAGAAGCAACTGTTCAAATGATCGAACAAATCACCAAAGATACTGTAAATATAATTATTTATACATATTATATAAATAATATTTAATACGATAATAATTCATATAAAATTAACACGAAACAAATCATAAAACTAAGCATTGAAATATCATGTACAGGTATTTTTTACAGAGTTATGTTTTTATTCAATTTCGATTGAAAAAAAAAATATGAAATATATGTTCTGATATTTGTAATCGAAATTTAAAAAAAATGTATATTTTACTCATTTCTAAGAAATAATCATTCAACATTTGACCAACTGGAGAAGAAAAACATTGTATTTTCTTTTAGGCTGAAGCTGAAATAACTAAAGTAGAAGCAATGAAACAAGAGGAAGCAGCTGCTAAGTTGAAAAATGAGAATCAATTAATCAGAGACGATGCTGAAGCTGACTTGAGTATATATTTTTGATTTTGAAAATTGATACAACTCTTTATACCCTCTCTTTTTATATCTCTGAAAAATTATATATTTAACAATTTTACAAATTGGAGTTATACGTGTAGTTGTTATTATTTTTTTTTCTGAAAGCAGGTTAAGGATATTTTTAAATTGACTTTATCTTTTGCGTAGGTGAAGCCAAACCGATGCTCGATGATGCCGAGGCTAGCTTAAAAGCATTGAACAAGGGTGATATTACTGAGGTGAAAGCTATGAAAAGACCCCCAGTTGGAGTACTTCTCGTTATCGAGGCCATGTGTATTGTGAATAACGTGAAACCTAACAGGGTTTGTTTTTCGATATTTTTCTATTAAATATCTTTATTTTATTTTTTGTATTTTTATTAAATATATATATATTTATATTTTTAAATAATTTGACTATATATTTACGATTGTATAATTAAAAATATATATATTAGATTGGTGGAGAAATAAATGTCGAATTTTCCCATTGAGTTGTAGCCAAAAGTATGACATTTCTTTTTCCACCAATCAAATATACATAAATTTTCTATTTTTTAATAATTTATGCTTTTATTTTAGTTACCAGGTAAATTACCTGGCGAAAAGATATTAGATTATTGGACACCCGGTAGTCAAATGTTAGCTGATGCTGGTCATTTTTTAAACATTATGGTAAATTTCAATCGAGAAAACATAACCGAAGATATGATCAATAAATTGAAACCTTACATCGAGAATCCAGATTTTCAACCTACAAAGGTACAATTTCATATTTCATACGCTGAGTGTCTCTATTCTTTTTTTCTTTTTTCTCTGTATTATTTTATAAATAAAAATAATATAAAAATATCGTAAAAAAAAAAAGAAAAAAAGCATGGGATTTTTCAAATGCTTCATGGAAAAAAAAGAATTTGTAAGAGAAATTAAATAATTTTATAATCGAATATAAATTTTATCGGTTCGAATAATAATTTCCATTGGAAAATGTTGTTTGTTTATTTATTTACGCATGACTGAGGATTATTTTCTTTTTTTTTTTTTTATTATCCAGAATAGAATCTTTTATATGCTCGTAAATTTATTTTTTTCATTTTCTTTAATCGCATAAAAAATATTTTTGCCATTCACATCTGAACGTGTTTTAATTTATATTCGTTGATAAACTTTTTCGTTCGTTATTCTCCACAAGTTACAAATCCCATTTGCATGATACCTGATGATTTTATGGGATCAAGGAATCGATCATACTCGTGAATGATCCATCATTGAGAATGATGGTAATTTAATCATAACCGTACTGGTAACGCATAATGGGCATTGGACGATCGTTTAATTTGATTCATAAATGTTGATGAAATAATAACGATGAGAGTTATTTGTTACCAAAATTCTTCCTTTAATTTATTTAATAGAAAAAAGAAAATATTTTAACATAAATAAATATATTTTTTACAATATTTATATTACAATATTTATATAAATATTGTATATGAATTATTTGTACGTGTATGATAAAACTTATATAACACAAATACAACAATTTAAAAGATTCTACAAGTATCGAAAGCCTGTCACTCACTATGCCTTTGGATTCACGCTATGTACAACTATTACTTTGTGAGTTTAAAAGTTAAGCCAAAGATGGAAGCATTGGCAAAGGCTGAAGAAGTATTGATAGAAACCGAAAAGGCTTTGCTCGATGCTATGGATAAATTGAAAGAAGTTGAAAACAGAGTACAAAGCCTTAAGGATACCTTGCAAGAAAAGGAAGATAAAAAGGCAGAACTTGAAAGACAAAAGCATCTTTGTGAGGAAAGAATGGCTAGAGCTGTTAAACTTGTGGATGGTCTTGCTGAAGAACAATTACGTTGGACTAACACATTATCGGAAATGAAAATTTCATTAAAAAATGTTGTTGGAGATATTTTATTATCTTCCGGTATTAATTTTCTTTTCTGATATATTTCACTCAACGCATTATCTTCAGAATCTTTTAGCATAAATACAACATGTTTGTGTAAGATTATTTAAATATATTAAACCTTTATAGAATCTATTTATACACATTTAACAAAAATTAGATTACTTTAAAATTGAATTAAAAATAATAGAAAATTGGACACTGATAGGATAATAAAATTAAAATTAAATATAAATAATTGTTAAAAAGTCTAACGAAGGTAAAGTAAAATACAAAAATTCTAATATCAAGTTTTTAAAATAGATTATTATTTGATAGATAGTTGATAACGTTAGGTATTAAAAATCCTATAAAAAAGTGTATCATCAAAATTGTCAATTGTTTATAATAATATTAATAACAAGATTAATATCTCCCTTTATTTAACATTATTAAAAGATTAATTGAAAACCTTGTAACTTTAATATCAAATTTGAAAACTAAACTTGATTCTGAAGATGATATTACGTATCTGACATTAAGGTATTACATTTTTGTTTGTAATAAAGATTCTCCCAACTTGATAAATCTTATTCTCAGTTTGTAAAACGTTAATTAGGTGCGATAGCATATCTGACACCTTTTACTGACGTTTATCGTGAAACTCTTCTGACATCTTGGTACGAAATTATGGGTAATAGAGTACCCCATACAGCAACTTGCACACCTATATCAACGTTAGGCGATCAAGTACTGATAAGGAGATGGCAATTGGATGGTTTGCCAAGGGACCTTCTATCAGTTGAAAATGCTGTCCTCGTAATGCACTCCGAACGATGGCCACTGTTTATCGATCCGCAAGGACAAGCAAATAAATGGATTCGTAATACGGTTTGTTACTTTATATGTTTCCTTTATGTCATCATAAAATATTTCGTTAAGAATTTTGTTGTTAGAAATTTTATATTCGTTTAGGAAACATATTTTAATTAATTATTACATAAGATCTATCGTAAAAAAGATTATTTAAAATAAGATAGAATATTTTTTATTGACATTTGATCTTTTCCTTTTTTTTTTGTAATAATTACAGTACAAAGAAGTAGGTTTATCGATAACAAAGATGACAAACAAGGATATGTTACGAGTGTTGGAAAGTTGTATTCGTTTTGGTAAAGCATGTTTGATAGAGAACGTTGGTATCGAATTCGAATCCGTTTTGGATCCTATACTTATGCGATCATATTTCAAACATGCCGGTCAAACGAGTATTAAAGTTGGCGACAACGTTGTACCGTATAATCCAGAATTTCGTTTGTTTTTAACAAGTAAATTAGCAAATCCCCATTACACGCCAGAAATATCCATAAAGGTGTTGCTCGTTAATTTTTCATTAACTGCTAGGTAATGAACGTACGTTTACCAATTAATTACGTAGGAAAAATAATGTCTTTTATTCAATTTTAAATATTAATATATTTTATGGTTTAAATTTATTTTATATGTTTAATTAATATTTATTTACTTAAATTAATTGCCATGCAGTGGTTTACTCGATCAAATGATGAGTTTGGTTACTATACAAGAAAGACCTGATTTAGAACAAATTCGTAATTCGTTGATTGTATCAAACGCGGAAATGAAAAAAGATTTGAAAGAACTCGAAGATAGAATTTTGTACAGGTTGACTATATCTGAAGGTTCCACTGTAGATGATCTTGATTTAATATTGACCTTGGATGCTTCTAAAGCTAAAAGCGAAGAAATCAAGGTTATTATTTTAATTTATTTTCTTTCTTTTCCACGTTAGACTCGGAATCTTTTCAACTCTATCCACGTATTATTATATTAGCCAATGAAACTTTGATGCAATTTTTTTTCTAAGCAAATAAACGTCAAATATTGTGCACCATAAAAAAATTCTTTCCAAAATAAATATTAATTACGATATTTTATTAAATATAAAATTATAAAGGTAACAGTTTCTCATCAATTTCGATTAGCATAAAATACAAATGGGATATTTTTTAAGCTATATTTTTGTAATATGAATATTGCATATATTATGAAGTAGTGTTGGGTGGTGGTGATGATAGTAGAGTGATTGCTCGGTATCATAAAGATTATTGAAAAAAAAACTAAAAAAGGAAGAAATATTGGACATTTTTATTGTTAGAAAGAGTATGATGTAAAATAAAAATAGAAAACAATAAAAAATCTTATCCATAATGCAGATAAAAGTACGGGCAGCTGAGGAGACTCAATTGGATATCGATTCTACGAGGTCATTGTATATTCCCGTAGCAGACAGAGCACAAATATTATTTTTTTGTCTTTATGATTTACAATACATAGATACTATGTATCAGTATTCCTTGGAATGGTTTATCGCTATTTTCAACAACAGTATAATTGCTATAGAAAAAAGTGGTTTGTGGTATTATAAATCTATACAGAAAATAGAAAAACAACATATAACAAAAATGAAATAATTTCACATTTAGTAATGATCTTGATTCGTTTGCTATCTCGTTAATATATCTCATTATTTGTAGGAGACATTGATAAACGTATCTCCGATATCCAGAAACGTTTTACCTTCGATTTGTTTTGCAACGTTTGCCGAAGTCTATTTGAGAAACATAAATTGCATTTTGCGTTATTAGTTTGCGCACGTATTCAGATTAATGCTAAACTCATAGATGTTGACGAATGGAGACATTTATTATCTGGAATCGCTGTTACTGATATGGTAAAAATTCTTTTTTAACGTCTTTGAATTGTTTAGAAAGTTTATGGAAAATTTTTCTTCGTGAACGACCCCCTTTATGGGTCGTTTGTTAAAGAAAAGTGTACTACTAAGTATTTAAAATTTAATATTATATAAAAATGAAACTTTTTATGGGCAATCCAATATTATTTAATTGTTTTATTATTCTTTTTATTTTAATTTATTATTCATTATTTATTATTATTATTATTATTATATTTAAATGAGAACATTTCATATATAAATGTGACAGTAAAGATCTGTTTTAGTCTTGATAAAGTACCTACTACGATAAAATTAATCGTATTATAATCGAGAAGAAGGGAAAGGGAAAGAGATAGAGAGAGAGAGAGATGTAAAAGTTTTCTTCCATACAACTATTATAGCATAAGTCATAAACTTTGTTCCATTTGTTAGGATTTACCAAATCCAGATCCCACTTGGATATCTTCAAGATGCTGGAAAGAAATTCAAGCTTTAGAAATACTTCCGAAGTTTCATGAATTTGTCAAATACTTTCATCAATCGTTGATGCAATTTAAATACATATTTGATTCGCAAGATGCACATTTGTAAGACGCGATTTAATTATTTTTTCAAATAAAATATAAATTGATTCGATGTTTTATGAAATAAACCAAATAAACAAAAATTGAATTTAATTTAAAGAAGCGTGTTTCCTGAACCTTGGGAAAGGAAATTGAATGATTTTCAAAAACTGTTAGTATTGAAGTGTCTTCGTCCTGATAAAATGATCAACGCAATACAAATGTATTTGAATAAGTATTTGGGTAAAGAATTCGTTGAACCGCAAACAACAGAAATTGGTGCACTTTATAAAGAATCCACTCCAATTACACCATTGGTATTTGTGCTCTCTGCTGGAACCGATCCGGCCGTCGAATTATACACATTTGCAGAAAAACAAAAAATGGGAAGAAAATTATATTCCATATCGCTTGGACAAGGACAAGGTCCTAGAGCTGAAGCAATGTTAAAACAATCTGCTGAAATAGGGAATTGGGTATTTTTCCAGGTAATATTGAAGAAAAAAAATATTCATTAACAACATTTATCACAAATAAGAAAAAATATTTATTTATGTATTTATTTATAAATAATTCATCAATTTCTTTGCTATTCTATTTTTTCATTTCAAATGGTAGATTTCTTGAATAAAATTAGTTTAAATTTTACCATCCAAGTATTATTCGATGAAATATTTTGTTTTGTGTTAACCCCGTTTAGATTTTAAAATAAATATAATATTATTATTTTTTAATAATTACTTTTAATATTATTAAATACCCAATGATTTAGTGTTCCGAGTATTTTTATTTAAATACATTTAACAATTAATATCATACGTTTTTTGAAGAATTGTCATTTAGCACCAAGTTGGATGCCATATTTGGAAGCATTGGTTGAAATGCTGACAGAAGAAACCCATAGTGATTTTCGTTTATGGTTGACTTCTGCACCATCACCTGATTTTCCTGTCAGTATTTTACAAAATGGTCATAAAATGACGATAGAACCACCAAGAGGTGTTAAAGTAATTATTGATTAATATTACCAACACTATCATCAAAATATAAGGGATTAATTATTGAAAACAAAAATTTGTACTTTAGGCTAACATGTTTCGAGCATATTTAACGCAGGTAGCAGAAATGAAGAGTTTTCTTGAATCGGATAATCCAAAAGTAGAATCATTTAAATATCTTGTTTTTTCCTTATGCTTGTTTCATTCAATTTTATTGGAAAGAAGAAAATTTGGTTCTATGGGGTTCAACATACCATACGAATTTACAAGTGGTGATTTAGCCATTTGTTTGTCACAGTTGCATATGTTTCTTATGGAATATACAATTTTACCATTTAAGGTATACAATTTTTGAAATTATTTAAGATATTCAAATAACTTGGATTATAATCGTTCTTAAATAAACCAAGCAAATTTTGTTCGATATATTTTACTTCTATCACTGCTTGTTTTAAAATTCTATCCATCCGATAGAAATAAATTGATCTTAATCATATAAATAAACATTTATTAAATATTTCATAAAATATATATACTTAGGTTCTTATCTATACTGCTGGACATATTAATTATGGTGGTCGAATTACTGACAACTGGGATCGTAGATGTGTTTTAACTATACTTCAAGATTATTACAACGTTAATGTTGTTTCAAGTGATTTTCGTTTCGACGATGATGGAATTTATTATCAAGTATTAATTAGTTATCAATTATTAATCGTGAACCAAAAAAAAAAAATAAAAAAAATGTAGAAACGAATGAAAAAAAATTGATACATTAAATGAAATGAAAAATTTGTTTAATTTATAGTTACCAGGAACTAGCACATTCAATGATTATATAGAATATATTAAAACACTTCCACTTAATGACGATCCTTCGATTTTCGGGATGCATCCAAACGCAGATATAAGTTTTGCACAAGCTGAAACTTACATGTGTCTGGAAACGATACTCAATTTACAACCAAGAGAGCTTAGTAGTGCGATAGTAAGTGTTGAGGATACTATGGTCCGTCAAGCCCAAGAAATGTTAATTACGTTACCAGAATCTTTTGATTTAATTGCTATACAGATAAGGTATCGTTGCTAAGATATAAATAATAAATGATTTATATAATAAGTAAAAGGAATATAGTTAGATAACTTAGGTTTCTATCTTATTTCTTTAGAATAATATTTTGCAAGAACATTTTTGATTATTTAACATTGTTAATATGTAATACTATATTCTGTGTATGTGTGTATGTTTGTGATATCAAATAACCCAAGAAAGTATAATTAACTCAAATGATAGTAAATCCTAGCAACTTTTTTGAGATTGTCAAATATTTATTTAATCTTAGGTATCCTGTTTTGTACGAAGAATCATTTAACACAGTATTGGTACAAGAAGCTAAACGTTACAACACATTATTAAAAGTTATCAAATTATCGTTGGGTGATTTGTTGAAAGCATTGAAAGGATTAGTCGTAATGTCCGAAAGTTTGGAAACAATGGCTAAAAATATTTCCAATAATAAAATACCAAAGATTTGGCAAGAGAAAGGCTATCCTTCTTTGAAACCACTCGGTATAATTAATTATTTATTTAATTTAAAATATTAATCATAGTTTTCTAATACGTTTCATTTAAATTAGGAGCTTGGTTTATCGATTTGAAGGAACGCATTAAATTTATTACTAAATGGTGCGACAATGGTATACCATCTGCTTTTTGGATTTCAGGATTTTACTTTCCCCAAGCATTTTTAACAGCAACTTTGCAAAATTATGCAAGAAAATACGTTATTTCTATCGACACGATTGATTTTAGCTTTCAGGTAATTAATATATTTTTTTATATATATTTTATTTATTTATTTATATTGTTATCATATAAAAGGTATTGGCTTCAAAACCAGCGCATAAACCAGAAGATGGTTGCATAGTGTACGGATTATTTCTTGAAGGTTGTCGATGGGGAGGAAATTATTTGGAAGAATCATATCCCAAAGAATTGTACACCGGTATAATAATAAATATATTTGGTATATAATAATTTTAATTAATCACCCTGAACGCTTTTCTTTACAGAGATGTCCCCAATCCTTTTACTCCCAGAATTAAATCATCAAATATTTGAAGATAAAATTTATATTTGTCCTGTGTATAAAACTATCGCACGTGCTGGTACTTTAAGCACCACAGGACATTCGACTAATTTTATTCTAGCTATGGAAATACCTAGTATAAATCCTCAAGCACATTGGATCAAACGAGGCGTTGCAATGATATGTGCACTTGATTATTAATATTTATTCTTTTTTTTTGTGTCTATAATTTTGTACCCATAATTATAAAAGTAGTCTAAGTCATATATTTCTTGTTTCAAGATATTTGAATTGCATAATAACATATTAAATGAATTTCGTATAATGTTGAAATTACAACTACTTTCTAATGATTCATCATAGACTCATTTATTGTTTATTATTTTGACTTAGACCACTTTCATAATTATGGGCTTAATTATGCATTTAAAACTTCGTCAATGAAAAAAACCAAATAAAAAAAATATTCTTTTTCAGAATTTTTCTATTTTTGATTTACTAAAATTTTGTTTTTCTAAAGTACAGAAAGGATATCATCCTTTGATAATGCAGACATTGTCTCTTTTTATTTACATTTGTCAATACAATTGAAATCGTTGTTTTGTTGTTAACATTCGTCGATAAAGTAGAACTCGTTCCCCTTGTTGTTGTTGTTAACATTTATCGATAAGATATAATAATAAGATTGAAAAATTCAAACATCTTATATCTATCGTTTTAAATTTATTTATTATAATAAACAATATTTCAATTATTTTTTTATCGATAATAAAAAAATTAAACTATTATCTAATATATTTTTAGAATTATAAAATATAATTAAAAATATCTTCTATATTTTTGTTCCCTTAATTTAAATTTAATTATTGTAACAAAATTATTTCATTTCTCTATCCAGTTGTGACAAATTTTTGTAAATAATTGTATTATTGTTATATTAAAAAAAAGAAAAAGACAAAGAAGAAGAAGAAGAAGAGAAAAAGATAGAAAATGGAAATATTAGTGAATGATAATTTTCATATGATAAGAGAAAATACAATTTGTAATCCTTATGGATTAAAATGTCAAATAAATATATAACAACATAAAGGTATATGGTATATGCGCGCGTTTCAATAATATATAGAAAAAAAAAAGAGAAAAAAAAAGAAAAAAAAATTTTGAAGTGACGTATAAGGGAAGAATATTAAACGAAGATTAAGAGAAAACGTAAGTTTTAACATAAACGCGAAGATAATCGAACGCATAGCAGTAGTATGGTGGTATTTGGGTTACTAGCTTAGAAACGATATATAAAGAACGATGTTATCTCAACCAAAGAGTCATTCCATCGGTCGTTACTCGAAGTAGCATTGAAGTGCCTTTTGTGAAACGACATTTTCGTTCTTAGTTTTTGTTAGAAAATTTTAATTCAATCCAAATCAAAACCGATAACATGGCCAAGGATAATCTCACTGCTATACTTTACGGCATCAATGACATTCGATTGGTATGTTGAACACACACACACACACACACACACACATACATACACAAAACAAACAAACACCATAAAATATATATATTAAATATAAATTTATTCACTAATAATTTATATTCCAAATAATTATTTTCATTCATATTTTTTCTTATTTTTTTTTTCAACGTGAATTTATTTCCCACCACGATATAAAATATAATTATTTATTAATTTTTTGTTAATTAATATTGAATAAGGTGAATATCTTCGTTCGAGTTTTATTGATCTATCTATTTTATGTCATCTTCTTCTATAACGAAGGTCTGATAATTTTATTGCTTTGTTTTTTTCTTATTTTTTTTTTTTTAAACACGCAACACTTTCTTATACATTCATAATTTTAATATTTAATTTACTAACAACACATATTTTGTTTTAAATTAATCCTAAATTTGAATTCATTTATATTCGAGTGTATATAAATGGTTGTAATATTAATATTGATTTATATTATTTATATTATATTTACTTGATCGAGTAAAGAAATTATTATATTTTTACATAATAATATTTATCGAAAAAAATATACGATAGCAGAATGATAACCGAATAGATAGAAAGCATATGTTTGTAAGATTTATCTTGAATTTTTACGATATGATTAATTATTTTAATAACTTAATAACAATCTTCTCGGGAAATATGTATTTGCGTAATACGTAATTTCTGATAATGGTTACATAAAAAGGAAAAAAAAAACAGAAATGCATTTTTAAAACTATTATTATCATTATCATCACATTCGTATTCAGAACCAACGTTTCCACTGTTAAAAAATATTTATCTTATCACGATGATTACGATAGACAATAATGATTTTTAGATTATATTTTGTTTTGTTAACTTTTTTGTTTAAATATTAAAATTTGATATGTATTTATTTTAATAATAATAATAATAATAATATTAATAATAATACAAATAACTTTTAAGACGATGAGTTAAATCAACACGCATTCACTTGCATAAATGCACTAAAGTCATTCAATGACGAGTTGTTAGAAGGAAGTAGTGAATCTATTGCATTAACCATCCTTGAACTGTGAACAATGCACTTAATGCTACAGCACTAAAGCATATTATTGATTTTAGAATGCATATATATTCTTTTGTCAAGTTTATTTATTGGACTAGCTTTTACTATCTCACATGTTAGATAATTTTCATTGAAAAATACAAAATCATTACTTTGTTCAAAATACATCGTACAGATAATTTATGCGAATATTTGAATAATATTTACCAGAATAGAAAAAACATATGTGTTAAGTAAATAAATAAAAAATTTAGTTTATTTAATTGATGATAATAACTCAAACGTATGTTACAATGTATACACAAATTATACGCATAAATATATTTATACGTTATGCATTTTTATAACGTGTGTATGTTTATACACGCTTATTACGTTTCATATCAGCTTAATAATTTTTTTATTCATTTTTATTTTCTAGGAACAAACACCTATTGAGGAACCAGGAACAAATGGTTGGTGATGATGAGAAATAATTTCATTTGAATTGCATTTTAAATGCTTTTCCTTATTGCATAAAGTAAAATTTAAATGTGTCATATTCTTTCTTTTTATCTTTTTTTACAGAGGTGTTAATAGAAATGAGTTGTGTTGGAATTTGTGGGTCAGACGTTCACTACCTTGACAAGGGTAGAATAGGTGATTTTATTTTAACTAAACCAATGATCATAGGTCACGAATCATCCGGAACTGTTGCTAAACTTGGAAAAAATGTGAAGAATTTAAAGGTCAATTATTTAATTGATTTGTAATTATTGTTTATATTTAATGATATGTATTATTGGTTTTATTTGTATTTTTTTTTATAGGTCGGCGATCGCGTTGCTATAGAACCTGGTGTGCCTTGTAGAGAGTGTCAATTTTGTAAAGGCGGTCGTTACAATTTATGTAAAGATGTTGTATTTTTGGCTACTCCTCCTGTACATGGTAGTTTGAGACGTTTCTACAAACATGCTGCTGACTTTTGTTTCAAGTAAGTTTTTGTCTTCTTTTGTATTTTTTAATATTATTAATTGACAAACGTGTGTATATAAGTAATTAATTCAATTATATATATATATAATCAAAATAAATTGTACAAGGCAGTAACGAGCTTTTTCCTTCTTTTTTTATTAAATTACTTTAAGAAAAATACAATATCTAGTATTATACAATATAAAGAGAAACTTATTTAATTTATAATGCTTATTTTTTGGTTCACGTAAATAAAATGTAAGTATTTCTCATATCGAAATATTTTTAATCTCCCGAGTGTGTTATGGGTTTAAAAAAATATTAAAAAATAAAACTAATTAAAACTAATTAAAAACAAAGAATAAAACGCAGGGATATACACATTTAACGCAATAATATATATTTTAAACATTATAGATTAACAGTTTCTCAAAATCAAATATTCGTGTTGATTGTTAATATATTTTGCACAAATTAGATATTACTAATTTGTATCAGTTTTCCGAGCTTGAACTGCATAAAGATGAATTAGATGAATTCGTTAATGCGGTTTTAACTCTTTTAACATTAATTTTACAATTATTCACATTACTGGCAAATCTTAATGAATTCAATGTTTCATTATAACATTCATCTAAAGGAGATATATTGAGTAACATAAGAGTTTTTGAATTACCTCCTAAAGATGGCATCAATAAATGCGTTAATTTGGAATTTCTATATGGCACATGCTCTTGCTTCTTTAAAAGTGCAAGTATAACGTTACCAAGATTCGCTAATGATTTATTAATATTCTTCGTTTCTGCTGTTCTAGCCGCTTCTTCACCCTTTAACCGTTCAGAACCCGCTAAATCAACTAAATTAAGATTTCCTATACAAATTTCTTCTTTCCCTTTATGTTCGCCAATTAGTCTTATACGAGCTACCGAATGAGATCTGGATGATCTAAAACAATCAAATTAAATTTTTTATTTAGTATTTGTTTTTTTAAGGGTAAAATTAAATAATCAGTTATTTTAATAATTAAATATACCGTTCATTTGATAAGGTAGCTGCAACAGCTCTATTACGTTGAGCTGCCAATAAACATTCTTGTAATTCTTCAGCATTATTTATCTCTTCGACTTTAAGATTGCTCACATAAAGATCTTGACCTCTACTATCTCTCATACGTATTTCATGAATTTTATTACATTCAGAGTCAAGAAGATCAACAATATGTTCATTATAAATCTCTAAGAAACTAGCTTCTATTCTGTATTCCCATCCAAGAAGTTCCAATTCTTTCATTTCTTTAAATATATGCTTGACCTATAATTATTAAGATCATTAATTTAAATTGATTATTAATCAAATTTAAATCGATCTTTCTATAAAGATATTTCTTTACCGTTCTGGGAATCATGCCTTCTGTATCAAATCCAAGCTCTCCTTCCATTGTGTATGTTTTACCAGAACCAGTTTGGCCATATGCAAATACACAAACATTATATCCTTCGAGAGCTGATTGAACTAGAAGGGACAATTCTTCAAAAATATCAGCTTGCGATGCATTATGTGGAAATACTTTGTCAAAGGAAAATTCTTGGCGTACATTTCTTAATTTTCCACTACAACTAGTTATATCTGAACTATCTGATTTTCCTACTTCTATAGTACATTCATCAACGAATTTAATATAACATAATCTGTGAACAAAATAATCATTATAATCATTATTTTCTAAATCACCATAAAATATTTTCAAGATTTCATGAATGTATAATAAAATATAACTTACGGTTTAGAAGATTCTTTCTGTGTTCGTGGACGCACACGACAAAATACTCTAATATTACCCTTCATTTCTTGTATAGTATTATGAAGGATTCTACGTTCTTTATCCATCTGATTTACAAACGATTGTAATTTTTCTTTATGAAGAGTCAAATCTTTGATAAGATTTTTATCTTGTTCCAGTTTAATCTTCATTTCTTTAATTTCAATTGCTTGTTCCTCTAATTTACCTTTCTGTTCGTCGCATTTATTTTGAACATTTTTTAACTCTTCTAGTACATTCTTATACGCGTCTTCCGCCTTAGTCCAACGTTTTACAAAATCTTCCTTTTCATTTTGAACTTGTTCAAATTCTTTTTTGGTTGTTTCAAGTTCTTTGGTTAAAGTTGCTTTCAAAGTTTCATACTCCTCTACTTTTAATTTGTACATATTCTCATTATCTTTCAAGTCATTTATCATTTTTTGAAATTCTGTATTTTTAATCGATATTTCTTTGTAATTTCCACGGAGTTTGATCAATTCTGCATTTGCAATCGCAAAACGCCCCTTATAGTCCCATTTATTGACAGTAGTAGTAGTACCAGAAGCAGAAGCAGTTGCAGTAGCAGTAGTCTTATTGTTAGTATTATTTTCAGTCGGTCTAACAATACCATTCCTTGTTTTCAATCCGGCTTTCAAAGATCTTCTCGGATTAACAAGTTTGGTGGTAACTTTAACTTTGGGCTTTTTCATGTTAGTGGTTGTCACAATTGGTGCTGGCCTTTTCATAGCTTTTATCGCTTCATTAGTTCTTGTTATAGCAGCAGAAGTTTTAGCACGCACCATAGTATGCCCTACAGGTTTATTCTCATTATTAGATTTTCCATTACCATTTAATGCAGTTTTATCCTTCTTTGAGTCATCTGTTGTATTTTTATTATATTGTATTGTACTTGTACCACTCAATATGCGTGTTAAGCCTGTTTGAATTTTAGTCATGTTTTGGTCATTTGTTTTAATATCCATGTCCATTAAATTTGTAGCTTTTTTGTAGGATTTAGGTTTTGGTAAACGAGATTCCATCTGTTATAAATGTTACAAGAAAAATATATTTGAATTTTCTTTATCGTTGAAAAATAATTACATCTTTCTTTATGTGCTTTTTTAGAAGTTGAAAGATTTATTATATTATAATACTTCATTTTTTAGATTTATTAGATTTGTCACAAAAAGGCATGCTCTTTAATTCTAAAGAAAAAAAAAAAGCTACTACTATTCAATAAAATATTTAAAAAACAATTTTAAAAAAATCATTAAAAAATCAATTATTTCTGCATTATAATATTTCATTATTAAAATGTTTAAAATGCATTGCACACGCAAAACTCAAAAAAAGGAAAAAATGATATCTACTAAAAATTCGTACTAATCAAACAATGACATTTTCTACGTGAAGTCAATCTATGGCTTCACGTTCTTTCATGTTCTATATATTACATAATTATTTTAAAAAATATAAATAAAAAAAAGAGTAATAGCTAAAAAAAGAAAAAAATAACAAAATAAAAGCAAACCTCGTCCTCTACAATAGCCTCTCGTAATAACACACTTATCAAAATTATTTTCAATTATATTAATCCCTTTTAATTGCCGTGCAAATATATATTTCATTTGCTAATTAATTGTAAAACGTACTAAAAAATTGCACCTTAATTACCAACTATAATACACTCTATATTTAATTGTATAACGATAAACATGCAGATAATTCTGTTACGATATTTCTTCGTACACGAAAAACGACGGTTAGCCATACGCTTAATATTTGAATTTGTGTCTTATCTTGCGGCGACCAATCAAAAGCCATTTAAACGATACAACTTTATTCATTGACGATACATTCTAAAGATACGACGCTTAACTTATTTTCAAGTACTATCGAAGCGCCAACTGGTGAGAATAATTGTATACATTATGAAACATCTAATTATTTTAAATCAATCAAATATTATTAATTATTTGTTTATTGAAATGAATATTTGATATAATTTAAAATAAATCATCATTGATTTAAAACAAATGTAAAAAAGTGTAAGATATCTTTAAGAAACGTTTTAAAAATATCAATTAACAAAATATAAATATGTATTATTATGAATATTTAATGTTATATAAATATTCTTATCCTTACGTTAGGTTCATTTGTTATTTATATTTTTTAATAATTTACATAGTAGAATAATTTGTGATATTTTAATTGTAATATTTTCATTGTAATATTTGAATTTATTATAATTTTCAGATTACCTGATCATGTAACATTAGAAGAAGGAGCTCTTATGGAGCCTTTATCGGTTGGGGTCCATGCATGCAAACGTGCTGGTATCAGTATCGGTTCAAAGGTTTTAATTTTAGGTGCTGGACCAATTGGCTTGGTAACATTATTAGTTGCTAAAGCTATGGGTGCTAGTAAAGTTATTCTTACTGGTACGTTTATTGATCTCAGGGAATTTTTATATAAAGTTTCACATTTTTTACATACAAACTTAACTTTTGATTATAATATATTATATATAAAATATTATTTCTATAGATATAAAACAAGATAAATTAGATACAGCAAAGGAACTTGGAGCAGATGATACGTATTTAATAAGACAGGGGGTATCAGAGGCTGAGAATGTTAAAAATATTCGTGAACTATTTGGCGATGATCCTGATCAGACAGTCGATGCATCTGGTGCTCAATCATCGATACGTTTAGCTATATTAGTGAGTATTATTAAATCTGATCTATTATTAAACTAAATCAATATCTCTCATAACTATTTATTTCAGATAACTAAATCCGGTGGCGTAATCGTTCTGGTCGGTTGCAGTCCTCCTGAAGTACAGGTTCCACTTATCAATGCATTAGTAAGAGAGGTTGATATTAGAGGTGTTTTTAGATATGCTAACACGTAAGTATTATTTATTAATAAGATCATTTTATTTATTGAATGAAATATTAATGGAAATTAATTTTTTAGTTACGGCGACGCATTAGAGTTATTGGCTTCTAAAAGAATAAATGTTAAACCGCTTATAACTCATAATTACAAAATAGAAGAAACAGTTGCGGCGTTTGCAAAAACAAAATGCGAAAGTGGTGTTATTAAAGTTATGATCCACTGCAAATAAAAGGAATGACAATAGCTTGACCCTATTTTAAATAGAAAAAAAAATATAAATAAATATAAACAAGGGAATATATATATATATATTTTTTTAAATACATATTTTTACACTAAGAGTTGTAGTTTTAAAACTAAAGATGAATTTTAAATCAAATGTATATGATGACATAAGAACAAATTTTAAGTATATTTAATGTAACTACAGGTATAGTAAATTAATAATTGTTGATTAATAATAAATTGTAAAGATCAGGACTTATAAAACAAAAGATGTGCTTTTTATATTATTGACAATATATATCTGTGTAAATTTGAACATATATATATATGCTCTTTAAAGGTTTTTAATCAAAAATTATTAATTATAACGTTAAAAAGTTGACTAAAGTTTCTTGATAAATAGCAAAAATATGTATTATTAAATTTTGTTATATGATAATATATATATATATATATCTATAGACAATTATTATTGCAATTTAAGATATGTCTTTTTATTACAGCTGAACTTCAGTTTCTTATGTATTTTACTCTAATTGATACTACGATTGAAGTGAAAAAATAGTATATTTTATACAAATGTAATTGATTAAATAAAAGTAAACACCAGTCATTATTTTTTTTTAATTAATTTTATATATATATAAATTGTATACATAAGATAATAATATACGTATACATATACACATACAAAAGATTATAATATAATTTTATTATAATTAAATGTGACAATTTTTTCGCGCTAATAATATCGGGCGAGTAAAAATACTTCGATTTAAATATTTTCCCTAATAATATATCGATTATTCGTCGATGTAATTTCGATAATCGAATTGTATTTGGCGCCATTGTTGATTAACGATGTTACTTCGAAAGGTCGTTAGAAAAACAAGTATAAATGTTAATCAATGTTTTCCTCAATGTTCGGCCGTAATAAACGCAGTTAAGTATATTTTCTTAATTTATTTTTTTTAATAAAAAATTTACTTTAGGTTATATTTTAATATTTTTATTGTGCGTAGATTTTCTCAATTGTATTATTCTTTTAAAAAATTAGTAAGGTTATCTCATAATAATAGCAATGACAGTTTGTCACTCCTATATTATTTTTGTTATAAACAGTTTTGTATTACTATACTATATTCTTGTAGAATACTATTGTATTAATTTTATTCAGTTGTTAGGTATGACCAAGATGAACCATCATAATTTTCCAAAATCTCTCAAAGAATTTGGGTACGATTTTAATGCAGGTAAATACATAATTTATTCTAAAAATATATGCGTTGTATTTTTTATGTTATATATATATACAAAAAAAAGATAAATATTTGTAAGAGATATAATGATTTTCAAAATGATCTGCAAAATTTAAATGTTAATTAATAGATGGACAGTTAAGGAAATTTAATACTGAAACTGGTAAATTAACTAATGAAGGTTTTGAATTTAAATTTAATGAGGATCCAATTTACAATCAAAAACGCTACGAAGCATTAGGTGAAGTAAGTTTTATTGATCTACCATTAAACTTATATATTAACAATTACTTTATATATCATTTATAAAGATATGTAATGTGTTTAAATTACAGGTTATAAATGATTATGTATATAGTTTGTTGGAAAAGGAAGGTTTAATAAGATTACCAATACCGAAAGAAAGTTCTGAAATATTAGATAAAAGATCTTTCATATTTGCATCTGAGGATGCATTTGAGAATGAAAAAGTTATCGTATTGATTCATGGTAGTGGAGTAGTCAGAGCTGGTCAATGGGCTAGACGATTAATTATAAACGATTGCCTTTATACTGGAACGCAAATTCCATATGTTAAGAAAGCTAAAGAATTAGGTTATGGATTATTTGTATTAAATACCAACGATAACAGCAGAATAATTAATGGAAAAACAAATAAAATTAAGGTTCCTATCAACATTTGATATTAACACGTTAGCTACCATTTGACATTTCACACTTAGAATTTATATTTCACATTGATTATTGTTGCAAATGCGTGGTGCTAGGTTTATGATGGAAATTGTAGTGTTATAGATATGTGAAATCGGTGGTAGCAAATGTATTAAACAAAGCTATGGTATATTATTATTAAAAGATATTTATTATAAGAGATATATAAAGAAGACAAATAATTTATAAACAGGGTAGTGAAGGTCCACACGAACATATGAGAACAGCTTGGTATGATTACATTGGACCATCTAAATCTAAATATGTTGCTATAGTAGCGCACAGCTATGGTGGAGAATGCGTAGTACAATTTGCAAGTTATTTAAATACTTATTAATCATATTAACATTAACAAAGTTTAATTATAGAAAATTATTAATAATAATTTATTGTTATATTGCATATTTTATAGGCAATGAAACACGCGGAGGAATTTACAAGAAAGGTTTTTGCAGTTGGATTAACAGATTCTGTACATAGTGCTCCATTTATTGGATTTAGTCACGTAGTGAAGGTATGTTATCAACATCATTATCACTTTGGAATCATTTTTGTTTAGCCTTTTTTTTTTTTATTTTCTTTTTTTTTTTTCTTTTTTATTAAAATAATATAACGACAGTGGTTGGTTTAAAACCAATAGAAGAAACAGAATGTAGGAAAATGATTTGACCATCTGTGGTTTGGGACGATCGACAATAGCACTGCGTGGTTCTCTTTATTAGCGTTCTACGTTACCGAGTGGTACTTCAGATTCTCTTTTCACTCGGTATGTGGTATATTTACTTGCTGAGATCTTAAGCATTTGAATTTTCTGTTGTGGATAAAAATGGTAACACACTTTACCGATTCTTTTTTTATAGAAAATATTTATATTAGAATTAATATATTTTAGATAATAGAAATTGAGATAATATATATATGTTAATTGTACTAGTAAATTAATTTTGTTAAAAGAGGATAGGGAAAATAGGTTCATACGAATTGACTTCGATTAAAAACCATCGATTCGTAGATTGACAATGATAGTGAGACTGGCACAGTATGACTTCTTTTATTAGCTCTTTAGAGTCCATAGACGTTAAGTGGTATTGAATTGTACTTATAAACTCTGTCGGTGGTCGTTGTCAAGTCTCTTCGGTTTCGAAATCTGTTTGATATACGTCTTTTTTGTATTTTGACTACAAGGATTTCAAAAAAGAAAAACCGATCATCTGGTATATAAATGTACATATGTACGACCAAACTCTTCTATCCATTATTGTTTAGAGAAGTGATCATTTAACAGAGAACGTATAACACATATAAATATTAAGATTTTAATCTGGTCGATATGATATCATTTAATAAAAATTCTTTTTTAAAAAAAGAAGGAATTGCAATTGCATAAAGCTCGAAGTCCTATTTTTCATATTGTACATAGGAAACTGTAATGATTGTATAAAAAAAATTACTATTTTAATGTTTTATTCAATATTTTATTTTAGCTTGATAGGAACTGTGAAAAGTTCTATAAAAAATATTTCAAATTGTAAAAAGAAAAGAAATTCTTGAACACTAGATTATTTTACCAACCTCGTTCAATTGGAAAGTCAGGGTAGTCCCATCCTATAGTATGCATAGCAAACTGTAATAGGAGAATGGTAAAGAGACCATCGCATTATCAGAGACGTCAAATAATCAATTAGAGTGCCGGTGCAAACAGAAGTACCAACTGTGGTTTGTACCAATGCGTTTTCTCTCTCTCTCTCTCTTTCTCTCTTTCTCTGTGGAAGTTCGGTACTTCGAGCAAATATAATCGACGACATTTCCCCCGAGGATGCGTTCTAACTGGATTCAACTTAACTTAGGCTTGACTTGGTTTGGTTCGATCGGGTTGTAGGATTGCCGATGTGCAGGTAAATCAAAGTAATAGAACGTTGTCTCTTCCTCTATTATACTTAAAATTAAACTCTAATGTCCTTAGTGGTGTAATAATCATATTGGAATTATTTGCACAATGGACACCAATCGGATAGTAGTAGTAATAGTAGTAGTAGTAATAATAATAATAGTAATAGATAGATAGATAGTAGTAGTAGTGGTAATGGTGATTATAGTTGTTAGCATATCATCGAATATACGTGAATACTAGCAGGTGTATAGATAATATGATCATTTCATGTTCGACCGTGATCCACTATGTTTACCCAGTGCTAGCCGCTTTTGAGTAAACAGCAAATGAAATTGACTCGGTTAGACGACAATCGAGGATCGTTTCTTCCCAAAGCCCAATGATCATCCTCCTCATCCTCCTCTTCCTCCTCTTCCTCGTCGTCGTCGTTGTCGTCAGACGAGCCGCGTATATTCGATTTCACGTTGCGGTTTCCTTCACGATCCGCACGTGCTCAACGTTTCTTGCGTAAGGATATACACATAAATATCCCCCTTTGGAAGTAAGACCCAACGTATTTTACTCCATTACATTTCGTATTTTTGTTACGGAAACCTACGACGGCACCTCGCAGTTTCGTTTTTGCGGTTGCAGATGGTCAGAAATCGAATGTTTCTTTGAGAAACCTTATAAAATACTTTTTAAGTGTTCTTCTTCTTCTTCTTCTTTTACTTCTTCTTCTTTTTCCTCCTTGGGATTTGATATTCTATATCCTTTTACAAAGTATTACTTGAATTAACTTGTAGGTAGGATTTTATTTCTTTTCCTGCGGACATTTATGCACTTATTTTAGTTTTATCAATTTTGCAAATGTAAATTTATTTATTTATTTATTTTTCTGATATTTATAATTCTAGGTCTCCCAAAAATTAGATACGTTTAGGATAAAATAAATAGTATTTTATTTTTTTCTTGTCCCCCTCCCTTAAGATTTTGTTTTCTTATGAATTCTGTGTTTATAAACTCCCAAAATTACGTACGAACGTTCAGTCAACATTGAATTAAATATAATTTCTTGTCCTTAAAATTGTAATATTTTGTAATCTTCTTGGATCATCACGAATCTGAGTATGATTTAAATTTAATTTAATTTTTCTTTTTTTTCCATAAGTTGAACATAGATTTTTGTAATTTTAGGTTTCAAGGAATTGGATATGTTCAGATAAGCCTTTAGATTCAGACATGGAGTATCCGAGTGAAGATATAAAGCGAGTATCAGCTGGTGAGATTGAGATTTTTGTTCGATGTTTAACAAAATATTCAATATATTAATATACAAAAACACGCGCAGTGCACACACACACACACACACACACACACACATATAATAATTTTTTCCATTTATTTATTAGGTCATAAAGTTCACGAGTTGTCATCGTCCGCTTGTATCGATTCTCTATTTCGTTTTATCGAGGAACGTTACAAAAGCACACGCGACGATTCAAAGACTTGAAGTAATAAAAAAAAAGGATACAAACATACACATACATAAATATATATTTATATATATTTTTTGACAGACATAGTTTTACAAACTGTATTATTATTATTATTATTATTCATATTATTATTAATATTATTTATTCTACAGTATATATATAGATAAATTTTATATTTTATTTTATTTTATTTTTATTATATCATCACTTGTTCCGTAAACAAATTATTTTAAAAGCCTTCGAAAGTGAGAGGATACAATATTTTTTTTATAAATTACGCTTCCACAATATAATTTTTCGATTTGATTCTTATCTCATTATTAGAATTTAAATAAACAAACTTGTATATTTTCTTTATGGATTGAAATTATTGATAAATATATTCGTTCTAATCTTACCCGATCGATTTCTTCCCCTCTGTTCTTCCACTCTCCTTGTTGTTGTTAAGATTTAATTCACTTTATTGTTTTATATATTTGTTTTTTCTTAGAAAGATAATATACATATATAAGAAGATAGGTTTAAGTGTTAGTAATCTAGATTAAAGTTAGCACAGATGTTACTGATTATATGGTAGGTTACTTGCTTGATCTAATCTCTCTCTCTCTCTCTCTATCTTTCTCTCGTAAGAGAACACAGCCGTGTTTTCTACAGACAAAAAGCAGACCATCACCGCGTCTCGACTAATTGCATTACGGTAATTATATTATGTCTCTTAGTTACTTTTACTACACCACAATAACGGACGCTTAATGTTACGTGGATATTATGATACTTGTGTCGTTTCTGATTACATGTTCCTTTTCATAGAAATAAATCAGATCCTATTTTGAATTCTAATCATTTCTATTAATCCAATTAACACTCTGAGCGTGTTTATTTCGGAGAAACAGGATATTTGTTAGAAAGAAGAAATGCATTTTGACAGTTTTGGATATAAGTCAAAATTTGTATTTTTTTTGTTTTTGTTTTTTATAAGAGTACAGACGTGAGTCATGTGTTATAAAATGTGCGAATGTATATACTTATTTGAGATAGTGAGTATCATGCAAGAAGAAAAAAACAACAAGTCAATATCGTAGATAGGAAACAGCAACCCAACTCCCCCTCGAGCTAGAAAGGTCCGATCATGATCTTTTGGGCTAAATTCTGATCGGATCTTTTAGCCTGGACGTTTTCACCCTCTACTGCGACTTGAGTCGAGCACAACGATGCATCCTTGTCTAATAATAAAGAAGAACTGTGGTATAAAAAGAAAAGAAGAAAAAGAAAGAAGCAGCAGAGTTCCCCCATTGGACGTTAATCGGCACGCTTTGCTGCTTGTCACACACTTGATCGATGAGGTTTGTCTGCTCTTTTTAGTACTGGCTTCTTTCTGTCACGACAACACCCTAAAAATAAAGAATCTCTCCTAAAGGGGGTGATCAGTCAATCAGCTTGGAAGAATAAAAATTTTTAAACGGAGGAGACGTTATATTAAAATAATTGTGGTTGGATAATTTGTTTGTTTGTGTGTGTTTTTTTTTCTAGAATTGAAGTTATTCGTTTCGTTGATTTAAAAAAAAAAATAATAATTCAAAGAATAATTTTTATATGTTTTATACGTGTCCTATTTTTTTTAGCGTGATTCAAGTATTGTCGCAGCTTTAATCTTGGAATAAAATTATATTATTTGTATTTAATTTTTAAAATATTGATTTCTATTGTAAAAAACAACTTTTCTTAAAAGATAATTAATTTTAATCCTAAAAAAAATTGTTCATCAGTTTATTAGAAATAACATTTCAAGCATATGTTTCGTAATGTATTTACAGAATTCTTTTAAGAATTTAATATGAAATAGGAAAAAAAAAGAAATGAAATAAAAATAATATCAAAATAATCGTTCATTGATAAAAGAACAATATTTAGAATAGAAATGATTCCATTTTATATAATTCTCAGAAATAATGAAAACAAATTTATTCGATTTAATGGAAGGAAGTAGATAAATGTAGTATAGGAAAATAATATTCAGTAGTGTGGGTTTACCACGTTGCCGAGCGTATTACACCGTAGGGTTGGTTTGTTGAAGGAAGGGTGGTGGAGAAACGCGTAGCGATTATCTCGCGGGGTCGCGTGGGAGGTCACGTTGGATTGAGATAGGTGAGGCGACCCACGACCTTCGACCAATCACGATGCTAGCTAGGAAACCGGCTGCCAATGAGAATACTGCTTGGGATGACCTTCTGCGCGCGATACTCCTTACGGGTTATCAGAAAGAAACCACCCCCATTCGAAGTTGGGAGTAGGATATCGTCCTTTTCAATTTTCTTTTTTTTTTCATAAATAAATAAATAAATAAAATAAAATAAAAATACAATTAGATGGATCAGTATTGTCGTTGTAAAGTATTTATTGTAATTGGAAATATGTGATCAAATATTATATTAAAATAGAAAAAGGATTTGTAGAAGCATATGTAAGTCATGTAAGTAATTGGATACATCATAAGCGTGTTTACAAAGGAAATAGAAAGATAGGTATAACACGTGCAAGGTGAAAAGGAAACAGGGAAGAGTATAGTACGTCGAAGTAAGGTGCATTAAGGTACGGTGGCGCACTGTAGATGATAGCGTGTCAGTTATCGAGCGGTGGTGGGTACAGTAATTACTTCCTTCAGGGTTGGAGACGTGCGCGCGCCCCACGGGGGTGGGGTCAAAGGTCACCCAGCTAGTGGCAACCAACTCTGGACAGCCAATCACAGTTCCACGCACTTCCTGTGTCTTTTCTACGACCTGCGTGCACGCCTTCTACCTATTTACCTTGTCAATCTATTTTCCAAGTTACTTATCCTTTCTAATTTCAACGCGTTTATTTTTTATTTTTTATCGTTAACAATATTATTATTATTATTCATTTTTATACTTAAAAATTGATATATCGTTGACCTTGATTTTGTTAAAGTAAAATTGGAATAGTAGGACATGTAAATAACCCTTTAAAACATCGATTAAAGGTTCCTACTAAAATACTCCTGTGTGTTTTTAAGGGGAAATAAAAATTATATTACATATATATGTAATTAATAACTACCTACTGTAATTAATAACTAGTCACATGATGCACAATACTTAAAAATTTTTTATAGAAGGGTTAAAAGTGTTTATTAATAATAAATAATTATTTTTTAATTTTTTTCTTTTCGTTAACGATTCGATAAAAGTTAAATCATCGAGATTATATGATCAAGGTCGTAGTTAATCGTAAAGAAATTTAGTTTCAAAGATGTATCATCTCATCTTGGTGTTTCTCATAAAAAAAAAAAAGAAGAGGCATATAGTCTATTAGCTGTTTTAATGTGTCTCGCGTTGGAAGATGGACAGGGGAGGGGACTTAGGTCGATCCTTTGCTTTGGACCTTTTATCTTTCATGCCGATTTCTCCTCTCTTCCGTCCGTGATCGGTAAGGATACGGACGAGTGACTGATGAACCTACCGCTAATTACCGACCCCTCTACTTCATAATACCCGGTATATTAATAACTCGCATTTATACGCTAGTGAAAAATGAATAGCTTTTCTTTCTTGACTCGGTTGGTTCGAATTTTTATGGTTGTGTGAAGATGCGTAGGATGTATATAAATATAATATTAATACGTACACACACACAAACACACACTCACACACACACATCTTTAACGAGAATACGTTGTCTGGGGGAGGATGGTCAGGATATTCAGGATAAATAGCACCGAAACGATAAAAACTTAAACTAATGGAACCAAATAAAAAATAAGTTTACTTTTTTGTCGAGCTTTCCGAGTTCAAGGTTTCACAAACAAAAACAAAAATATCTTTCATCTATACGCATACGTATGATGCATTTATGCATATACGTATGCATGTATGTATGTATGCACGTTTAATACAATTTTTTATGAAAATACTATGATATTGTATAAATGTTTTCTCGATCTATCCTAAAGGTTTCGTCTTAAACAAAATTTCTACGTGTTTCCTTCTTTTTGTATCCAAATTCTTTGGAAAGAAATGGAGGACATGATCCATTTAGGAAATGAAGAGGTGGGGTGGCGTCTCGTTTGTGACGATATTTCAAAACGTTTGGAAAGATCAAAGAGTTTTACGATATATACAAATGCTCTCTCTCTCTTTCTCTCTTTCTTATTTCACTTTTCAATCATAGAAAACACTTGAGTTCCTTTTTACAACATTTAGTCTACGTAAGTTGAATTTTTATTTTTTTCCCTTGTCGATTATAATATCTCTCTCTCCTCACTTTCATTTTGACAATTTTTCTTCTTTTATTTATAAAAATAATAACTCCCTAAATTGATCCTTGTATCCAATTGTAAGAAAATTTTCATTGACGTGTGGTAAAAAATCCGACATTTCTTTTTCTACCAACCTAATATTACGTAAATGATTCTCGTTGAGAAAGAAAGAGGAAACAAATAGAAAGATTTGAACAAAATAATGACACATATACACACATGTTTGATAAGTTGAAACACGAAGACGTTTTGGATGGAATAATTATTGTTTGAAACATATTCGGAACGATTTAAAACGGACAACGAATGACCACCACCACCACCACCAGGAGATTCAAAATGTTACCTACGCTCGCAACGCAATAGATAATTAATAATTCAGTCGGTTTTTGCCCAAGCACTTTGTCGATATTAAACGCAGACGTGGAACCCATAAGGGACTCCGTGCACAAAGCCGCGGTAAGCTCAAAGCCCGCACCCACCGCATCCTCCACCACCACCACAACCATCACCACCACTACCACACAACCACCACAACTACTACCATCACCATCCTCTCTCTCTCTCTTTTTCATTCTCTCATTCTATCTTTATTTCTCTCTAATCCTTTACCCTAGCGTCGTTTCTCTTCAGCAAAGCAGTAGGATGCGATCATTCTGTGACCACCGATCCCATTTTACCGCGAGACTCTTCTACTCATCACAGTTTCTCTCTCTCTATCTCTCTCACACTCTCTCTATATATATCTTTTGACAATGATTATACTAAAAGAGAGAAGAAACTCTCGATGCGAGTAATATCATTGCGGGTAAAACTTGTTTCGAAAGGTACGATCAAAGAGTGGAAAAGAAGTAACGCGGAAGGAAAGTCATCGTTTAATGTTAGGTTCGTTCGTTCTTCTTTTTTTTTTAATTTTAATTTTAATTTTAATTTTAATATTCTTTTTTAACTTCTGGTTCAGAGTGAGAGTAAGAGAGACAGGTAGTCTGTGTACGTGTATGCATAAATGCATGTATGTTTATATATATGTATGTATGTATGTATGTATGTATTTATGTATCTATGTATGTATCTTTTTCAAATAGGAAACATGGGAAAGTTTGTAATCTGTTCTGTAGAGTAAAGGAAAGCTAGCAAAGTCTCGACTGGGGGAAGCGTGGATTAAATAAGAAACGCTAGTAGATGACTTCGCGCAAGTCCGTAAAGTCTAGAGAGAGAGTCCATCGTGACCAGGAATATCCCCGCCCTCCACCACCTTCCTGGACGGAGGTTGAAATCAATACTCGGCTTGTCCACCAACTATCTCTTTCTCACTCTCTCTTTCTCTCTTTCTCTTTCTCTTTTTCTCTAACTTTCGTTCAAAAACCACCTTACGTTTCCTTCTTTTTTTCATTCCATTTCAACGAACATATACGTGAATATATTTATATTTAAATAATTTTGTTTCTTTCAAGAATCTTTATGATCACGTGTAAGAAGATAATCGTGAATTTGTATGAATAGTAGATCTGTATTAAAATTCATTCATATTTTTTCTATCTCTTCTCATTAATGTTTTGTTCAGGTACTTTACCTTTATCTTTATCTACGTGTAATAATTTTTATGTTTATTTTCTTTTTAAGGATATTCCAAATTTCATTACGTACAATGTATATGGGATTATCTATTAGTATGTGTCATGATTTATACAACAAAAAATAATTAATCCAATCTTTTATCTAATATTCATTCAATCAATTATTTTCATATTATGATTCGTATTCTCTGAACAGATAGATACGAACAAATTGTATATATAATATTATAAAATACTTGTACCAACAAAATTTAGCTTAGATTCTCACAATCAGTATGAATATTATATAAATGTTATTAATATAAAATATATATATATATAAGATAGGAACATTATTTATTATTATTGGAAAAATGATGGTGAAGCAGGCAGCAGTTAAAGGATTGATTAGATACAATGGAAGGTTAGAAGACCGCGCTTGATAAGTTATAATAATGTATCTAATAAGCTAGCTGCTAACGCGTGGTCGAAAGGTAGCGTAGAGAATATTACGAGCTTCATTAGTCAGAGCTCGGTAAATTGACAGGCCCCACAATGAGGAGGGAGACTTGAGAGGGGGGCGACTTGGTTCTGTGTGTAGGGCCGTGGTCGATTAATCTCGAGGCCGTTCTCTGCATATTTCACTTTGAGAGGAAAAGAAGAACGGGTAAGGGGATGAGGATGAGGATGAGAAGGAGGAAGAAGAGGGTGAGAGGGGTTCGAGGGGATTGGGGGAGGAAGAACGGGGGGGGGAGGAGAGATAGGAATACGAGATGCTCGGTCTCTCGAATCAAAGAGAAACGATAGGAGCAACTAAATCACTGTCTACAGCTTCTTTCAACGTCTTTTCCGTCTAGCAGGTTTTATAAACTCTTAGGATTACGAAAAAAAAGAAATCTTATCTCTAATTTTACTTTTAATATTCTAATTATTTAGATTATTATAATTTGTTGTTAATAATCGATGCGATCTTGGACATGTAGTGTATGATTTTAAAAATACTAAATTCTCAATAAGCTTGGGTATATTAATTTATACTTTATTTTATTGATGAGATTTTAAGTTATATTTTTGGAAATTATATAATATATATTTAATAAGTATCGTGTTACAAATATATATTTTAAAGATACAATAAGATTATTTATAAGAAGAATTTAAAGAAGAAGAAGAAGTGGAAATCTTCAAGCCAATAAGTTTTTATGGTTTCGCGACTTTTGCGACAAAGAAATATGAATTGTTAATAGAAGGTAAAAGCAATTTTATGTACTCTACATAACGGCGTGCCGATATATTCTTAGGAGCAGCTCTTCCCGTTATTCGTTTTCCTCTCCTTCACCATCTCACTCACTCACTCAGTCATTCTCTCTCTCTCTTTTTTTTATATATTTTTTTCCTCTCTCTCTTTCTTTCTGTTAAAATTCAGCGTTGCGCTATGTAAATCGAGCTATCGTACCCGCACACCTCTTTCCCCCGGCATACATTAGTTTTTATCTGTTTTACTTTTTTATTCGAAAGTAATTTTCATAAAATCCTTCTTGCTCGTTCTTTTCACCGTATTCCCCTGGAGGCATTCGTTAAAGCTTCGGACGCGCGATTTAACGGAGTTCCATTTTCGACGAATATCATTCGTGACTTTTCCGGATAAAGATCGGGAATAGATTTCCTCGCGATTTTTATTCTCATATTTTACATTTCATCCAAAACTCGATATACATACATGTATATATATGGAAAAGTCCAAGGATAAAAGAACATGTTAGATACAGATTATGCAATTGGTCGATTACGTTTAACATTTGTTATCCCGAATAAGGTTTTATCCTGTAATGTTGAAAATTTGATAAATGGCTTCAACTTGTATATATATTTTATATATGATTTTAATTATTAATAATCTGTGAATATTGTTTGAAATAAAATCTTTTACTTTCTATTTTAAGTATCTTCTTAGAAAAGATGTAAAGAAAGTTACGAGCACAAGATCAGATAGATTCAAGTTTCTTCTTCAAGATCAAGTTTCTCGATAGATGTTTTAAACATTTTAACAAGGTTTATTTGTTAACATTTTCCATCAATGATCCTGTTTTCCAGAAAAAAGTTCTCAAGTTCCTGTCATCTATGAGGAACAGGACAGACATACAGACAGACAGAGAGAAGACAGACACGTCAAGAGATAAAACAAGTGACGAGTGAGAAGAGAGTGAGTGGTCTTGCATCGTGTGAGAGTAAGGGTGGTTGAAGGAGGTGATGCAGGAGGAGATCAGAGTATGGTGAGCCCTAGTAAGTCTCATGGGGTCGATCGCTCATCTCGAAAGAGCGCGTTTGTTCCGCGAAATGCCCGGGAGCCAGCCAACCAACCAACCAACCAACCAACCAACCAACCATCCAACCAACCAACCAGCCACTGAACACCACCACTAAGCGAAAGTCCCGACCCTATTCTATTCGTAATCTTCGCTATTCTCTGCGAACTATCTTACATCGATCATCCCGAGCGGGTTCTATTAAATTTTTCATTGCCTTTCAGTATATCCAACCGCGTGCTCGGAAAGAAGAAACACCGTTTCCGACCTAAAACCAGGGTGAATTCCTTTTAGGATACGTGTTGTCGCATGCTTCTTCTTCTTCTTCTTTTTTTTTTCTCTTCAGTTCAACCTCCCAACATTGGCTGTTTGCTCATTTTTCTATAGCGTTCCTACGGATACCAACCACTAAACGTGGCATACCAGAAAAGAAACTAGATTTATAACCGTATGAGCAAGTTTTATCGGATGATTCCAGGGAATCTATAAATTTCTTTTTTTTATATAACCGATCCTTCGGTCTTTATTGGTAAAGAGGAAGGATGAAAAGGTACAAGTAGAAGCAAGCATCCTTCTTTTTTTCAAGGTTTTAAAAATCTGAATTTTTATTAGATATTTAATCACGTTTATATCACGTATCGTTTTGATTTTTGTTTCCTTTCTCTCGTAAATGATTACAACGCGACATTATTCTCGAGTATATTTATCAATTCCCTTTTCTTTTCTTTTTTCATATAAAATTTTCTTTTCAAAGAGGGATGATTCTAGTCATGGGAAAATAGAGGGGTGTATAGGATGAGGCGTTGGGTGTGTCTTTAAAGTGGCCAACAATTCAGGACGCACACATTGGATTCTCAAAAGAGTTACTGGAGTGTGCCCACAACCACCACCACCACCACCACCTCCACCGTTGCCGTTACTCCTGTTCCGAAGTTAACTTTATTAAACCCGCAGGAGCGAGCATAACAAGCCGGGAATTATTAAATGACTTTGCCACCTCGGTGTTTGCAGCTTGCTCGGTGTTCGACGATAATTACGAGAAACGAAGCTTTCGGTTCCGTTATTTATGTCGTCGCCTTTAGCTTTTTCCTTCGTTCCTTCGTTCCTTCGTTCCTTCGTTATTTCGTTGTAAAGAAAACGGAAGAGGAAATGTACGCACGAGGGAACCGGTTAATTTATTTATTGCGGTTTGCTTCGCGGAAGTGTCACGAGGAATGAGAAAAGATCCCTTCGGAAATGTGTTCCGCCAATGGTAAAAGGGTTAGAAGTTTGAATTTCTTTAAAGAGGGTGAATTCAATGAATTTGTCGGAGTTAAGGTGGGGGTGTTGGTCTCTTAAAATTAAATATACGCGCACATGTTATTTTATTCTTGTTTTTTTAATCGTTGAAACAACGGGTTCATCTTCGATCAGGTGATCCTTTTTTCAGAATCTATTTAAAAAAGAAAAGAAAGATACTATTATACTCCGTATATAAATTATTCGAAACTGTTATTTTAAGATACAAATATATTTGGTTGGTTGAAAAAAAATGTCGGATTTTCTCATTGATTTGTAGCCAAAAGTTCGACATTTTTTTTCCACCAACTTAATATATATATAAATTAATAATTATTTGGTTATAGAATATTTACAATTAAAAAAAAAGAAAATTAGGAATGTGTAAGAAAAAAACAGCGTGCAAGGAATACATACGATCATATACATACGATCGGACAAGTTCTAATAACATCAGAATCGTGATCCGTTAGAATCTAATCGGTTAGGTAGGTCGTTGGCGAATCGTCACGCTAGTTAATCCCCTTTTCTCGATTCCAGAAACCGTTGCCGGCAGGTTTCAGATTCAGATAGGATAGGATAGGGTAGATAGACAAGTATCACGATGGTGGTGGAGGTTTAGGTAACGGGATGTTCGCGGCTGGTCACCCTCGAGACTGGAATCAGAGACCGAGAGTACCATGGATGCCGAAGGAAGTGGAAAGAGAGAGAAGAGAAAGAGAAAGAGAGAGAGAGAGAGAGAGAGAGAGAGAGACTGATTCTCTCGATGTGTCCAACGGAAAGTGAGAGAGTGAATGGACGCAAGAGACGAGGATGAAAGATAGAAAGAGAGAAAGAATAGGAGTTGGGTTGAGAGTGGAAGAGAAAAGAGGATAGAAAAAGATAGAAAGAGAGAGTGAAAGAGAGAAAGAGAGAAAGAGGGGGAGGGAGAAGAGGAAGAGCTTTACCCCAGAGCCCCGGGCAAGCACAACCCCCGAGCGATTTCGATTATCGATAGCACTCGTTTTAAAACACCCTGTGTCGATTCGGTGTCCACCCTCTCCACCCTTCCTCTCTCACTCCTCCCCCCTGTTACCTACCTACCCTCGGCCCCGCTTTTCCCAGTCGCGATCCGATCCTAACCCTCGTCGCTCTTTTTATTCCCTACTCGTTGACGGACGCGACGATTGTCACGTTGGGAATTTGTAGTTCCCCGTGGATGCCATTCCAGATTTCCACGGATTGCCCGGGACTGGTTGTAAACACCTGCCAGGTCGTTTCCGTACCTTTACGTATATACCTTTCGTATCTATCAATATGACTTTTAGTTATTTATTGTATATAATGAAACTAATCTCTTTGATTTTTATACCTTTCGTTTGTGTAAGGTTAAAATTGATTCGAAGAAACAGAAAACTATTTATGTGTGTATGAGGTAGTATAGTTTAAAAGTGTTCATTACAAAGTACGTCGAACGCAAATTATATAATTTTATATTTGATATGGTTATTACAGGGATTTTTTTGTTTAAATCAAAATTCAAGATTGAAACAAGGATCAAATGCGAAAGAGGTTTGAAAATTATTACAAGTTACGGTTAATTAGGCAACTATCTGACATACGTTATTAAATGTGGTAGGAGACAGATAGTTTCTCATGCGTGAAACTTGGAACACCGAAGCTTCTGAAGCAGGTGGTGGTAGTAGTGGTGGTGGTGGTGATGGTAAGGGAGGGGGGTGCTCATTCACCACTGTACGTACCCGTGAAAGTGAAAGTGAATTTCTAAAGCCGGATTCTCGCGAGCGAGCGCCGTGTAAATCAAAACGCATCGTGATTCCCAGCCATCTGTTTCATTTCTGTCTCACCTATGGGGGGAGGAAGGGATGTTGTTTCAAGAGTGCGACGTATATTTTATTATACTTTGATACGTGGATTTTCAATATGCATATCACCTGTCTTTTGTCCGTTTTACCCATTGTTTAATAACATAATCATTACCGATCACACACGGATGTGTCTGTCTTCTTGGGCCCAAGCAGTTCCTTCTTCCTCCCCTCAACTCCAATCAAACTTATGGTCGTAGGACGTCCATTGTATTTTTCAAACTACCGATGACCGTCGATATAACCGAAAATAAATAACACGCAAACACCGTACATATAATATCGCGAAAGTTATGGTTAACCATGCATCGATGGGGGTTTCTCTTTTGTTCTCAATGAATATGGCCATTTCTTTATTCTTTTTTTTTCTTTCTTTCTTTCATAATATCTGAAATCACTGAAGGGTGCTTTTAAAATTAAGTACGTTACGTGTACGGAATTATAGGAAGTCGTGAGGATTTTTTTTTTTTTGATGTAACACCGTTTACATACAATCCTTGCACACCTTTTTTTACTCTATTGTCCTCATTTTTCGTTTATTATCCTGAATACTTGACTACTATGCAATTATGTACACATAGGAAACCGTGGGAATGTCAAAATTCATGATAACTATTTTTTTTTTTTATTATTATTAATTATCCTCGATTATTTGTTATAAAAAATTTTAAAAGTATTACTCGAAGTTGATTGTATAGGAAGTTTCTATTACAAGATAACGAATATCATTTATCTTTTTAAAGAGACAAATTAACTTCGACAAATATTGATATGATTGTACAGTAGCTTGATAGAAATGAACGTGCAAGATTCTGAAGAGGTTTAGATAAACGTTCTTATGGAAAAGTAGGTTGGTAGAAGTATCCACTTGTGTGTGACAAACATTATTTATAATATTATTTACCTTTGACATTAAACAGGTTAATCTGTTTGAAACGGGACGCTTGTAAAAAAAGAAAAGTTAAATAAAAATGTTAGACCAGGAGGTTGTGCTTTTGATAAACTTTAAATAAGATAGATAAAAAACATAAATAAAAAATGTTTAAGCATTAAACCATAAGAGAAACGAAAACATGTTGTAGGACAAAGTAAGTAGTAGTAGTAGTGGTAGTAGTAGTAGTAGTAGGATGATGTACCAGTTGTGTGGGGGTTCAATTTGTCGAAGTATAAGTAAACAAGGTATCTCTGGAGTTTGTTTGAGTAAAGCCAACCGAACGGCGACGTCCTTTAATTTAAAGTCCTCCTTCGAATGTTGAAACGTTCGTTCGATGTTGTACAGGAGAGAAACTGGGAGGTTCTTATTAACAGAGAAAAGCGGAAAGCGACAGTGAAACTCAATGAAAACCAAGGATCGTGTTGTAAGTAATGTTAGGAATAGATAGAAGTAGTAGTAGGAACCTTAACAACAACAACAACAACAACAACAACAACAACAATAACAACAACACAACAGTACCAACAAGTACAAGAACAGGAATAGAGTAGGAGTACTGTACTGTACTTTGTATCATACCAATAAGAATTGAAAGCAACAGCAATAGCAGCAGCAGCAGCAACAGCAACAGCAACAGCAACAGCAATAGCAACAGCAGTGAATTTCCCCAAAGCGTGGCTTCGTTCTCCGACCAATTCGTGCTTTCGCGCAGCCTGCGCAAACAGAAGGGGTGGCCTTAAGTAAATAGTTATTGTTTGGCACGTTGGGTATCTGACTGTACTCGCGCGATTCAGAGAAAGAGAGAGAGAAAGAGAGAGAGAGAGAGAGAGAGAGAGAGAGAGATCTCAATTAGTACAGTACTCACTTAACGCGATGATCGAGTAATGCCCATCCTCTTTCTCACCCCTTTTTTTTCATACATTCTCTGTGCATATGCATTTGTGTATATATGCATATATATATGTATTTTTTATTTCAATTCAATCTATACATATCAATAGCTTATCCCTTTTTCTTTACTTTTTATCTAAAAGTTGTTTATTTTAAGGATCAATTAATTTTCCTTTTTCTTCCAAAGATACACTGTAGTAAAATATTAGGTTTATTTTATTATTTTATTTTATTTTATTTGGCATTAGTTGGGTTCCAGTTAATCGTAATCCAGTTATCGTTAAGAATGTACAAGAATTTTGTTTTCTATTCTTTAGTATCGTTCAATTTAAATTCCTTTAAATTAGCACAGTAGAACGAATTTATTTTGTGTGACATTTGATTGTATTAATTATTAAAAATTAGAAACGAAGTTTAGACAAATCCTTGATCTGTTAACAATAAATGTAATAATTTCAATGAGACCATTATATCAAAGTTGACTAATCGAACATGCTGCAAAAGAAGAATCGAACGATTGATTATTAATCAACGATTAACATTAACAAACTAATCAAATCCAACAAATACAATTATGAAAGGACATTTATGAGACAAAAATTGACAGATACAATTTATTCTCTTCCCAGTATACGATCAATTTTAAATAAAGATCTTTAGGAGTAAGGAAGAGGGGTGAGTTTTTCTTTCGATATAAACGGTGAGAAAATCCTACCTATAAACAAGATGGCTTAAATGTGAAATCCTCGAAATGACCGAACGGGCCGATTCTTGCTAAAGAAAAGGGAGAAAGAAGATAAACAGAAAGAGAAAGAGAGAAAGAGAAAGAATGAGTACGTAGGGAAGACTGAGAATAACAGTGGATAGAATGTAGGAGAATGGAAGATGGAAGAAGACAGGAATCTTACATTCAAAATACCAGGGATAAAGCTGAGCCTTTGGGGTTTGGCATGAACCACTAGAGCAAGGACATACGAGCGGCCGAAAAGTCGACGCTAGGGTGGAATGGGAAGATCAGGGGGGTGTAGGGTTGGGGGTACAGGTTGTAACATGCAAATTTGAACCTTAAGGGTTTTATGTCGAGCGATATCTTTGAATCATCTCCCCTTTCCACAATTCGAAACCCTCGATAGGTAGGGTAAAAGAGAGGAACAGAAAGGGGAAAGGGGGATACGGTTGATCTTATCTGGGTCAAAGATGTCTCCGGCGTTGAAAAAAGGAGTCACTTGCCTAACCCCCTCTTCTTTCTACTCCAACTCCTATTCCTTCCTCTCTTTCCCTGTTCCCTTCATCGTCATACTACTTTTCCTATTTTGCGATATCGTTGTTTAATTTTTGACTATGGGGAAACTAAACAGTTTTACTTTCGCACGTAATTTTGTTGTTGTTGAGAAATTTGATTACAAGTTTGGAAGAAAAAGTTGATATCAAAATTTGTTTATTTTTTAATTTAGATAATATATTTTTTTTAAAGAGATAATGTGAAAGTAAAAGGTTAACCTAATTTGAGAGAACGATAATCAAAAGAAAAATATAAAATACAATCTGGCAAATATTGTTTCGAAGTTCTCGCAATATCCGAATCCGAAACATTAAAAACCCGAATCGTATTCGCGCGATTGGACGATTAATTAAAACATTTCGTTTATAGCGTTTCGGGGTTTATAGGTAAAAAAAAAAAATGGATAATAATTTTTGGAACCTGAAATCGGAGATACGTACGTATTTTCATGCTTATAACCCCCTAAAACGGGAGGCTCGATTGTTAACAGAAAAAAATTGATTATATTAGAGTTGAAAAACGAGAGAGTTCGACTCTAAAATGCAGTTTTCGTTGGTTCGTTGGTACACTACTCTCTGCCGAAAATCAGATAGAAAATTGCACACCACCGTTTTAATACGTCGGCTCGTAATTCATATCTCCCTCTCTCTCTCACTCTAACTGTATATTTTTATTGGCGTGCGCGAATCGAGATTGTGATCTAAATTGAATTGGTTGTGCAAGAATGAGGGAGAGAGAGAGAGAGAGAAAAAAAGAATGTGTGTGTGTGTGTGTGTGTTGGCATGTCGGGCTTCTATAAACACGATTCGCGAAGTGTACCAGACTCGTTCGCTTTTTTAAACTGCTTTCAATGAAAATCCCAGAAAAAGCTTCTCTCTCGATATAATGATCTGCTGATAGATAACGTACACCTGTACTCTACAAAAGAAAAAAAGAAAAAGTAAAGATAGAAAATTTACCTTTTTTCTTCTTTCTCGAAACGAAAGATACAAACTTAGGATTTGTATACTCCTTTTGTAGTTCTCGTGATTGTAACATCAAAATGCAATTGAATTCTAAAGAATTTTAAATAAACTTTAATCTATTTGACAATTTTCATTTATCGTTAATACGAATATAATCGTATGTAAAATATTTTCTAATATATGTATGTATAAACAAATAGAACATTTCTAATAGTAAGAAAAATACGATGGTACATGGATTGGAAAAGTTTTTTAGTCATACGATGCATTTGTGTTTATTTGTCAGACAACTGCATTTAAGTTAGATGATTTTAGAGAAAGGTAAATGATTAGTACAATTATTTTCAGGGATATAAGATAATATTTCTATTAAATTTATTATTATTATAAATATTAAGTAAAGAAAATTTATTCTAGAATTTTGATCGATTACTTATTCTAAGGATGAATCATTATACATCAAGTTCGTGTCTCTACGTTAATTGCAATGTCGTATATTAAATAGAAGCCTATTGAATAGTTCCTGGATAGATCATTGTAAAATAGTAATCATCATGAACAGAATTGGGTTGTCTGTGTGTATGTATGTGTGTATTCAGTAGTCACGGCGCACTTGGCTCATTCATCATATAACCGCGCTAGGTTACACCGTTCGAGGGCGTGTGATTAGAATCAGTTATCCTTTACTTGGGCGCGTTTGGTGTCCCCGTGCCGGTGGGTAACCCTTGATATCCGGGACAAGGATATCCCCTCGGGTACCATCTGCCAAGGGCCGTTCCTTCTATCTCTGAAGTAGGTTTGCTTCCAAAGGGATACGCTGCTACTACTACTCCTCTTCTTATTCTCTTCTCGAAAAATTAATAAGCTTCGTTGTTGCGCTTTCCTCACTATACTACTATTATTATTATTATTATTATTATTATTGTTGTTAGGTTGTTAGGTTATTAGGTTGTTAGAAAAGTAATTTAATTTTTTTGTATATTTTATTAGTCATCAAAAAAGTAGAATATAAGTAAAATATACTTCTGACGAAATACGCGAAAGAAGTTTTTTTTTTTATTGTAAATCGTGTTTGACAATCGTGTTTAGAGTTTTGAAGAACAATCGTATGGTGTGTACAATAATTTTGATTTTTATATAATTCTTATAACGATCATTATATTTTTATATAATATTTTGTTTTGTTAAAATTTCGAGTGATAATTATTAATTGGACGTTATTTATGATAACGATTATTTAAAAAAATATCCGACACGATATTTATCTACTAAAGCTTGGAAAATGATAATTTTAATAATACGTATTTGCATACGTTTTGCAGTAATCCCATAGGGAGTTACATTATGCGGCTACTTTGGTCACGACGTCGTAAAATCTATTATTTAAGCGGTCATCGAGCGAGGGCCGAGAAGATTGCATCTAAAAGCCGACGCCGGTGGACAACGGTAAGGGCGATTTACTATACCTCATAGCTAAGGCTGCTGCTGTATTTCCTCTTCGAGTAAGATAATAACATCGAGAAGGAATTTTATTTTTAAATAATTCTAACACACACACACACACACACACACACATACACATATACCACATATCCTACCACATATACACTGTATCTCGATAAAGTATTTCAATCTCAATGTTCTTCAACAAAGATTTGTTTTTATTTTGTAATTTTTTCAAAATCTTCCTAAGAGACATAATTAATCATCTTTTTTCTTATTTTTCTTAAAAATAATTTCGTTATCTTCTAAGAAATTATTCGTAGACAAGTGGATATTAATAAAAAACTTGAATTACTAATCAAGTAAGCGTGTAACAAATAAAACTCAAGCCCACAGATATCATAATTAATATCTGTTTTAAATCGTATAACGAGTGTTGGAAACGCATGTGTAATATTACAAAAAAAATACAAACATAGTTACAACGTTCGAGCATTTATCTGTAGGCGTACGGATAATTATTTTGTAGAGAGGTATGAATAAAAAAAAAGGTTGTTTATTAATTACCTGTCGAGAAAAAGAAAGTATTATTATCTTTTCGATAGATCGATTCACGCCGATATTTGATTTCGGTTCTCATTTCCCCCTTCCTCTTCCCCCACCACCTCGATTGGGAAAGAAACAGGAAAAAAAAAGAAGAAACATTCGTGCTAATCTATTCACATAATCTATGTTATGTTAAGCTAATATATTTCTTGCATGCATTCTTGCTGTTTCTTAACAGAGAGACCTGTTCTAAGAAAATTTATCTAAGCGTGATATATGTTGTTATATACATTTAACCAAAGGTCGTATAAATAAAAAAAAAAAGATTGCATTAAATTATAAACAAAAAGATAAAAATTTCTTCTTTTCATTTAACCTTTTTTTTTTTTCTCTTTCCTTCAGTCATTCCAACGTCAATGACAATTGTTTTTTAATCTTATTTGACCCATTAACAATGAGAGAAACGTTCCAATGATTTTCATTCAATTTTTAATCATAAATTATTATTATTATTATTATTATTAAACAAATTATTTAAAATTTTTATATTCTTTTAAAAGATAATTCTATTTTTTTTATCTTAATTTTATTTATAGATAAATTATAAAGAATGCATAGAATAAAATTTCTATCCTAACGATAAACACAAATTTTGTGTATTTAAATGAAATAAATTAAATTTAATTAGAATTAGAGTCAATGATAGAGATTTTTGGTTTGAAATGTATTGTAAAGAAAAAATAAAAGAAGAAAAATAGAAAAAGAAAATTGTTCAACGATCCTTTTATAATGATATTAATGGGGCATCGCATGATCGATAGACCACAAACAGCTTTCAAACGAGTCTCCTGGTATATCCTCAGAGTTTCCCCTTAAATGTGGTATAATTTTCAAATTTTGGGAAATAAATACGGGATAAACGATATGCGGACACGCGAATTTGGGGTGGAGGTTTTTTCTCCCTCCTTCTTTCCCTCTTTCTCTTTCTCTTTCTTTCTCGTTATTTTATTCTCTTTTCTTTTTTTTCTACTAGCTGTCTCTTCCCTCTTTCTTCCTTATTCGGGTAGATATAAATCATTGAACCCTCAACGGGTTTAGATTTGAAGTTATAGGAAAAAGGGGGCTGGTAAAGAGGATAGAGTGAGATAAGAATAACACTCTTTCAAAAAGTATTGTACTTTAAATTCGTCTAGATGGCTTGGAAGTGGGTACATTGGTTATGGGTTTACTAAAAAAGAGAGGAAAAGAGAAAAATAGAAAACAAATCGTATCTTTCATTTCACCTTTCCATTTTATTATTTTCCATGCTTCCCATCTTATCCATATTTTCTCGAAAGGATAAATGGATGGATTGGTAATGACGTCGTTTTAAATAAAAATAAAACAACCAAATAGAAATTTATTCATAGGAAGAAAAGAAGAAGAATATTTTTTTATCGTTGTAGTATCTCAATTATATCCAACTTTTCTTCAGTTTTCTTCTCTACATTTGATTTTTCTTCTTTCGTAGAAAACCTTGTTGGGAAAGATGAGAAAGAACGAGTATTTCAGAGAGTATTTTATACGTGAATAAAGGAGTGTGGGAGTGAGTGGGTGGATGGAAAAAAGAAAACCACCTAGGAGGAGAAAGTAGGATAGCAAAAAAAAAATATAAAAAGAATAGAAAGGGATGGAATAGTGTTTTTCCACCGCGTTTCTTTAATCGCTGACATTAATCACGCGTAATTGCTGAGCATCTTGTAACGGGGCTAATGTTTGTCCGACGAGAATGAACGAACGAACGAACGAACGAACGAACGAAATGCTTCACTCGAGCGACTCTGAGCGTGACCCTTTAACGACGATGATGGCGTAGTCAAGAATGTCTCTCTGTCTGCTCGTTAGAGAGTATCATAGAGGAGAGTCAAACACCCCATGGACCAAAACGAGTTTCGTTTCTACGCCATTGGGGGATGAACCCCGAGTAGAGCAGTAACCGCCATCCGCGCCGCAATTAGTACGACACTGCATGGAGTGCTTACGGAAGGGTCCTTTACCGATGTTGTGCCCTAGTAGTAGGCATTTTGATCATCCGATTCTGGTGAGAATACCTTGTCACGTGACTTTACCATCAAATTGCACAATTACCCTATACAATTTACCTGTATCTTCTTATATACACGTTCCGATATTTAAATCATTATAAAATATAATAAAATATAATAAATTAAAATTAAATTAAATAAATCAATTATTATCTCGATAATAAGAATGGAACCAAGATTAAAAAAATTGAAATAACATTGATGTAATTACGATGCAATCTTGTTGTAATATCAAAGTATACTGTTTGACCCCAATTCTCGATGAAATCCAAATAGAATTGATCAAAGTTTCGATGCAATTTTTATGCACATAGATATAGGTGTACAACTAGATACAATTAATTATTTTTTTATATAATATGTATATAAAATTTTCGTATAGTTAATATAGTGGTTAAATAAAATACAAAATATTTGGTTTTGGTTAGGAATACGAAACAAGAGTTGCTCGCATTGCTCGTTGTTCTCGTCCGAAGAGAATCGAGAAAAGGGCGCGTTACTTCGTGTCTCTTGCAATATTAAATACCCCGTGAGTGTTTTACACCGAGTTCTCTCTCTCTCTCTCTTTCTCTTTCGACCACGGCCATCTTGGTTATTGATTACGGTCTAGCTACGAGGACAGACAAAGCCACCATATCGTGTTCGTACCGAGACTCGAGATGATGATCGTTTTAAATGTTCCCCATCTTGTTCTTTTCTAGTTAATATATTATTTAAAAAATTGTCAAAGAGGGAATTATTATTGTTATCTTTTTCTTTTTTTTAAATTTAATTTCTTAGAGCATTCTCATCATTTCTATTCTGACACATTTTTTATGCGGGAAACAGATCGGAAAAAATTGTGATTTTTATTTCGATGGAATATATTCTCAGTCACGAAACGACACACACACATATACACACATATATTCACATTATTCGGGTACCCTGTATACGAACGAATGGAGTCGTCTCTTAAAATATTGAAGAACTTTCCATTAGAGTGCGGATTTGTACTTATCGGGGGATGAAGTCAAAGGGGTATTTTAGGAAGTCGTGACGAATACAAGGGATATTAAATAACTCTGTTTCATTTCGTATTTTCTCTCTCTCTCTCTCTCTCTTTTAGATTCTCTCAGGATATTGATTATTTCGTGAGATCTTTTAAAGACAGAAAATAATTCAATTAGAACCGATTTTTTTCTATTCAAATTAAATTAAAAGTCAAGCAACAATGTGCACGGTTAATAACGTGGATGGGTTACCCATTTTAAAAAAAATTGTATTTTGTTAGTTATAGAGTAATGGTAAAAATACATTATTTGGAAATGTGAGAAGATTTTTTATAGAAAAGTTACTCTTTGATTTGTATAAATAGAAGAAGAGTAATACCAAAACGATTATAAATGAATTTAAATTATTGCTTGATATATTAAAAAAAAAAATAAGATTTTTTTATTAATCTCGTAAGAATTATTATTGTAAAATGTTTTATGATTGATGAGAATATTTATTTGAAGTATTATTGAGTCTCGTTAAATTACAAACAACACAAGGATACTTTGTAATTATTTAAGTTTTTCTATACATTGTGTATATGTGTTTTCACATTTTGATTTGCGAAAGGAAGATAATATTTAAGGATTGAAGAAGATGTGCAACAACGTAATAGTTTAATTCATATGTAAATGGGGAAATGGTTCTCTTGGTTCGTAGCATGTGGGAAGGGTAAAAGGGGCCACGCGAGAGACATCGTACACTTGTACGTACGACCTCATAAATCTGCAATGGGATACTCTTCGCATAATTAGAATTACGCTTTCTACGCTAGCAATGGAATCATAAATCATTATCCCTGTCGTTTAGATTTCGTAGGATACATTAGATTCAGACTTTAGATCTACTACACGTTTCTAATGTTTTCGATTACGAACACGTACATCAATGCATGTGTATTTGTATGTGTTTTAATTAAAACTATCGGTTAATGAGTTTTAACGGTATTGACAAGGTGATCGAGTAAGATATTTTTATTATTTTGTGATTAGCTTATTTTCAAATTAACATGTAGGATATATATTTTATTTTATTGGATATTAAAAAAAAAAGAAGTGAAAAATTATTAGAAATTTATTTATTTAATGTAGAATAAATTTGTGACGAAGTGTCGTTCATGTTATTCAAGTTCCACAAATTTTATTAAATTAATTATTATTCATCATACAATGATTAGAAATTTATTTAATTAGATATCAATCAAACAGAATCTTTGTTTCAAGCATCCTGTAAATTTGATTAGTAAAATTTGTCTAAAATTTATTTATAACAAAAAAGAAGAGTTACGAAAATAATCAAAAATTAATATAATAATTAAATTAAATTTATTTTAATATAAAATGAATTTAAATTGTAATTTTAAATTCCTAATAAAAAAAATTAATACCTATAATTAATAAATTAAATTAATATAAATAAAATATCTAATCGTTATATTTTTATTTGATAAATAAAAAAGATAAATTTGAACGTATTGTATCGAGTTAATAAATAATAATGATAGAGAAATATGTAAAACAAGCGGTCAAGTGATCTTCCTCTGGTGCGAGGTTTTTAATTGAAACAAATAGAGTGATCAGCGAGCACTTGCGATTTGTAGCAGTGAAGGGAATGGGAAGGAAAGAGGACACAAGAGAGAGAGAGAGAGAGAGAGAGAGAGAGTGAGTGAGAGTATTGAGGTCGAAACGTATAGGGTTGTTTGTAGGTCGTTGAGAACGGGACGAGAGTAGAGGAGGAATAGGAAGAAGAGGGTGAACGGGTGTAGAGAACACCCCTCTCTACGTGGCACAGGGTGGGATTATTCGGTCGGGTAATGTATGGCAAACATAAATCACAGAGCGTGGGACTGTCGCCTGAACTACACGAAACTCTCTGTCGGAGATGATCCACTTGGTGAGCTCTGCGGTTCTGCCAGGACTAATTGGCGGACAGGGCCGTGCCATTTGACTATGAGTACCCTTACCTTCATTCATTAAACAATTTTTTCATATATTTATATATATATATTTTTTTTTAAAGTGTTTTAATATTTTATTCATTAAGAAAAAAAAAAAGTTATACCAATAATTAATACTTCGAAATTTTTTATATTTATATTAAATATGAATCAGTTCTTTAACACATCAAATCAACTAGTAGATATTTTTTTCTATGACTTTATCATGGAATAATTTTATATTTGATGGAACCATGATTTTATTAATAATAATATAAAATAATATTTAAAAAATCGATGAGGGTGATAGGATAATATTTAGTTACAAGATTAATAATAACATATTGAATAATCTTCAAGGGATGTCTAACAGCGTTTCAGATATCGTTTGCTTTATACAATGAAATAGGAATTTACGTTTGTTTCGTGGAATCGTTAGTTTCCCAGGTATAATAGTATCGATGATAGTCAACGAGGTGTAAGAGTTTTGATATAAACTCGAGGCATATCGAGATAAACAGAAAGAGAAAGATAGCGAGTGAGAGAAAGAGAGAGTGTATATGTGTGTGTATGTGTGTGTGTGAGAGAGAGAATTTCGGATAGCCGGGATATTGTACGACACAGAGAGAACACCGTTGACAAGAGTATCGATGAATCCTGGGTAGTCTTCGGTGAGCCTCGGTGTCACAGGAATCGCTTGTTTCGACATTATCGGTGAACACCTGAAACCGGAAGTTACGGATATCAAGTCGCACTTCGAAGGGAGAAGAGATCCGGTTTACTACGTGTTCCTCTTTCTCTCTCTCTCTCTGTCTCTGTCTCTGTCTCTGTCTCTGTCTCTGTCTTTCTCTATCTGTCGTTAGGTACATATTGTAGAGTTAATGTAACGAGTAGACAGTTATGGCTGTTGGAGACACTTTAGTAACTTGTTATATGTGCCGGGCTTGATTGTAAGCCGTGTAATTGATAGCGTTGTATTAGACGTACAGCATAGGACCTGGTGGTGGTGGTGGTGGTGGTGGTGTGTCGAATAGGCTTTGGCCCAGAGAAATTTACTTATGTTAGAATAATCCAACTCAATTTTTCATAGAAACATTGTCATCCTATTTTTTACGTTTAATCATGAAGAACAAATTCTCTTTATTTATTTATTTATTATTATTATTATTATTATCCAATAATGACTGCACCTACTGGGAACTTGATTCCAAGATTTTTTGAAGAGACAAATTTCTATACGAGTACTTTATGCCCTGAGCTATTCGCGTCACCCTTTATTATTATTATTACATATAAGATGTAATTACTATAAAGATTAGAGAAACCTGTAATATATATACATTTGGAAATAATAATACGAGAAGAGATTGATAATAAAAATGAAAAAGGGTGTTCATAAAATGAAGTAAACGTATTGGAAAGAAAAAAATTCAAAACCGATTTACAAAGAAGAAGAAGAAGAAGTATTAGTTATCGTACTCTAAATTAAGGTTTCGTGATATATATATTTTTCATCGAGGTTCTTAGGAATGTCGGTATCGTCCTTGGATTATCACCATAGTCGTCGTAGTCGTCTGGGTTTACACTCTTGTATCACAATACCGATGTAAACCGTAACGCCGTTAAAGTTTCCTAAATGGCTTTGTACTCACAGTGGAAACGGTCATTTGCGATAAGGGCTCGTTTCTGTCTTCGACACCGCGCGAGAGAATGTCGTTGCTTTTGTAGATGTGAAAGACTATGAAAGAGGTGTGAGAGAGAGAGAGAGAGAGAGAAAGAGATGAGAAGGTTGGGAGAGAAAGAGGATGGAAAGAAAGAGAAGTAGAGTAGGCACGATATAAAGGAGAAAAGGAAGAAGAGCAGACGCGAGGGGTGAACCCTACCAAAAAAGAGAGAAGCTTCCCTGCAAAGTGGAAGAGACACAGGGACACTAAAGAGAGAGAGAGAGAGAGAGATAGGAAAAAGTGTTGCAAGACATTCGCACTAAATATAGAAAGAGACAAAAAGTTAAACGAAAGAAGAGATAGGGATAATATGAGAGACAGTAAGAGAGAGATAGAATGAGTGACTTAGAAAGAGTAGAACACGAATAGAATGAGAGATAGGGAAAAGTATAATGTAAGAAAGAGAAAGAAAGATACTGGTTAAAGAGAATGACAGAGAAGTTTTAGAATGAAACGAGATAGAAGTATAGTGGGTGTGTGAATATAGAATGTGTGAGAAAAAGAGAGATAGAAGAGTGTAAAAGTTAAGAATGAAAGAATGAGATAGAAAGAGAGAATGACAAGAGGTAACAAAAAGAGAGAAAGGTTGGAAGATTGGGTGAGATGGAAAAGAGAGATTTAGAAAGAGATAGAATAAAAGAGAGAATTAGAGAAAGAGAGAGAGAGGGAGAAGGTGAGGGGTTTTTGGGGTAGATCGAGAAGTAGAATAGGAAAAGGGATGATGAAAATGCGAGGGTGGCGAAAAATAGGGAGAACGGGGTCGAACGATAGCATTGCGACAGGATAACGCCATAACAATCAAAGTAACGCGTTTTAAAGCGGGCCAGACGTTCGGGAATTCCTTCGGGTTGCAAGGATTTTTCTCTTTCTCTGTTCCTCTCTGAGGACGAGGAAGGAAGGGGGATGATCCTGTGTCAAACGGAGCAGAAGTTATATCTTTATATTGACTTTAAGTAAAGTCACAAAACAAATCGTTTTATCGGTTATTATACCTTTCTTATATTTTTCGCGAAGGATCGTTAACGTTAACGGTTGTTTATGGGATTATCTTGGGATATTACCACTACTTTTTCATATTTTTCTATGTCTATGTGTTTCTTTTTTATAGAATTCTAATATTTCACAGACTGAATGGTGTATATTAATAAACACTTCGTTTAATCTTTTTCCTTTTCTTTTCAAATTAGTTTTATTGGCAGGTTTTGATTAGTGGAACGATTGGCGTGTGCGTGTGTGTGTGTATGTTAAATAATTATTTAAATATATTTATTATATAATATATTTATTATATATTACGATAAATATTTCTGACTAAACTGAAATATATAAAAATTGGTATACAATATAAACTATGTTGCAGGGCAATTCAATATTTCATGATGGTAATATTATTATCCAACCTTTTAATATTTATACATTATTCTCTTTTTAATTCTGAAATTTTTCAGAGGGTTCGGATTGTAATTCATTTTTATGGTCATAATACACACACACACACACATATATATATATAACAGTGGTTGTATTTTAGTGGAAAGAAAGAAAGTTCGTATTAGATGTTCGCTCGAAATCGTATAGAAACTCTCTTGGAAGTAAGAAAAAGATGGGTGAGTAAGAAAGAGAAATAGAAATATATATATATATATATATATATATATATATACTATCATTCGTTTCCTTATGTATGAACCTACCGGCACTCGAGGGTGGTGGTAGGAGGGCACTTGGTAGACTCGGAAGACCGTCTTCTTCTTCGTCGTGATTGTCACCACTTCGGACAAAGTGAATCGGTGCTCTTACATCCATGCGAGAAGGACTCCTCTCTCTCTTCAAGCTTTCTTCCTTTCTTCCGGTGACAGCATCTTTCCTTCCTCGTACATTGTCTATTCACAGATATACCTAACAGAGACAGCCAATGGCCAACGGGAATACAGTCCTTCGAGAAAGTGGACCAGAAGGTATAGAAATTATTCTTTACATTTTTTTTTTTACATTTTTTACATACATTATAGATCGTCCCATAAGTTTCTTCATTAATTTTCAATATAAAATATATTTTCTAATGTGTTTGTTGTATTTTATATTATTTATTTTACTTAACAATATTTCATTTTATTCCTATTACTTTGTTCTCGTAATACTATAGTATTTAATATTAATCAAATATAAAGTATAAAGTATAAAAAGTTAATTAAGAAAAAGGGAAGAAACAATTGATTGTAATTATTTTATTTATTGTTTTTCCATACCAGAAATATTTTTAAATCTTCGATATAGTAATCAATAAACGATCGAACGTGATCTTTTGATCAAATCGATCGACCTGTGCTTGACAAAAAAAAGAAAAACAAAAAGGAAGAAAGGAAAGGGAAAAGAGATGAAAAAAAAGGAAAAAAAAAAAGAGGGTGCATCGTTTTTACGCCTTAGAAGCACGAGGGGTAACTCGCACTCAAGGCGCTGGGGAGCAATTCTCTTAAATGCCCTGTCGCCTGCAAAAAGCCACTCCGTCTAAAAAACACCCTGGCACGTACGAGACATACGTGCAGTTCCTTCCTACGAGTGATATAGTCTATATATGTATATATGTACGTACACGTGTATGTATATGTTTGTTTGTTTGTTTGTGTGTGTACGAGAGAGTGCGAAGAGGACGACCACTCAGAGTCTATTGCCTTTGCTATGCATTTTCTTTCTTTTTCTATCACTTTTTGTTTCAATATCCTACACCTATTTATTTACTCTCTCTCTCTCTCTTTCAAACTTTTTGTTACAGTTTTTCCTTTTTTTTATTTTTTTATTTATCGTATTATATTAGTCCTTTTATGGGTATGATAAAATGCACCCAATTTCCACCCATTTTTACCACTCTTGGTAACACAATTTCATTCTTTTTACCAACTCCGACGACAAACCCCTTTTTTTCTTTCTTTTTATTCAATAAAAGGCCATAGAGAGAAAAAAAATAAGAGAGAGAGAGAGAGAAAGTACTTTTATCAGGAATCTAAAAAAATAATATTTGTCGAGTAATAAAAAGAAAATCAAAACGAACGGAGAGTAAAGTATTATACATCAAGATCGTATAAAAGTATTCTTACTTGGAAAATATTTTCCACTGCTAAGTTAAGTTGAATATTTTTCTATCCGTTTTACTCCGTTAAAAACGTGACTCGAATACAAGCGAACAAGCAAAAGAATGTGTATGTGCTAAAAAGAGAGAGAGAAAGAGAGAATGAATTGAAGCATAGGATGCAACTGGAGTAGGATTTGGTAGTTGCTGTTCGAATCCTGGCAATAATTTTGTGCGAGACTCAGTCAGGGAGGATAGAAATTTTCTGCTTTCACGCGTCAACGTCAAAAAAGGGGGATGGAGTGAGGGAGGGGGAGGAGAGAGGTGTCGTTTACGAGTGAGAGAAAGAGATGGATAGATAGATAGATAGATAAATAGATAGGGAAAGAGAGAAAGAGATGTATTGGGTGGGTGTAAGTGGGTTGGTTGGAGAGTTGGTTGGTTGGTTGGTTGGTTGGTTGGTTGCTGAGGGTATCAGAGTGAAAGAGAGAGAGAAAGAGAGAAAGAGAAAGAGAGATTTTGGAGATAAGCGTTCGATTTTGCGGGCTGCTCGTTTCTGCCATGAGTTGACAGCAACAGCGCGTGCCTCTCTTTCACTATATATATATATACACCCACGTTTGCTTTTTCCAGTCTTATAAAATCCTGATCGGATCGTAGCACGGTAAATTGAACGTGTACGCGAGATATTTCCAATATTTGAAGCCGCGACGGAAATCGCAGTCACTTCAGGAAATGAAATGTGTGTCTAATTTCAAACGTAACACGAGTAACGTTACACGTACGATTCGGGTGGTGGTAGTGGTGGTGGTGGTGATGGGGTCCTCCTCCTCCTTCTCCTCCTCCTGACTTTTCATAGTATCGTCCTCTTTTTCTATCTCTATCTCTATTTATTTATCTATTTATCTATCTATCTATCTATCTATCTATTTCTCTCTCTCTATTTCTCGTTCGTTTTCGAATATTCCCTGGTTCAACTTTCGATAGGCGAAACGTGAATTCGTTTTATCGGGGGAGGGGATGTTGGGGGGATGTTTTACCAGCAACATCATCCCCCTGCAAATGCCCAATGATCTTTTATCTCGTTTGATTGTCCCTTTAGCGTCCTTCGCGATTGTTAACTTTTTTACATTGATACTTTCTTTTTTTTATCTCTATTATCTTTTTCTCATTTTTACTTTTCTCTTTTGTAAATTTTCATTTTATTTCTTACTCGCAAGGGAATAAATTTATCGAGAGGATTTATTTTTTAATTGGAGAAATAATTGCATTTGAATTATACGCAAATAGTAATTTTGTATTAATTTGTAAACCTCTGCGAAACGAGTAATAAATATAATAAATATCAGAAGAAAAAAAAATAATCTCGGAAAAGAATCTTTTATCTAGTCGATACTATCTTTAGGAAGATATAAATATATTCATTTCCTATTTTTCCAATTCATTTCTACAAATTATATACTCAATTTCGCGTATGTATATTAGATGCATCGAAAGATAAAAATCTTGAAAAAGAAAATAATATAGAAAGAAAGTTAAAAAAAAAAATATATTAATAAAAATATTACCATTTATACTTGTATATCCGTAAAAATAAAAATCATCGATAATTATACACAGCATTGCTATGCTCATGAGAGAACGAAAAAAAAAAACAAATAAAAAAAACAAACAAATAAGAGCTCGCTTCATTCAACCAGAAATGAAAAAAACATGCGTACTAATACTAACTTGCAGTATGTCATTTTGTACACCCTTCCTCCTCCTCCTCCACCTCCACCACTCAACAACTTCCCACTCTTTTCGCATATCTCTTTCTCTTTCTATTCTTTTCTTTTTTTTTTTCTTTCTGTGGTATTTTTTCATCTCGTCTCTCGATCTTTCTATCTCTTTCTCACGTTTCGTGTATTAGGTATGCGAAATGAAAGTACTCGATCCGTGGTTCCGCATGCTATCACCCATTTTTCCCTCCCCTCTCTTTCGAATCCCTGACGCAACCCATCACCACAACCACCACCACCCCGTTTTGCTACTTCCCTTTACCCCCAGTCACTCCATCCACCCCCACCTATCCTTTTTTCCTTCTATCGAGAAAAATATGAATAAGCTTTCTAATTTCCGTCGTTCCATGACATTTTTCTATGAGGGGCGTTTTTCAATGAAAACCTCGAAGATGACATACAACGAAATGCCATCTGATATACAGGACGTGTGCTCGTACGTGCGTGATTTCGAACTTTACTAACAACCATAATAATACCTACCTTCTTGCTTGGTTGGTATAATACTACTTACGTTTATTCCTCTACACCCCTTCATTCCTCCTTACCCTCCTATTTTTCATTTATCCTTTTTAGCTTCTCTTCTTCAGATACTCCATTCAAAACTCTCCTTTTCTTAATTTTTTTTTAATCTATCAGCAAGTTTCGACGATAATAAATAGAAAAAATGAGATTCATGTACGTAAATCATAAGCATACATTGTGTTTTAAATATAAAGGAAATAAAATGTATCTTTTTGTATTTAATTTTAAAGATAGTAATGGATAATATTTAAAACGATTTATGGTTATTAGAAATGGTGTTATCGATTTTAGGGTTGAAACGTTAGGATCGTTCGTTTTAATGTAGACTTCCTTTATCGATGTGTATTTGAAGGTAGGTAATATCGAGTCTTGAGTATATATGTACACACACACACACATACACATATATAGCTAAGGTAAAATATGACGGATATGGATGCGGCGCATAATCCGTCGCTCGGGATGAGAAATCGAACTCGAATGCCGTACGCGACGGCAAGTACCGAGGGAACCTCGATCCATCAAGGAGACGTAAGGGATCCAAAGTGATGTATCCGAGTCCAGGTTGACCTCTGCGCCGGACACTATAAAACTGTCCTTAAACATAGCCCTGTCCGAAAATCGACTAGATTCGTTAAATTTTTCTTTACCTTCGGCACATATAAAATGTTTATATATATTAAATTAATTAAAAATTACCTTGAAATCAGTCCACTTAATATAAATTCTTAATCATCACGTATAATATATGAAACCAGAAAAGAAATTCAATTGTCTTTATACGATCGTGGTAATAATTGGTTTCAGCTAATTGCTACCTGGTTGGTATTCGATATGCTCCAATTAATATCTTAGCATCTTCTTTTAAAAAACCAAAACCAATTAAAAAGAACTCGAGTAATTAAAAAATAAAGTAATCCAAAGGTATACCACCTAACAATTTTATATTATTACATTAATTAATAATCATAATATAATAAATAGAAAAATAGCAACAGGGAAATGAGGGAAAAGGTTTAAGAAATTTCGTTAGTGTTAATTAGAACTAATATCAAATAATACAAATAAAGTAATTAATTAGTATGACAGAAGGAACGGTGTTAGTGTTGAAGGGTTAACCACCGAGTGGCAGGGAATGGTCGTGACCGTGCACTTCATTGATCGATCTAAAAGGTTGGTGCAGAAAAGTTAGGATGTCGCGGATAAAACGGATCCTTTGCTCTTTATCCAGGGCGTAAAGTAGGGAAAGAGCAAACCGTGCGATATTCGAGAGAAGGGTGTGAGTGGTTAGAAGAAAGGAGAAACGAATGAGAAGAAATGAGAGAAGAAATGAGAGAAGAAAGGAGAGAAGAAAAAAAATGATAGACAAAGATGGCAACAGAAAAAGGAAAGAAAGAGTGAAGGAAGAAGATGGTTGGAGAAGGGGGTTGAGTGGGGTGATAAGTGTGAGAAGGATAAGGGCGAGAATAGGAGGTGGACGTTAAGAGAGAGAAAGAGAGAGAGAGAGAGAGAGAGGACTGTCCTATCCCTCTAAGAGGGAGTGAGTAACTTCTTACTTTGAAATTCCGTCGATACATCACGCCTCTGGAACTTTGCTTGCCCCGCCCCTACCGCCTCCACGCTCCGCCTTGTAACACCACCAAGAAGACCTCGTCGTATCCCTCTCTCCTTACTTTCTTTCGTTGATAAGAAAGAGAAGGAAGAGAGAGAGAGAGAGAGAGAGAAGGATTGAGTTACTACATGTTAGCCTTCCTCTCCTACATTTATCCCTTAGCTTCCTCAGCTTCCAGAAAAATCGTGACTCTATCGAGCCCAACCGATTTCAGTATTTTCGTATCGTTTTCTTTCATACAAATTTTTCTTTTAAGTTTAAATTAGAAAGATGAGGAAAGAATGTATCTGGGAGTGAAAAGATAGAAGGGTTGAAAGGAAGAATGACGACTTTGTCGTGTAAAGTCAATTCATAAGTTGATTAATACAAACATCTACTCGTATGTGGTTTGTAGATTTTGATTTATTTTGGAATGATTTATTTAATGATTTTAATAAGAATCTTAGAAAAATATTCAAAATGTAGGAGACTGATTCTTATGAAAGTACGAACTAGGAACCATAAGAATTTTCTTTTTCTATATGCTAGGATAGGAAATGAAAAATAAAAATAAGAAGAAGAAGTAGAAGAAGAAGAAGAAGAAGAAGAAGAAGGAAAAAACAACAAGTAATGTAAAATATTCAGTGACGACGCGGTTCGAAGCAACACGTTTGCTATTCTAAATATAGTTGGGGAACAATGCACACAGGCCTCTTGCCTACTTTGGGATTCATAAAAGGGAAAAAGCGAGCTTTCCTCGAGGCTCGCGAGGGTTCCTTCTTCTTATCTCGTTCGCCAGTGCTATCTCGGAAACACTCTCATACCACACCACACTCATTCCTTTTCCTTATTTCTCCTTCTTCTCTTTCTATCTTTCTTTCTTTCCTTCTTTCCTTCTTCAATCCTCCCTTTTTCTTGTCTTATTTCTTTAGTTCTGTCTCTTTCTTGTGTCTTATATATATATTTTAGTTCTTTCTTCACTCGAAGACTAATATTTCTATCCTTGTTTCAGCGTAGTAGACAAACAAGAACTTTGGCTTTCTTTCTTGTTTCTACTACTTGGCTATTCTCTATTTTCCATCCTTTTCTTATTCTTATTCTTATTTTTATTCTTATTCTTATTCTTATTCCTATTCTTATTCCTATTCTTATTCCTATTCTTATTCTTATTCTTATTCCTATTCTTATTCTTATTCTTATTCTTATTCTTATTCCTATTCTTATTCTTATTATTTTGACCAAAAGATACGCAACAATTCTTGTTTATTCTTAGAATAAACCTCAGCAGATTTTTAAAGAATGATGAACATTCCTAGAAAAATAATATGCCCTATATATTCATGAACATTTTCAAGGAAAATTGGAAAGGATATGATTTCGCAAGGATGTTTTTTTTTAACTTAATTTTGTACTTAATTTGAGGTGGTTATTAGCGTGACTATTTTGCAAAGATTGAAGTTATTGTAATTTCGTATTTGTATCGTCGAGTTATCCTAAATCAAATACAAATTGATTTTTGTACCTCAACTACAAGCAGAGATATTTAATATTTTCCATCAGAAGTGATTTTGAACGCGAAAAATAAGTTTAAAAATAATTATGAAATTTGTAATAGTTTCATTACAATACTTGATTTATTTATTTGTTAAAAATATAACCATGAGTGTAATAAATATAATATATTTATATATGATGAGATAAGATTATCATAGAAATAATTTCCTTTTATCAATACGTAATCAACTATTGTACTATTAATAACGTTCCAATATACTAGAATATGCATTTGCTGTTCCAGATAATTTTCTAATCAACGTGTTGGGCCAGCAACTGATTTAGTTCCATTAAAGTTTATTACGTTATCGATCGGATAGCTTAGTTCAATACAAAATGTGTACAATATTAACAATCGTTGACGATACCAATTCATCTTCGATAAACTAATATTGTTCTACCCTGTATTGGCCAATTCCCTTTAATCTGTTATATATAATTTATCAATTAAATCAATTTTTGTTTATTTACCTAATACCTCTAAATAGAAATTCCACGATTCTCTTTCCTCGATCATGAAAAAGTATCTTTTATTGGTTTTGATGTAATTCAAATACTCTAAGACACTTTCCTTTTGATTGTAATTGAACTTTTAATGACTACTATTCTGAAAAAAATATTTTTTTATCTCTCTCTCTCGTTTTTAATTTTCCTCTTTCTTATTTCCTTTCTTACACTTTCTCTCTCTCTCTCTTCTTCCTTACACTCAAAGACTCTATCTCAAGACACGCGGAGGAAAGTTTTCCCTCGATGAGAAAGACCGTACTTTCTTGCCCGTTCGCGTATTCTTAGACAATGAGGGAACTTTCGTAATTAAAGTTACGTTCTCGCGGTTGAGAGACGCGTTCGTCTAAGTTACCAGAAGTTGTACGGTCGTACGGTGCATCTCTCTTCTCTTGAGATACGTTCCAAAGATACCTCTACGTAGTTTCTCGGATACAAACTACCAACCGTGGTTGATAATGAATGGTGAAACGGTCCTATATAGATCTTATATAACCATCCTAACATATTCCTTTTCTTAAATAAAACTCTGTTTTTATTTGTTCATCCTCATTTATTTATTTCTTCTCACTTCTACACCTCGAATTGGTCAATCGAATAATTGGAAAAATTCGATAAAATATATTTCTTATTACTTTTGAACATTTCAATACGCGAATAAAATTATAATCCCTAAACCAATGTATCTGTATAAATATAAACGTGTATAAATAGAATTGAAATGGCGACAGGAATATAATTTTCATCGATGGGATCGTACTTTATACCCCGTTATCGCAAGAATCAATTCCAGAACCGTGTCCGATGTCCGAAGTACTACTTTCTTTATTTCCTTTTCTTTTTCTTTCTATCCCTGTCTCTCTTTCTCGTTGGAGAGGATTATAAATTGCCTACCATCGAGGAATACCGCGAAAGGTGTTTGCTATGTCACTCCCGAGTCAACGTAATGTTGTTCGATGACGACGAATGGCACGTCACTTGGTAGGATTAATGAGCCTGTTGGATCTTTCGATGGTTCTCTTTCTGCCCGTCTATACTGATGTCGAAGATTTACGATTGCAAACCGTACAAACCGTTTTTACGCCTTGCAGAATAAGTTCTTTCCCATTATATTGCAACGTTAAAAGAAAATAATATCTCACTTTATTATTATAATAAACACGCCCTTCGGAGAATTTTTTGTATATACTATAACTGACGTTTCGTATTATATGAAAACGATTTTTTATTGGTAACTTTAACTATACTTTTGACGTCATGCTCATCATATATCATCCGTGATTCATATTGTTACTTATTCGTAAATTTTCTTATAAAAGTATTTAGGAATTTTGCTGTTGTATTTATTACAATATGGTATATAAGATTCGTGGAAAAATAATTGACTGGGATTGGAAACTTCGAACCTGGGGTTTAATTAATTTCCAGTTGACTGTTCTTTCTTTCTAATCATTGATTTTTTTTTTTAGGTCCTCTCGTTATTTAACTTTCCCATCGAATGCACGAATTTTTGTGGACCTATTTAATGAACTAATTGTATTTAAATGAAAAAAGTATCAATCAACGTTAACTGTACAGGCAAACCAACATATTGCACACACACATACATACACGTATTTATGTTAGAGAATTAAATACGATTTACGTTGGATTAGTTAATTAACGTTTTATTTATTTCGTAATTAGGGTTGCACGATCATTGAAGCTTTTTCTTTTTGTTTTTTTTCTTTTCAGTCTACAAGATATTTAACTTTGAAAGACACGCAAGTGAAAATAATCTCTATCAGATATCGAAGATAGTAACTGTTTTATCTATTTTTTTTTTCTTACGTTTCTTTCTTCTTCTTCTATTTATTCTTTGGGTTTGCTTTTACTCGGATAGCTTATTATTACCTAATGAGAGTAACGGTCCGCATGCCTTGCTCGCGGTCTTTCCGTGCTATTTAAACGGTTGACTTAATTTAGAATTCAATTGGCAGACAAAGAGCTTAAGTCGAGTGCTTGCTAACACGCAAGCTGACCCATCCAATTGAGGACCACCCAAATTCCTCCTACCTCTTCGTTATTTTATTTCTTTTTTTTTTCTTGGGACGAATCGGTAATCGTTAAGACGATCGTTCAATGTTGTGGTGTCAAATAATGCAGCTTTGAAACATAAGTTTATAATAATTTGTTCCTTCAAACTAACTTTTGGTTTAGAAGATTCTGTAAGATCTGTCATAATTAATAATTTGATACAATCTAATTTTATTTTCTCACTCTTTTATCTAAATCTTTTCAGAATAGAGTCCAAAGGTTCAACAATATTCATTAACATCTCAACGTACAACGTTTTTACGTACTATTTTGTTTTTTTTTTCTTTCTATTAGACTTTTTTGTAGATCGTATCAAAGACCACACGATATTTTGATGTTGTTCACAATTAGTTAGCAAAGTTATTAAAGGCGCCCGGTAACCTTTGACTTATAAAGAAAAAGAAATCTTCTAATTTTCGTTGACAATCCCGCATAGAGTTAGAGTGGCTCGATTTAATTTAATACGCCCAGAGAATTTTTCGTGACTCTAATAATAAAGTTCATTGACCTCGTGAGAATGGTCCCAGTTTCTTTCTGTTTTTTTTTTTTGCTCGAAACTGCCATTGATGTGTTATGGATGCCCGTATGAACTCGTATATGCCGTTAACGTAAAGTTTAAGCACGTGACGCATACATCACCTCGTTTAGTTCTAAACCCTCTGGTTTTATTTTTCATATTATCTAAAAGTTTAGAAATCTTTGAATAAATTCTAAAAGAAACATAATCCGGTAAGAGATTGATTTATGTATAACAGAAACTTTACGATTAAACGTGTTTAATATTTTTTAATTTAATCAGAAATTATCAATGATTTCTTAAATAAGAAAATTCATCATTCGCAAGCATTTGCTAGAAACTTATTGAAAAATCTTTGGAGTTTCTTAACTAAACATAATTTTAGACTTTGATTAAATATTTGATTTAACAAATTGATAAATCGTTTGCAAATTGATCGGTGTATTGTTTGACGAAAATTTGCATGCAATGGATTACTAAACTTTTGGTGGGTAGTGTATACTTGCACCCACACTCATCAGTACTTTGGTTAAAACACACACACACATATACATAAAAAGGAAAAAATAAATGAGAGAAAGAGAATAACCGTATCGTGTTACTCACGTTTCATTTGGATCATCTTTCCGTAGTAGTTCTTCTCTCATCGTCATCATTTGTCCTCGACTTACTTTACCTCTTGTTTATTTACTTCGTTTTATTTTACGTCATATTTTTTCCCTCCTCCACGTTTCATAATAATGTTTTGAAAGATCTTTGAGAACAACGGGGTAGGGAAGAGTTTTAGAAAAAAATAAGAAAATTTTCGTTTTTTTGTTTTTTTGTTTTTTTTTTTTATCAAGATCGTAGATAGAAGAGCAAAAGAGTCGTATGGCATCATCGATTATCCGTCGTCCTATCTGAAAGGAAAGTAAAAGAAGAGTGTGCCCTGGGGATCCCCGTTGAAAGAAAAATCGCGTTATTCGAAGTGGCAGGATACACGGGAACACTCCTAATCTTGATTCTCTGACTATTTTCTTCATGATACTTCTATCAGTGTGTTTGTGTGTTTTCTGGATATTAAGAATATGGTATTACCAGTGTATAATATCTTTTATATTTATTTTAATAACCTTTATAATAGATTATTTCATATTTCATATTTTATATGGAAATATACATTTTTAATATTTAAATATCATTTTAATTATTATATTTTTATTCATATTTTTTGTTAAAATAATTTTTCTAATATTCAATATTATATTAATTAGAAATTCACAATTAAATACTTATTTTCAATTGTATATAATTATTTTCTTATTTCTGATTTAAGTATTTAGTTTTTTTCTTATGATTTATTATATAACGGTATATTATTGTAGTATAATTATAAGAATTATGGAATATATAAATATTATTAGTAAAATAATAAAATAAATTCAATAGCATCGAGGTTTGATTGATGTTGTAATCGTGGTACTTACTCGTCGACGGTCCACCGAGGTTAATTAGTTCTCGCTAATCGGGAGAGTAATCTAATCTTTGCTAGCACAGCGATCTCTCTCTCTCTCTCTCTCTCTCTCTGTCTCTCTTTCCTTCTCTAGCAATGGACCTGGTACTCTCTGGCCAAAGATCACTTCTAACGCAAGCACGAGACACAAGGTGTAACCACGATATATCCTCGATCGTTAGTGGCTCATAATTTTAGTCTCATAGTACTTGACCATAACGACGAGTTAAGTGCATCTTAGACTCAGATTGCATCTCTCTCTTTCTCTCTTTCTCTTTCTCTTTCTAACTCTTTCTTTCGAGAAACCAAAACCGGTTGAAAAATTGGGTCATGATCGTGGAAAAATCATATTCTTTTTCTTCTTCTTCTCTTTCTTCTTTTTCTTAGTTAGTTTTACTGTGATTATAACGACACTTTTATTATCACTTTATTATTCTCAGAACTCCTTACCATACCGTATAACTGTACTAATGTGTTTTGTGGAAAAGGAAGAAGAAAAAATTTGATATTTTTGTGATAACCAACCTGTTTAGAATAAATTCTATTTACTTTTCTTTTACTGTTATCCAAGTTGCGATAAAAATAATATTCAAGTTAATAAGTTTATAGAATTGCTTTGATAAATTAATTAATTAAACTAACGAATGGGGTAATCATGATTTTTTATAACTCACGATATTAACACAGACAAATGTAATTATAAATAATATACTTTTGTTCAAATCTTCCCAAAGATTTACGATACGAGAATATTTTTACTTTCGTTCCTAGTTGGAGAAAAAACAACAAGAAAAATAAAAAATAAGATAATAAAAAGTATCTTGTTGGATTATAAAAAAGAAAAGCTTTGACTTCCGTAAACGTGAACAAATAGATTAAAGACTCTGACATAAATTTTCGTGGCTTTATCGAACGTTCGTGTCTTACACCTTCGTACTTTTCTAAGAATAAATATCGCGATAAATAAATCCTCGACGGTCTCGCAAGGTGAAAGAAGAGAAGAAGAAGAAGAAGAAGAAGAAGAAGAAAAAAAAGAAGATACGAGTAGTATCCTACCTCCCCAAGCATATAAGCGCGAACGGCTGAGTGCACATGTTCCTGAGATGTCACCGGACAGATGCGATATTGCTGTCGTAGACGGTTCGTGCTTTTCGATCCTGACACTTCCTGCCGTGCCGTTTTCACGCGAGCACGCGAGCACGTGTATATCCTACATGCGTTAACGCGTATTTCCTTCCATACACCCCCACCCTTATACTCTACCTTCTTCCTTTACTCCTCATTCCATACCACATACCCCATACCCCATATCCCTAACCAACAGTCCCTTTTTCCGATACTTCATATCACCTATCTCGATCCTTCATATCCGTGTTTCTACATGCATGGTGTATATGTGTGTGTTTATTTTATGTTTATTCATATAATAATCAACCCTTGACTCTAAAACCCTGAAACTAATTTTCACGCTATTTAAAACTCTAATCTTTTCATGTATGTTTCATAATAATATGTTTGTAGTTATATTTTTGGTATATATTTGTTTATTTATTTGCATTCACACACACACACTTATATATTTATATAAAATAATTAATAAAAATACGAGTATTTTAATTAGTAATCGTAATAACACGCATGTCATAAAAATATTCTTATTTATTGTGTTAAATATTTCCCATTATTAAGGATAGGAAGTATGCTAAACATCATGATTCGATCACGTTAGAAAAACATTGCCATACCCTAACCCAAATCTCAGTGGACTTTTTTGTCAATAGGAATTTTAGGTCCAGTCAATTCCTTCTCCTCTCCCCCTCCCCACTCACCCTCCCTATTTCCTTTTCTCATGAAACATTGAGTAAAAACGATCACATGGCTGTAATATCTGACATAGTAGGTTCGTGGTGTTACTGCTACTGCCTTTTACTGTTACTATTACTACACCACCCCTAACAACAACTACGACAAACAGCCCTTCTCGGCTGTCTTCTCTTCCCGGAAATCCCGCAGGCATTTCAAAGAAGTACTCGGCTCGTTAACGGACTTCCTGGTTATCGTTTTCCTCTCTCACTCTCTCTCTTTTCCACTTTGTTAGCACGATACACGATACCAGATCGTGTACGAGGAGGAATGTGTGTATTATATATTATATATGTATATATATAATACTTACAACACTTATAATAGTGTTACAGGTCTTGTTAGAAATCATTTTATCTGTTAATCTGAATTATTCTAATAATTATTCCAACGATGACAGTAAGCAAACATCAACAACAGGTTAAAAGGATTTTTTAATGTCATATATATTAAAATATATTTAATTAAATAATTTTTAAATTCTATGAATTACTTTACCTCAGATAATTGTATATTAAATAATAATTAATTATTTTAATCATTTAAGATATAGAATATTATTGAAAATAATTAATAATCAATTAGGGATGTATTAATCCTTAGAAAAATGATTTAAAAAATGATATCCTTATACTATTCTCAGCTGGCATTTTTTTTTCTTGATCCTCCTCCTCCGATACCAATACCGTTAGTTTTATTCGTTGAAAGGGCTCATCCTTGGAAAATGTTAGGCACACCGAGTGTCTTCTTTAACAAGGTCCACACGACTTCCGAATGATCGAAATCTAACAATACTGGATACATCCGTTACCATGTTCCCCATTTGTATGTTTGCTTGTGTGTCACAATAAGGTCAATAACTATTCGGTTTTGACCGTGGGCGTGTGCCAACGATCGGACGACGTTCTTTTCTTCGAGAAAGAAAAAAGGAAAGAAAAGAAGAAAAAACCGGCTTTTTTCTTTGTTGTGGTAGGGCGTTCCGGTATATTTCCAGGTCAAAGTAAAAACCCGGAGTACCGGCAAAAGATAAAAGAAAACTAAAGAAAGTATTCTAAACTATTGTCAGTGGATGAAAACTAAATGTCTCATTTAGGGAAAAACTCTATATGGTGTCACGCCCCGTGCTCGTAAAGCGCGTAATCGTCCGTTCGAAATCGAATAATGGCCGAAGGAGCAAAGTGGGCGGTCAACCATAAGACCTTGTGTTAGTTCGTATTATCCTTTAGACTCGGACCGATTTTTTCTTTTATATTTCTCTTTCTTCCTTTGTATATATGTGTGTTTGTGTGTATAAGTGTGTCCTGCATGAATACTATGCTTTAGTTGTTACGTCTTGAATCATCATTTTCATAACCATGCACGCACGTATCTTCTTTTAACCAAATGATTTATTTCTTTTAATATTATTTTCGGATATATTTGTCAGTGATTTCAATGCTTCCAAAATTCTGATCCACTATAAATATTATAATAATGGTTAAATTTAAATATAGTATTTGTATGTTTTTCTATTTTTTTTTTTATTACAAAACTTCTCTCTCAAATATACCAATTCTCCCATATGTTAATAAATAACATATGCTTGATGAAAAAAAAAATTGTAAAAACAAGGAGTAGGATTCATAAAGAGAACAAAAAAAAAGAAAGAGAGTTAACATATTTTAAAAATACTTTCTTTTTTTTATTCTCTTCCCCTTTCCTATCAGCTTTAAAATACGATCGGTTAAGATTTGTCCACGTTTTTAAAGGAGACGTTCGTAACATTTGGGAGGATTTTTTTTTTGTTATTTCTTCTCGTTGGCAAGCGTAAAATTGTAGCTTAGAATGAAAGAATCCGTCGTGGGTAAAGCGTGGCCGAAGAATTTATCACGCACTGGTTGAAGGACTCGTTTGTTCATCGTTGAAGGAAACCACGTTAACAGAATATTTCGGGCGTGTCATTTGATCCAGATGTTCGAAATCTCGTCCTAGAACCTGGTGGTAGGGATATTACACATAGAAAAAAAAATCTAATCAATTCTAAATAACGTTACGTGTATATATCATTTCAATTATTACCCCAAAAAAAATATATATTCATATATTACACACACACACACATACAAAATCTAATTAGGTGGATATTTTTCTTTAGCAATCAATTAATTTTAATATTTTCTCTGAAATATATTTCTGAACAGTTATAAAATACAAAAAAAAAGAAATGTAGAAAGGAACTAAATCTCGTGAAAAAAAAAGATAAAAATTAGATGATATAGTAATACGTGGTTGAGTAAATTCGACATTTTTTCACGTATATATCTGTTTATCGTTTCTCAGGATGGATCCTTCTCGTCGGTGGTTAGGTGAGTTTTTGTAGCACGAATGGTCACGAAGTATGTATACTACAAGCATGCACAACTCTCGAGAGTAGGTAATATAGTTGAAGAAGTAGTGATACACCAACATAGTGATACACTAATACAGGAACAGACTCTATACAGAAGCAGCAGCATCAGCATCAGAAACAGTAACAGCAACATCAACAGCAGCAGTAGTAGCGCGTGCCCGGCACTTGGTTATGCGGCATGTGTCTTTCTTTGGAAGAACCAGGCGGCCCCTGTGGCAGCAAAACTACCGATATCTTTTACCACCACCATAACAACCATACCACTACCACTACCACCATCACCACTACTACTACTACTACTACTACACTTTATTTTCTTGTATCCTTTTTATTCTTATTTTCTTCTACTTCTTACTCTCTCCATTCTGTTCATATCTGTCTATCTCTTTCTATATTCTTCTTATTCTTATTCTTGTTCTTCTTGTTCATCTTGTTCTTCTTGTTCTTCTTCTCGAACACACTCGTCATCCTTGGATAGAACGTGGAGGGGTGGTAGATAGAGGTAACAACTTGATTCCATATTCCCGTGGCAGTTGTCGCCGTGTGAAGAATTGAATGAAATAAAATAAAGCCTCCGGATTCCTTGCTCGTGTTTTATGGCAAGGACTCCTCCTTTCGATCTCGTACCTTATAACCGCAAAACCAGCCCTCACTGATATACCAGTATCCATGTATTTTTTCCTATTCAGAGAGTTACGTTTCTATCCTTCCGGATATTTCTTATGTTTCTATTTTTTTACTATTTTTCCTATTTTTTGCTTTTTTCTTAAATTAATTTACTGATTATTTATGTTTAGCGTAAAATTTTGTTATTCACCTATTATAAAATAACGATGGAAAATATTTGTGTGAAGAAAAATAAATATTGTTTTAGCCTTTAATCAAAAGATTTGGATTTTACGTAAAAAAAAAATAACACAACACCCTTTCGAATATTTGAATGGAAAAAAAACATTGCGTCAGATTTAAAATGTAGTTTTACGTAGAAAAAGTAGGAATTCAAAATTCCTTGAAAAAAAAAGGGTTTCTTTTATTCATTCGCTAGCATCGAAAGAGGATCTTTATTCGCAGTTTTAACCAACCAACGAAATAAAGATGTAAAAGTGGAAAAAAGAAGCAGAAGAATAAGAATAAGAAGGAAAAAATAAAAAAGAGAGAAGGAGGGTGGTCAGAAGTAAAAGACGACTGGGTGGATGTGGGTAAAGTGGGTGGAGAGAGAAGGGAAAGAAAGAGAAAGAAAGGAAAAGAAAAAAATAGTGATGCCGTAAAGCACTCAGCAGGAAGCGTGATCCGCTTACGAAAGACGGTTTCTATCCACGTGCGTTATACTGCGTTACTGAGTTACCACCTTATGCGAACGTTGAAACCAGTGAAAACGAGATGAGGGTGGGTGAGAGTAGAGAAGGGAGGTGGAGGGATGTAGGGAGTAGAGAGTAGGGAGTAGGGGGTAAGGTTTGAGGGAGGACAGGGTATAGGGATGGTAAAAAAAAAAAAAATAGGTTAGGCATTTGGTAGGAATGTGCGTATGAGAACTAACACGCTTACGATGTTTCATTTTAACTTTGGAGTAAATAAAAATGTTAACACTTCTGTGGGCAGCTAAAAGAGCACTCGCGCGATCAAGGATAACGTCGAGATGAAATCTCTCCCGTCGTGAGGGAACCGTGTAAACGGAAGATGTACCGACGATATATGGTATACTCACATCAGGATCAGAAAATAAATACAAAAATAATATAATGTTAAATTCAAATGATATCCATTCGAACGTGAATAATATCTAATCTCAGATGTTAAGTTTTTTTTTCACATTCTCTCACAATTTCTTCATTTTTCATTCCTATGATTGACGTGAGTTAAAATTTACATGTGCTGTTATTAGATTACGATTTTTTGACTCATTTTAAAAATAATTGTATTGTAGTTTATTAGAACACAAAATATTGATCGTAACTTTGAAACAAATAGGACACATCTTTGTATGAATTTATTTTTCATAGGTTTTATTTTTTCCTGTTTACTAATGCGTATTAATTTTGATATTTTTCGTAAAAGAATCTTTACATTTAAAGTTGGTAAATTTAAAGATATAAAAATAATATTTTAGCGAGATAAACAGATAGTAGAATAAAAAGGAAGATAAAAGTGACTCGTATTAACACACAACACACATACATACATATATAAATATAGAATATATATAGTAAAGGTTTATCCAAGTAGTACGTACATGTGTGGACGAATAAGGGAACGTATGTAAACTACATATATTCCTTTCATTCTCTCTCAAGGGACGAATATGTGCACCCAGTTTTTTTTTTTTTTTATATCGCGTCTTCCCATCTGTGACCACACGAGAACGAGGTTGTAAAACTCATGCGCGTCCCCGTACTGAAAGACTTCTAGGAATCTTCTTTTCTTCTTCACCGGGCATGGGCTTCTGGATGACTTTATGTCACCGTACTCGTCGCGTGGAAACCATTCTCTCGTCATGAGGTATGAACGAAAAAAATCAAAAAAATCAAAAGAAATAAAAGAGGAAAGTTTAACCAGAAAATGGAACGTAGTACTCACGATAATCACGAAATCTCAAATACTTAATAAATATTTTATCAAGTGCACTAAAACAAGCCATGAATGTTAACCAAATTATAATCAAGAAATTAAAATGACTAAAGGGAAATTTAAATAAAATCAATATACATTGTTTCATTGCAGTTCTCTACTTTTATGTTTCATGGAATTAATCAGATTGTGCAATGAACTGCTCGTATACACAAAAAAATATATTTTAATAATTTTAATATCAAAGAATAGAGACAATGTTAAACGTTGATTCAATCTCAATGAGATATTTCGTTATTTTTAATCCAAACAGTGGGGTATGATAAAAAGAGGTGGACAAAGTAGAAGGAGGAGGAATAAGAGGAGTAGGAGGAAGGGTGGGATAGGAAAGATTGGGTGGTAAAGTAGGTTGGAGGGTGGGGGGTAACGAGGTCGGCCATGTTGTTTAATAAGTTAAGTGACGAAGACGCAGCTGCCTGTCTTAATGAAACATTAGTTCACATCGCCACCCGAGAGTCTCGAGGCTACAAACAGCGGCGCCTTTGGAGACGACGCGACAGTCGTTTGCTCGATGATCATCTCTCTCTTTCTCTCTCTCTCTCTCTCTCTTTACAAATTTTCTTTCTTTTTCTATCATACAGTGATCTGGGGCCTAACGTTTCAGCCGAGAATTCCTTCCTTAGTTCGTTCATTCGTATATGAACTGGGTTGTTGGTAACGATAGGAGGAGGCGTTTAAGTTCGAGTCTCTGGAACCCCACCGCACGCGTTCATTTATTTCCATCTCGTATTTTCCCTCTCTCTTTCTCTCTCTTTTTAAATTCGTTTATTTTTAAATAGGCAGCGCGACAGTGTCAGAGTTATATAAAGACGAGTCGAGGAATATTACTAAAGACGGTCAATTTGGCCTACTAGGTCGGGGGCCACACACTACACCGCACAGCACCAATGTTGCCTTCTTCAATCTGACCCAACCCACCCTACTCCCTCATCTTTCCTCCTCCCTCCTACCCGTGCATGCATGCATCACGACTCGCAATAGTTTAACCATCATCCGTCAGGTCTTACCGAGGTCAACAGAAGCATTTAACCATTCCCATTTTTCTTTTCCTTTTTTCTTTCTACTCGTCCCGCTTCTAATCTAACCAACCAGCTCATTTGCTCTCATTTTTTTTCATTTTACGCCTTATTCTTGCGTTTAGTACCCCATTTCGCGAATAATAGAATAAAATGTAACACCACTTCCTTGTTCCGGGTCAAAACAAAAACTTGTTTAACAAATTTTTTAATTCCTGAATCTAACTCATCTACCCATTTTAAAACAAAACGAATCTTTGGTTGTATCTTTAATCTATTTCGCAAAAATATATAACAAAATACTATAGCATAGAAAGAACATTGATTAGTATGAAAGTAGTAACCGCGAGGTTACCATAATGGTTCAGGATTACCAAGGATATTTTTCTACACGCCAGTGGTAAAACCTTTTGTCGCTAACCATTGGCAGTCGATCTCTCGTCATTTTCCAGACAGACCCTTTTTTCTACAACAGTTTTCCCCCTCATCCTCCTCCTTCTCCTCTTTCTCCTCTTTCTCCTCATCCCTCTTCTTTTACCTTACCCACCGACCGGAGTGGCCATTATTGCGGTGCTTTATATTAAACTACTACCATTGGCAAGATGCGACTAACAACGTACGAACGTAATACATCCCATACACCTACACACATTTATGTATATATATATGTATATATATATTTGCATTATGTTTATACGCGTTGTGTGGTTAAACAGAGGAAGAGAAAGAGTGAATTGGAATGAGTAAGAAATATAACAGAGAAGAGACAGACATAAAAACCGAGAAAGAGACGGAAAGACAACAAGAGAAAGAGAGGTCTGTGTGTGTTTGTGTGTGAGAGAGAGATAGATAGAGAAGGTGCGTTACTATTCATGACGTAATTAAAAGCCGTATTCAACGTTAGTCGTGTCAGAGTGGTTACACGTCGGGTACAACACGGACCTCTCCTTCTTGACAATCCTCTCTACGGATTGCTGAAGTCGTCTGCTGCAAACGTACGAGATGGCCGCGACAGTCTGCTGTTCAAAGTCAACTCTACGACAATGGTTCCTCGTCGGCCATTGTGTTCACCTGTCCACCTCTATGCATTTAATTTTTTTTTTCCCACCCCCACTGTCGTTTTTTTTCTCTCTCTCTCTTTCTTTTCATCTATTTTATTTTTTTTAAATCCTTCTCTCTCACTCTCACTCGTTCACTCAATTTCATTCTTTTCTGAGGAAACAGAGGACAAGCTGAATCGATTTATTTTAATATATAACAGTCATTGTGTTAACTAGAACCTAGAATCAAAGCTCCTGATTTGTTGTTGTACTTGTTTTCATTTTTATTTATTTATTTATTTGTTTATATATTTATGTAGTTGATCGATAAAAATTACTGTCAATCATTTCGTAGACGAGTTTGACACCCATTTTTCTAGAACATTTTTTATTGATTATTTTAACGTAATAATATTACATTTCAAGTAATCGTTTCATAAATAAATGTTTAACACCTTTCCCTCTTTTTGGTATATTTGATTTGATATCGAAGTGTAATGTTTGATTACAATTCTAGGATTAGCAGATTAAAAGTATTGGTGTTAATTTTATTTATAATTAAATATATATATATAGTTTTATTTAAGTTTAAGGTCATTGTTCTATAATAATGGTTGTGGTGGTTAAGAGAAAAATAAGGTAAAGAAAAAAATGGAAAAAGGAGAAAAAAAGAAAAGTGATCGGTAGATATCTCCTTTCAAATCAACATAACAAATTCAATCCCACGACACGAGCCGATGGTCCAGGGTGGTTATGGTGTCGGTGGTAGTAGAAGTCGAAGGGCTACCGAAGGGCGTCACCGAGGGGCCAAAATGTATGAGTGCCATTGGCATATGCATGAAAGAAGGGTAGACCCTGTCACAGAGGTGGTTGGACGCTATCGATTGCTTTTCGACTCTCTTTATATGTATTTGAATATATTTTTGTTATATATATAAAATATATATATGTGTGTGTGTGTGTGTGTGTGTGTGTGTAGGTGATGTGTGTAAGTATGTAAGTACATATATTATGTGCTAGCGAAACGTTATTGTTTTCGTGCGTAGGAAGAAATGTGTCCCTTTGGAATTTTGATCTCAAGTATTATACGAATATATTTTTCGTATACTTCACGGTTCAAGGATTTTTTTTCATTCTCATGTTTGATACCATAGATCGTATTTAATTGAAAATTATTTCTTTTTAACTAATTATTATTTATTCGTATTTAAAAAATATTCGAGCTAGTTTAATTAAGATAATTATATTCGTGTTTAAGAACTTCGATAAAATTTATACTTTACGATTAATAATTATCTTACAATTATATTTGTATTATTTATTTTGTAATTGATAAATTATTTATTTTCCATTCGTTAATGAAAATTACTGGCATATGTTGTAGAATTATGGAAAAAAGTATCGAATCGACTATTCAAAATTTCTTTACACGTCTGTTTATATTGCAACGAAGAATAAGAAAAGTTATTAAAAAAAAGGAAAACGTTTGAATCATCTTCTTTCTGTGCACTTTTTTTTTCTTCTAATTAAGTATAATATTTCCCATTATTTTTTCAGTTATCATCTGACAATCCAACTTTCGTTACTCGGCACAACCCCTCTCTCTATTTCCCTTACTTTACTTTCTTTCTTTTTTCATTTTTTTTATTTTGCATAAGACAGCAATGAAGCATTTCGCCAATCTTGTCAGGGTAATTAGTAAAAAAGCTGATTTATATTTATGAGCCCGAGACTACCGGTTTGGGATTAATACTTTCTCCAATGAATTCGTTACAAAGAAAAGAAAAGAAAATAAGAGTAAAGTAAAGTAAAGTAAAGGCAAGAAGAACAAATAAATCTATTCATAGCTTTACTTCTTATTTCACGAATTAACACATTTCATATTTTAACAGTAACAGATAAATAAATAAACAAAAAAAAAACCTACGTTCTATGAATTACCGTGTATTGATCAGTTATCTGATTAAAGGCGTATACTTACTAAAATATAAAATAAAAATAATCAGAAGAAAATGAAGATATTAATTACACCCTTTAAAGTAAGAGAGAGAGAGTGTGTAAATATAAGAAGGCACGTTTTTCATCGTGTGTTTACATGTACACGAAAAAGGAAGGATCATACCAAAGATACGCGTTGGCCACAGTTCGTTAGCTGACTCGGGGGAGTTAATTAGCGAAAAAGTTAATTTCTTGCTTGCTCATAAACGGACGCCAGTTATGAAATACGAGCTTGATAAAGGCGGATGGGAACAACCGGAGGAAACCGGAGTTTTCAGAAGAAGAAGAAGAAGAAGAAGAAGAAGAAGAAGAAGATTTTAGAAAAGGGTGATGATGATGATGATGATGATGGGGAGTTACGTAAAAAAGGAAAACGAGAAAGGATAAAAGACCTTGATGGGAGGAGGTAGGAAAATCGGTGTAAGGAGTAAACAGATTGAACATTGTTTTAAACAGACATATCAATTATCTTAGTGGTACGTTTTCTTCAAAATGAATGACAATTACACTATCATACGTTATGATTATAATCAATTAAACAATATTTTATTTATTATATAAATAAATCAATTAATAATCAAAACGAAGTAAACAAAATTTCAACTCAATCTTCCAGGAGATTTTTTTTTTATATTTTTCCTTTTCCCATAAAATTCTTAGCTATAGTAAAAGTAAAATAAGAAGAAGAAGAAGAGGAAGAAGAAAGAGGTTGGTGATGGAAAATCAGAAGGATAAAACGAGAGTCCTGTTAGGGACTTGGCGATGCCAAGAAAGATGCTAGAAAGAAAAATATTTTTCTTTCGTTTCGTCCTGCGGTATTCACCCCGTGGCGCTGAACTTTACGAATAATTACTGGCTGGTTATGAGCTTGATTCATCACCCAAATTCGTCTACCTAAGATGCTTTATCTGTGCGTCGCAGTCTCTGGAAAATTAATATGCTAATACCTGCGTGGCATTCCCCTTCTCATCGTCTTCACCCTGTCTCCTTGGTCCACCAATTCACTAAAAAGAGAGAGAGAGATAAATAGAGAGAGAAAGATGGGAAGAAAATCTTCTGTACTTGGTACCAATTCCCATTCAACCCCATCCACTCTCATTTTTTAAAACAAAATTTTTCTTATTTTTATTTTTATTCTATATACGACAAAGATAGTGTGTTTGGTGTAAAAAAAATTAATAATCGAGTATGAAAAAAAATTTATCTCCTATTTTTATTATTATTATTAAATTATGAATTCGTTATATTATAAATGCTTAAATTTAAACATATTCTTTCAATCAGAAGACACTTATCTCCAATTTCATATTATTCCATCCTGAAGTCCTTTTTAAACCTAACCATTTCCTCAAACAAACCCCTACCCATCGTATCCTAAGTTTTCTATTTCCTAGAAACCCTCCCCCAAAAAAAATACACATTTCAACTTCCGTTCTAACATCACTCGAACATTTATCCCTCAACGTAGACAAATCTAAATGACACAATAAAGTATACATTTCAATATACCAAATAACTTGAAAACATTTGTTAGTATTGTTATACAGAATATTATATTAATATTATTATACTTAAAAGTATATATTTATACAGTATTTTGTATAAATCTATTCTTGATAAAATGTATCAACGAAAACAATTACAATTGTGTTAGTTCCTAGTCAAGTATTTCATTCGTATATCCCATTTCACAAGATCTACTCCCACGATTAATATGCTCGTTGATTGGCCGTTGAACTATAGTCGAAAAAAAAAAAATTGATCCGTCGGTGGCCACCACCGGCCGAGCCGACGTGTAATTTAGTAATGAAGACCATGCGCCGTTCGTAGCAACGCCAGTAAATCACGAGACATGGATTGGGGCTCGTCTCGTCCAGATGTGACCCAGTGCTTTCCGCTAATTTGCTGTTCTCACACACACACACACATACACTCACACATATATAGAGTCATTCATATATATATACTTTCTCACTCTCTTTGTTCCATTCATCGTTTTATTCTTTTCCTCTATCTTTCTCTCTCATTCTTTCACCGAAGGGTGAGAAAGAGAGAAAAATGAAGTCTATTTTTACGAGCTTGGGCACGATCCCCTCGATATATTTCTCGTATTTCGTTATTATACATACGTATACTACTACCACGTAATTATTATACCTACACATTTCTAAATATACATGTATATATGTGTATTAAAATTATTTCTAATAACTAGATTTATTTGAAGATATTTTTAAAAGAATTTTTATCTTATTTCTAAGTATATGAATTCTTATTTTTGTTTTTTGGAACACGAATGTTTATTTTTTTATTTTACGTTTAAAAACAAAAAATTGATTATAGGTGCATACATAGAAAATAAGAAATGTGTATTGCAAAATTTGTGTTATGTGTATTAAAATTTAATAAGTATTGTTTCATTGGACAAACAATTATTCTATCATAGAATTATGTTTAGTATACAAGGAAAAGAATATCGATTATATAAAATTACATTTACATTTATTTCTAATATATTCTTTTATTCATAATTAATTTTTATAAGGAAAAAAAAAATAAAACTATATACTGATATGTCCTGTGCTTACTATTAGGATTTGAAAAGCACAATGGAATTATGGGCTAACGTATCGGAACGATTCCATGGGGGCCTTACAGATATTTCTATATATATATATGTGTCTTTCTCTTTCTCTTTTATTCTGTCTCTGTCTCTGTCCTCAGTTTTCTGTGTGAATGTATATACACGGGAAGCTAGCATATCGTGGTATGTCGGATATGCCCGCTATGCTGGGGCCATGTTCTCGTTTTGATCCGTGCGCCAGATAAGATCACCCTTTGTTACCAAGGCTCGTGCCTTCGGGACCCAACAGCCACCACTGGGACTTTTACCTACGATCTCTACCTCCTCCGCTATAACTTTTTTTTTTTTCTTATTTCTTTTATTTCCTTTCTTTTTTTCTTCTTCTTCTTCTTCTCGAGTTTCTTTTCACTCGACGTCGTGTGCTGAGTTTGTACCAACTTTGCGATTGATATTCGCAACGATCAAATTCTTTTACCCTTTTGTAAATATTTTTTTATTTTATTATTGTTATTGTTATTATTATTATTATTATTTAATATGACAACAGATGATTAAGTATTACGAGTAAGATTTGGTATAGTTTTTGTTTTGGTATTTTTAATATTTTTGTTTAATATTTGAAGAGATTTAGATAATTTGTTTTTAAATAGTTTCAATAATTTTATTTTGTTTTTTTATTAAAACACATGTTTTTTTAAATAAACCCTCTTCATTTAATAGTTTGAATAATTTTGTGTATTACATTATTAATAATAATAAAAATTTAAACGTTGCAATTATAAATTCCAAATATTAATTAAAATATTGATATATCAAATTTATTAATATCATTTATTTTTGAAGCACATTACGTTTTTCTTTTAAATAAATTTATTAAATACAAGAACCTCCAGTTATCTCTTTCATTTTACAAAACACCATTTATATTAGAATTTAAAAAAAAAATATATTTTTCAATAATAGAAACCCACTTTTTAAGAATTAACACGATTCAATCTCTTCGTATACATAATTTAATATTGAAATCATTTGAAAACATCATATAAGCAATAAAATAAATTTAAATTAATCGTATAATAAATTTCAAATAGGAATTTAAAAAAGATTCTAATAATAAATGAAGAATAAAAATGACAGTGTGTATCTCTTTCATAATTCGTTCGTAGTAGTGGAGAAAGGATCATCGGACTGCACCTAGGGAACGACACAACGATTTCCTCGTGCATCGAATACTAATGCATAAAGATGGACTGTCGTAAAAGCTGACTATCGCACGCTCTTGCAACGTATGGTGTCGACCGCCTGCCATGCGTACCCACCATACACCGTCTCTAATTGATTCGTATGGGGCAATCGAAGAACACGGAACGTAAGCTACGCTACTCTTATTTCTAGTTGTTTCATCCTTTTTTTACGGTAAGAAAAAATAATAGAAAACAAAGCTATGGTTCTATTTCTCATCCTTTTCTTTAACCCTTTTTTTCTTTTGCCAAATTATAATATTTTCGTAATAAAATCCCCATTAACTACAAAATAATTATTTTTTCAATAAAATAGTCCCAGTAGTGTTCTCCAAATACTTTTACAAATTTTTCTGTCAAAAATATACACAGATCATTGTTTTTAGATTTTTCATAATTAAAAGAAGAGGTATACTTTTAACATTAATTTGTATTATTATTATTATTTTATATTAATTTTTTTTGAAAAACCTTTCTTATACTAAAAAAGTTAAAATATATAATTAGATAACAAAAATAAATTTAATATAAAGATAAAACTCGAGAAAGATTTTCTGTAAAAAATATTAAGGATTGTCGTAATAAGAAATTATTAAAAAAAAATAATAATTAAATCCATATGTGTGTATGTGTGTGTGTTGAAATTTCACTTTAGAAACAACACCAAGTATCATAATTCTTCTCCACCTTTTATTAGGTGGATCATTTGAAAGGAAACAAAAGAGAAATAAGAAATTTATGATCACGGGGAATGGGAGAAAAAAAAGAGTGTGGGGAGACATAAGCGCACTAATGGGTAAGAAGTTTTTGCAGGTAAGGCAAGCAAGCATATAAACGTTCCTTCTTCTCTCTTGGATGTTCCTTAACGTAGTATAATAAACATATATACACGTACACATATACTTTCTTACCAGAGACGACCGATTAGGATTGCATCTTAGAAATCGTACGACGACGAGCGTATGAAGCACGAGATTGGCTCGTAACGAAGACCCTTCGAAACCTTTTTACATACGTTCAAATCATGCTATTACTATAACCAGAACTCTTTTTTTTTTTCAATGAAATATATACAAACGAACAAGATTTACGTACGATAATAAACACACGAAATTAACGTTTCGAAAACGAATAATATTCATTGACTAACTATAATCTTACTTTCATTTTTGTTTTTTTTTTTTCTATCAATCTGAAAAAGAAACCGATCACGTTTCTACGATCATTTCACTGGATACTTTGTTAAATAATTCCAGTTAGGGTATAATTTTCTACTCTCCAAAGAGAAGAGAGAACAGGTTTTCGTTACGTTTTATCGATTATAATTCGTGTTATAGATCGTAAGTCTCTCTTAGGATTACGTCTTAGAACATATTTTCTTCTTTTTTTCATTCTTTCTCTTTCTCTCTTTCTTCATTTCTTTCCTTTTCTCTTCCTCATTCTATTTTCTCTTCTTTTTCTTATTGCAAAATGTTTCTATAATATACTTGATTTAACATATCATTCTAAATTGTATATTTCAAATAGCTGACAAAAAAAAACTAATAAAAATCAATCAATCAATCAATCAATCAATCCTCGTTCTTTTCTTTTTTTTTAAAAATACTCTCTCTCTCTCTCTCTTTCACAAACATTCACTTTTTTATTCCCAAATGTTCATTAGGTGATTCACATTTAATTTTTATTCCTTCACTCACTATGGTCTCTCTCAAATTTTTATTCTGTTTCTTTTATCCAATCTCTTTCTCTCTCTCTCTCTCTAATTCACTTTTACACTCCCAAATGTTCATTATGTGATTCACATTTAATTTTTATTCTGTTTCTCTTATCCAATCTCTCTCTCTTTCTCTCATACTCTTTTGTTATCCACCTTCTATTTTTCTCAATCTCTTATTCACACTCTCACTCACCCACATTACATCTCTCAAACTCTCATACTGTCTCTTTCATACAATTTTTCTATCTAATCTTCTCTCTCACACTAATTCATTTTTCCATTCCTAAATGTTCATTACGTGATTTACATTTAATTTTCATTCCCTTACTCCCTACGTTCTTCTCAAATTTTTATTCTATTCCTCTTATTCAATTTCTCTCTCTCTTACTCAGTCAAAATTCTATCTTCAACATACTGTCTCTTTCATACAATTTTTCTATCTAATCTTCACTCTCTCTATTTCTATCTCTCTTTCACTCTTTTTATTTACCTCTTGAAAATTGTCCATCTTGTTTTATCTAAGGGTAGGGTTAAAACCTTATTGTATATATCTATCTCTTTCTGTTACCTTTGGGTAAGTCTCGGAGAAGAAGTCTCGCGAACGTTGCCGAGGGCCGTTCGCTCAAAGGCACAGCCGCGGTACTGCACATAGCCATGGAAGAATAAGGTACACCATACACCTTTGCCAGGCCAAAGGGACGAGGATGCAGCCAAGGAACGACCAGCCTAGCTACAGCAGTGCATCCAAGAGATATGCCCTGCCCGCGGGTGCAACGACCCAGCTGACCTTTGTCCGGTCCGTGCTCCTTCGCTCCGGCCTGGCCTGGCCACCACGGCCCGAACTCTCTCTCTCTCCTTCTCTCTCTCTCTCTCTTTCTCTCTCTTCTTCTCTCTCTTCTTCTCCTTCTTTCTTTTTCTCTCTCTACCTCGTTCCTTGCAGCTTCTCGAACTCGAAGAACTGTGCGGACGCGGCGTCGAACACGGCCCGAACAAACGGCGAACCTGGAACCCTAAGCTACGATTCTACAAGAAGGGTCCCAACAGGAAAGAGAGAGGGGCCCTTCTCTCTCTTTTTCTCTCTCATCCTTAACTGACGCCCCTCAACGACCGAGACACATTTTCTGACCTCAAGATCATCTTCCTTCCGACCTCTATTCTAACACTATTTATCCTTTTTTCTACTTATCTTCTTTTCTATTTCGGGCACGCGTCAAAGATGACATATATATGCCAAGAATGATTTAAAAAAATAATAAGTGCATATATGGAAATATTCTTTTTTAATATAATATACAATACGGTATTTTAAATTGTTACACCGATCAGTAAAATCAAAAAAGTGTACGGGGTCATTAAACCGATTCTAAAAAATATGACGTAATCAAAGATGTTTTATTTATTATTCAGGATGCAATTGTACTGTTATCTTTATTACAGGATTCTCCCTTTTCTTTAATTCTTAATTTTTTAACAAAAACTGATTATTTTATTTAGTTCATTAAATCGTGATACAGATTATTTACGTTTCTAATTAATTATACAAATCGTAGAATAAACAACACGAACTGATACAACCCAAAGATTTAAGACACACCTTATAAGATTTTTAAAATGATTGTTAATGATGTATAGTTAAAAAAAAAAACCTATTTTGGATTATGTTAAAAATTTATCTTGAACCAGGAAAGATGTCTTGTTAGTTGTATAAATGTAGGGATACCTTTAGTGGATTGTTCAATATTCGTTTGGGTTACCGTGTACACTTCCTGTTCGTTTAGTCACCGTTTTTGTTTTAACTGACTCTACGCGAGTGAGAGAAGATTGTTCAGGATTGCGTAATATCGATCTAAGAGGTCATTTGTATGTATGTAATATATGTGTGTGTGTATGTAACTTACATTAGTGGACTCGTTTAATGGACGACTAGGGAGGACAATACTTGTTCGACGCTCGTAGGCAATCGTTAAATATTTGATCGTCTCTAAGAAGTTCAAATACAGGTGACTAGTTCTTCCTTATATACTCGTTTTCTAAATCCTACGAAATATCCCACTGGGAATATATATTTTTTATTTATTTCTTTTTTCTTCTTCTTCTTCTTCTTATTATTATTTTCATCTACAAGATGATTATAAGTTAAAAGAAAAAAATTTAGATAAGATACGCCGATAATGTGGTCCATGGTTATGAGCAAACTTTGACAGAGATATGTTTAATATGTTTAAAAGCAAATATACAAAAAATAGAAAAATTAGTAGACGTTTTAAGTGATCAAGCTGAAGATTTCTAACGACTTCAACGTACACGTTACATCTTTCGATTATAAACAACTTTCAAAGGGTCAAGGATCGATTACTATTTTTCTTTTTTTTTTTTTTTCTCTTTTTATCCTCTTCTTCCTCTTCTTTATCTTCACAGCTCTAGGTTGGATTATATGGAAAACCTATAAAAAGCAATTAAATATTTTTCTCCTTTCTTTCCCTGTGGTATTCCTCGTTCGTAGGAGACTTTGATAACTCATACTATGCTAAACATATAATATTTTTCAAATATATTATATTAATAATTTTTTTTCTACATTCATATACAAATACCCTTATGGGTCCACTACACCCCCCCCCCCCCTCCCCGTAACGCTATAGGTATATGAAATAAGTTAAAAATTTATTCATATTGTCCGAGTTATACCACTTATAAATAAATCTACCTTGGGTGGGTTATTACTAAGATATAATCATTTTGGTTATCATATAAAATATTCCGTTTCATTGAATTTACTTGACGATACACAACTTTTGACCGTTAAAACGTATACACTGACACTAACACGCACACGTATACACTGTATTACAGTAAAGTATCGTTAAAGCCTGAGCCTTTGGTATTTAAAGAAAAAAATATTCTTTTTATATATATAAACTCGCCATACACATCTTTGTGTTCACGATGAAGATTCTTATTGGTTGTGTTTTTGTTTTTTTTTTGAAGGGTTGGTGGTTGGAGTTTGGAGTTAATTATCGTTATTACTATAGTAAATTAGCGATCGGGAAGTGTGTGGATACGCGTAAGGGGGGGGCACGCTTACGTTGGATTTGAGTTGCACACCTAAAAACCGGTTTTTCACTGTGATATTCGATGACCGACAACCGATTTCAGGAGCGATCCCCTAAGAGAATCGCTGGGATACCTACGAGAGGTATTATCTCGGATTACGTATCCGTTCTCTCTTTCTCTCTCTCTCTTTCTCTCTCTTTCTCTTTCTCTCTTTCTCAGAGCTTTAACCCCATCTCGCCGAGCTATATTACACGGGTGTAGCACTAATTTTACGAGCCACCGATAGGAGGACCAAACCGTGTATCCCTTTTATCGTTCCAACTATTAACGCAGCTTACATCTCACATCCTTTCATGAGTTACTTCTAAGTCGTTCCTTATTATTTCTTTTTTTCTTTTTTCATTTTATTTAATTACCACGGTAATGAAAATTTATTTTATTCTAAACAAAAACAATATATATTTCTATCGCAAATAAGAAAGTAAGTTTGATTGTCCAAATAAATATACTATTTATAAATAATTTAAATAATCTAATTATTAATTAAAAATAAGATTTGTGTAATATTTTGTTGTTGTTGTATAATATCTATGTAAGTAATTTTTTTTATCAAAGTAGCCGTTTCTCAAACGTAATTGATTGGAAATAAATAGGAAAATTCGTATCGAACGTTCTTGTTATTTTTTTTTTTTTTAGTAGAACGATCATTTGTACATTTTCGAGATCGTTGACCGCGATCGTGCGTTATGTACAATAAAAAAAGAAAAAAAAAAGAAATTGTACGAGCAGCCTGACAGTAACAAAAACGAGATACGATTTTCTACTGCGATAGAAAGAGGAAGAAAATCGTCCTGTCATGGAACTCGGTCGAACTATCTCTTACCAGAGAGAAAGAGAGGAATAAAGAAAGAGAGGGAGAGAGAGAAAAAGTGAGTCAACTTACAACGTGTCTCTAAATTACGGAAACGCTTATAGTGCGAGAAGTCCGGCAAAGTGGCAAGCATCGGCCATTATTTCGCTCGCAACGCTGTGACCAAACGTAATATTATACTCTTCTACCAGAAAATCAAATGTTCTTCTTCTTCTTCTTCTTTATTTTTTTCTACTTTTTTCCCATTTTATCCTTTTTTTTTTATCGTCACGCTTATCCGTTTCAGGAGCAGCTATTGCACCGTTGTTTCTACTTTTTCCGAACATTGAACGCAAGGCGTTACAAATCGTAGTTTCTTTAAAACGAAGAAATTTGAAAATGCATTATAAACTATAATTTAAAATGATCACAATTCGATATCATTAAATAGAAATTTGTATTTTAACATTTTATCGTATTTATATTTACGTATTTGTAATAATTGTCGATATTTTAATTAGCTTTTTGACGAGTAGAATTGAATTTAAATTATTAGAAAAGAATATTTATGATTGTTTTTATTGTAATTAATCGTGTGATCTTAAAATGTAAATCAAATATTAAGTATTAATGTATATCATTTTTGTTCAGATTATTATTCCAATTTTAAAGATCATATATCATTCGATAAAATAAAAATTGAATCGTAATAAAATTCTCTGACATCAAAAACTATACTTACTCGACGTTAAAATATTATATATTGAAATATATAAATATATTTATGTATAAAAAAAAAAGGAAAAGAAGATTGATACATATTTTTGTTAAGATGATTGAAGTATTTGTTAGTTGAACCTTATCCTCGGTTTAGGAATCATGTTTCATCCAAAAAAAAAAAAGGAAGAAATACAGATACAGAAAGAGATCCAGGACAGAGCTTACGGTGGATGACAATGACGAGTGTTCCCCAAGGAATATACTCACGCATACGGAAGAAAACGCACCGACTAGAAAATTATATCACACCGCCTATCTCTCTCTCTCTCTGTCTCTGTCTCTCTCTTTCTCTCTCTCTTTCTCTTGTAGGATCTGTGGAGCTGATGTGAGTGTACGTAACGCGCATACGTAATGAGCAAAGGAACACATGCCGTGGGTCTACTTGGTCTTCTCTCGACTTCTTGGGGCGTGTAAAATGCAGTAATACACAGACACATACATGGTTTTATTCTCTTTATCCTTATATTTTATCTTTATCTATTTAACCGTAAATGTAGAAATAAGAGAAAGATAGACGATGTTAGAAAATTAGTTGAAATGAAAAATATTATTATAGAGAGAGAGAAAGAAATATTGAAAGTAGGAGAAAAATAAAAATATTGAATGTTAGAGGAAGACAGAAAGATTGAAGGAGAGAGAGAAAGAGAGAGAGAAAGAGAGACTTATACAAAGAACGAGAAAGGAAACAGGGTGAGATGTAAACGCGTTGAGCATACGAAAGAAGGATCAAGGAACGAACGAACGAAGGAACGATCGTCCTATCTCTCGGATTATATTCCGTACTGCTTACCATATCATTCAGAAGACTCAAATAAGACTAGGAAATATATATTTTGTACACTTACTTTTTTTTTATTCGAAGAAAAAAACAAAAAAATCTTCTATCAAACGACATTTACGAAACGTTTTCTGGGTATTAATTTTGTTATTATTTATTTTAATTTTGTGATCCAATAATTTTATTTTTCATTGAAACACTCTTACGGTTATCTCGTCTTTAAAATCACATTGAAAAATAAATTATTTCATAAAGGAATATTTATTCATATGAACATACATTACTCGTTTCAATTTGATTTTATAATAAAACGTTACGTGTGCAATCTTTACATTTAAATAACTCTATGAAAGTAATAAGAAATAATTTCATTTATCAATATGAATACAAATCAACAACAGTCTTATAATATCTTACTTATTACCCGAACCATCGATTAAAAATTCTTTTAACACTTAAGAACATGATAATATCAGTCATTAATCCATCTTGTTACACGTGTAACATAACAAGTTTAGTTTTATACTTTCAAATCATTTTAATCGAACGACCATTACAAATTTAAAAAAATAAAAAAACGGTGTATACAATGACAGGCAATATTAGCAACAAAACACGTTCAGTCATTTAATCCAACTAATTCATTTCTCTTCTATTATACACTTGTCATCGTATTAAATCTTTTAATCGTTCTCCTTCTTCCCTCTCCTACTTTCAACCCGTTCCAACAAATATTTTGCTCCTTTTTCTTATTCCTCGACTTTGGACTCAGCATTTTATATTCAAGTATTATACGTAGTATTCTAATAATATTTCTAATATTAGGTCCTTTAGTACATTCGAATGGTGTTTTAACCGTACGGTAGTCACCAAGTTTTGATTTATAGTTCTATTCGTGGTTTCACAATCATGGTTTTATGCCACGCAGAGAGTACAGCGATCGTATATTCGCTCATATTTCCTCCACGGTGTAATTACCGCGCTTAATTCTATCTCCCTTATCCCCCCATCCTCCCAATTCCCCCTATTCAATCCCTTCCACCCTTCTCTCTTTCTCTTTCTGTTTTTTCTTTGCAACGGTCGCTACTGCTTTGCTCTTTCCGCGAACCTAACGTTAATGGCAACAAAACTGACGGTACATCGAAATACGTCGTCTTTCTTATCTTTATATGATGTGTGTGTGTGTGTGTTTGTGTGTGTGCTTGTATGTGTAAATTCTCGTATAGTCGTCGTACGATGCCAAACGAATCTGGTATACGTCAGAGATTAAGGTGGATGCTGCAAAGTGCAACTTGGTAACTATTAAAATATGTTTATTCTTATAATTATTTTTCACGATTTGAGTGTTTGGTATTTATTTGACAAATTTAATTATTATTTTATATCAATTTTGATATTTATATAATTAACGAGATCATTTTTATTAGAGAGCTGCTATTATAATTATTATAATTATACTTTTACTTTAGGATGTATTTTTATATATCTCACCAATTTGATTATGTTATGCTTTAATATGTAATATGTATTGTAATTGGGTTAATCAAACATTTCAGATACGTTAAACAATTATTTTTTAATAGTTTTAATCGAATATAATGGATATATACATAAATCTATTAATTAATTATGTAAATATTAAGAAACAAATCAAAATTTTTCATTACGAATAGAAAACAGCTGTTTAAAAGTAAGTCACTGGTAAGAAAAATAGGTCAACGATAGAAAAGTAGGTCAGCTGTACAAAAATATAGTAATAATCTCATACGTACCTAATGTATTAGGAGAAAGATAGGCGAAGGTGTACGTTAATTCTAGGAAATTCGTTACATATGAAATACACATAGAAAAACATTCCTTAATTACCGGCTTAGTCGAGCGTTCAATGTTTTGTTTACATTCGCTTCTCTTTGTCACTCTTCGGCAGGTGTCGGACAACCGAACGTTGTCATATCGTCGTTAGATTTGATATTGACCTTCGTGTATCTTCGGTACTTGTCGTATGTATTCGTAATTGTTTTTCGTATTAATCGTTAGTCTTCTTCGAGCGTCGGAAGGTGTAACAAGGATATTATTTAAAGTATATCATTTATTTCGTGTCTCGTTTCGTATACGTGTGTGACAGTTTTCTTCCTATGCAAGTAATATGCATATGTGAGCGTGTGTGTGTGTGCATTGTCAACGTCATCCTAAGGATAAGAGATTGCATTCATCACTGAAGATTCGAAGTAAATATACTTTTGTATTTAATAATTTTTTATTTTTTCTTTCAAATTAATATTGGAATCGTGTGTGGAAGCAATGATACTGTGAAAGTGTTTTATCGTTGAAATATTATTAATAAAATGACGGATTTAGAAGCACGTTTGTTCGTTTATTTTAATTTCGATCGCGTATTCGCGAGCTATTTTTGAAACTTTTAAATTAAATTTACTGTGCACAATGCAGTAATTATATTAAAGTTTTGTTCGATTAAAGTAATATTTTTATTTTAAGACAGTCACAGACAGACTGTTCGCATATTAAAGTCAGTGCATCAAAGAAGATTTTTAATTTATCCGCATTTCGAGTGCATCATCAAGGATCCAGTTCAACTAGATATATTTTCTGCGAGGTAAGAATGTTTTTGTGATAAGAAGACCACTCTTATATATATATATTTTATTTTTATTTTAAAAATTACTTAAACGTTGAAGTAGGATAAATTTTGCAAAGAAAAGTGTAGAATTGTATTGAAATATAATTGAATTTATTTAAAATTAGATATTAAAGAATACGGTTTAAAAGTAGAGAGAAAGATTTGTGAAATCGGTGGAACAATTTTCGGTAATTAAAATCGGTCGTATTTTTAATTTTTTCCTCCCCGTAGAACTGTGGTTAGAAATTCTTACGGTAATTCGTTGTGTCCGTTACGACGTGCCAGGATAATTTTAAATGAGCCACGTAACTCCTCCCAATGCCGCGCCTCAGAGAGATCGTTCTCGTTCCGTATTTGCATAGGAGTTAGAATTCTCTCGGTGCATAGTGCAGCAGCGGTATTACGGGTCTAAAACGTCAAGCAACTTTAATGGCAGAAACTCACGAGTAGCGTAATTGTCGCACGGTAATATCTATCTTCCTATTCGAGCGCACGCCATATTTACGATCTACGAATAATACATACTACTCCATTATTTGAAATTTCTAATTAACTAAATTACTTCGTTTAAAAACAAATCATTATTTTAAATAAAGTATTTTATTCTATCTTATGTTAAAGATATCATTTTTTAATATATTTATTTCTTAAAAAGATTGCTTTCTAAATAAATATTATCCTAATTTTTCTAAATTTTTTTGTTTCTTTCCAAATTTTTACCAACTATCTTCTACCAACTATCTTGTTTGAAGATAATTTGTTTAAATGATTATAAGAGTTTAATAATATAATATTTTTTTCCTTATGTCTTGCATGTATTTTTCTCGTATTGTCAATGAATTTGTTTATTTTTAAATACAAGTATTAAAATAAAAATTAAATTCATTAAAGAAATATGCGATAGATCGAGAAAAAGATTGAAATTTCAAATCTTTGAAAAATCTGACCAATCTTTGGAATAAAAACTGGTTGTTGGTAGGTTACCCAAAAAATAATCGTGTTGACAATAATAAATGATTTTTCGTCACGATCTCTCCCAACTTTCATTTAAAAATCCTTTATTTTTTTGTTTGTTTAAACACCGACAATAGATTTACTCGGACATTGTTTTCTTCGTAAAGTTAACACACGATGAGAGAATGAAACAAGTGTGTCGGTTGATAGTTTTTTCGTGTACAACATTAAAAGGTTAGATAAAGGAAAAAGATAATAAGAATAAAAAGAGAGAAAAAGAGAAAGAGAGAAATAAAGAGAAAGAGAAATGGAAGACAGGTTGGAAGAGCGGCTAATTAGAAAGAATATCTCGTTTCGTTCGATCTAAGCCGCACATTCTTAGTCCCGGTCCGTATAAACCATAATCGATTATCCACGAATCGTCATGGAAGCGAAGGAAATCGATAACCCTTTAAGAATTTCTTCTTCGCACCTACCACCTTTTTATTTTTATATTTTTTTTTTCTTATTTAACTCGTCTAAAAATCATCGATCCCCCATCGTCGTGATCTTCTTTTTATCTTATCCCTCGAAAAAACCTTTTTTCTTACTTTTGTTTCACGGTATATCTTACAAATTAAAAAGAAAAGAACTAAATTTCACGACACATTTGACTACGAGTCCATACAAAAATTAAATTCTCCCAACTATTCTCGTTTATATTCTTAATCGATAAATAAATTCAATATTTCAATATCGTATCTCCCTTTTTTATGTTTTTATCGATTCGAAAATATTAACTCGTTCATTTTATTCCTTCCTTTCCAAATCAGAGAAATAAAATAAAAAAAAATAGAAGAAGCATCGTGAGTACCTGTTCGAAAAATTTCTAGAAACGATGGTAAACAGAAAAAACACGTACATAAAATAAAATAAAAACCCATATTCCTCGTCTCACTTTCTCTCTCTCTCTCTCTCGAAAGAAAAAAGGAAGAAAATCCTTGGTAGCGAAGTTAAAATCGATCGATAATTTCATCGACGATGTAACTTTTTCCCCGATGACGTACGATACCAACCAACCCTCACATTGCATCTGCGCCAGCGATCTCGGAAAATAATAAAAGAAAAAAAATATATATATATATAAAAAAGAAAGAGAGTAGTATCCCTGATACTACGAACAGGTAGTCTATCAATCCCCCTTTCCCCTTGGTCCTCTACTCCTCCCCACCCTTGGGATAAAGCGCACTCGACTTTAGCAGGGAAAAGCATCGAGAATGCTCTTTCACCGAGGGAAAACGGCACGAACTGTTCGAAACCATCGATATAGAAAGATAGAAAGAGAGAGAGAGAGAGACAGAGAGAAAGAGAGAGAGAGATAGAAATATAAAGAGAGAGAATTCATTCTACCAGCCCACGGCAGCGGCGGCCATCGACGAAGCGGCAATTTGAGAGTATTAAGAACCGATCTCCATGTTATAACGGCTTGGTCTCGAATCTCTGACAGTGGTGGAAGCTGTGCTCTTGCTTGCTCTTGCTTGGTGGTTACTTGCTATCCAACGAGCACCGATATCATCGTCAGTGCTCACTTCCACTATTAATGCCGCCATTACCTTGCCACCATTCTTCCTTCCGTACCGTTTCTCCTATTAATCGCTCAAAGTGCGTCCCCGTACTGTACAATCACGTACGTTGGAAACCATTACGGCTATTAATGTCATCAAAATCATTCCTACGTGTGTGGTGGAGGGAAGAGTGTGGAAATAGTGGGGAATGGATAGAAGGTGTATAACTAAATCTCGAAATATGTGTATGACATACATTCAAGTATGTATGTGTTATTTATATTGGAATGAATTTTATTTTTTTAGTATAAATGGATGACATTTGTAGATTTTTTTTTGTATTTTTTTTACAAATATTCGATCAAAATGAAGAATTTTATTCAACGATGATATTTCTTTCTAAATCTCTTCAAGAATATAACCTTCAACTCTGTTATATTTTTTTGTCTTCTTCTACTCGCTATAATAAAAAAAGAAAAAAAACCCTGTTTTACGAGAAATGAGAATGAAGCATGAAAATATGTCGGTTGAGCTCATCAAGAAACTCCGGAGACATTTTTGATACGAGATGCGTGCCTTAGCCAGATGGATAACGATCTTACTTTTCATTCCACTATGTTTTTAACGAGCAAGGACGTCGTTGTTATCGTCTTCGTCGTCTTCGTCGTCTTCGTCGTAGTCATCATCGTCCACGACAACGTGTCTCCGTTAATATCAAGGGAAAATCCGACTTACATGTTGTGACAAATATTTTTCCTTCTTTCTCTTACTTTCTTTCATTCCATCTCTCTTTCCCACTCTTTCTATTTATCTTCGTTCTCTGTCTATTTTTTTTTACCCAAAAAACTTTATCTAATTTTTTTTTCACTCATATGCACTCTTATTTTCCTGTAATAAAATTAGCTTATTGTAAGCCTCTCCTTTTTCTCTTTCTACTTTTTCCAGTTACGAGTTCTCTGCTTATTTCTCCTTTTTATTTTAACAAACTTTTCTAACTTATCTCTTTCTAATATTTTATTTTTTCTAACATTTATTTCACTTATAAGATTTCTATAAATTTTTCTTTTATTTTATATTCTATTTATAAACTTTTTGTCTAAATTTTCTTCTTGACTCTTCCTTTCTCTCTTTTTTGCTTATATTACAAAAACAAAAAATAAAATAAAAAATAATACCATTTTGTATCTCTTTAACGTGAATTCTCTCACGATTCTTGTACCCCTTTGTGGTTACCAAGAACGCGTTTTACATTAACGTCCTTGTATCTTATGGTTAGCTACCTGATCACGCTCATTCTTCCTAACACGTCTTCTTCTTCTTCTTCTTCTTCTTCTTCCTCTTCTTCTTCTTTATTTTCTTTTTCTTCTTCTTTAATACTACAGAACTGTCCCAAGTAAATCATAATGTTGGAAGACTAAAAGAAAGAAAGAAAAAAAGAGGAAGAAGAAAGAGTGAGAAAATGGTTTCCAGAGGCCGGACGATTCTCCAGCAAATCGTGCCTGGGGCCAGTGGCCCAAGAACGAGCCGAGTTGGCTCTTAATTAAGCGATGAAAGGGCAATTTTCGTCGGCGCCCGTATGACCAACTTGCCACCTCTGCTCCTGTCTACTCGTTTTAACGTTCCCACTTCAGGGCTTAGCTGCCACGCGTTTCTTAACTCTTAAATAACACTCTATGCTTCACTTTAATCCTTACATTATTTTTTCACAATATTTTTCGAACTTAAATTTTTTCTTTTTTTTTTTAAATTAAATTTTTGTACATTTAAAAATTCAACTTAATATTAAAATAATAATAATAATGTTATAATAATTATTGAGGGTTATTTTTTATTCCGTATTTTATTATTTAGGTGGTATTAACTTATTTATGATACGAATTTCTGTACGCGTGCAAATGGTGTGCATTACGAAATAATTATTTCCTTTTTTTTTCTTTTTTTCTTTTTCGTTTAAATCATGATCAGAGTGCATTGCACATGCGTTACGAGCCATGATTATTTAATAGGTAGCTATAAAGTTGCGACAGAATCATCGTCCTCGTCCTGATTACAGGGTAACTAGTACTATCTTTTTAAATATCATTCGCGATTGCTAAACTGTTTTATATCAAAGTTCACGGATCGATTGACGTAGTAGAATAAAGAATAAAAGAAAAAAACAAATCAACAAAATACTTCTCTTAGAATCGTCAAATCTTTTCTAATCGTATGAATGGACCGATAAAATTGTAATATTTTGAAAAACCAATAAGTTACTAATCAATTAAAAATTAAAAAAAAAATTACTACGAGAGAAATAAGAAATTGGGAAAGGAGGAATAAATCGAGTAGGTGAAAAGAAATATCAAAAGGTATATTTCCAGGATACTTGGCAGTGTATATATATATATATATATAGTTCGAATACTTATAACCATTGTTGTTTACGACGGTCGAAATAAAACCGTACAAGCCATAACGATGCATCTTCCTTGCGGGCGAGTAGCGAAAAGTCCGAGAGATAGAAAAAGATTACAAAAGAAACAACCAACCAACCAACCAACCAACGAACCAACCAAGAAAGAAAGCAAGCAAGAAGAAAGAGAAAGAATACCCATGATACACACGTGTATACACATCGAGAAGTAAAAGGCGAGGAAAGGAAAGATGATAAAGAAAGAAAATAGTTGGTATGAGACCTTTCCACGTTCGGGACATCGTAATCATCAATTTTGTTCCCATAAATTCAACGAGTCGTTTCGAGAATGCGGGAATGAAAAAAAAGGTAGATACACCAACGTATAAAGACAAAAAAAAAAAAGAAAAAGAAACAAGGTATAATAAATATAAAAGAAAGAAATAAAATAAATCGAAATCTTATAACAGTGAGGGTGGTGGGAGATTGGAGGTTGGGGTGTAGTCTACCGAAGAGAGGGTTAAAGGGAAAAAGGCACGCACGGTACACGAAAGACACAACCACAAGAAGAAGAAGAAGAAGAGGAAGGGTCTAAAACAATCGTGGAATAGCCTTGACCAAGGAAGAAGAGGACTAGGAGAAGTTGGAGAAGGAAGGAATAAGAGTGGTCCTTGGAAGTGGGGTCTTTGGGGTGAGAAGAAGAAGAAGAAGATGGTGGAAGAGAGAGGTGGGTTGGGATGAGGAGAGAGGATGTAAAGAGAGTTATGGTTACCGCCAGTGAGTATACCAGGACTCCTAGGGAGGCTTCTCTTCTCTTACGTGTATTGCTTACCAGTTGGTGAAGTTCTTGAGAATTGTTGGAGTGAGTGGGACTGGTATATAGAATACTGTAAGATAGAAAGAGAAAGTAAGGTAAAGGAAGAAAAGGAGTTGGTGGATGAGGAGGAGGGGGATGGGGATGAGGGGAGAGAAGAGGGAGGAGACGGTTAAGGAAATCACGAACCCAGTGGACAGGGACTTACTTGGGAGCGAATGTAACTTTATTGTGAACTTATCGCTGTCAGAAGGCAAACAATGGCCCGATCTTCGCGCCATCTGCCCTTACCATCTTTACTCCTTCCTTCCTTCCTTTCTTCCTTTCTTCCTTTCTTCCTTTCTTCTTCTTCTTCTTCTTCTTCTTCTTCTACTACTACTACTTCTGCTTTGCTTTTTCTTTCTCAGTCAGTCCGCAAAAGTTAGAATTGAACGGACCGAACTTCTTCTTCGATGCCCGTTCCTGATATCGTCCCCATCGCATCTATCGCGTTCGCAACAACGTTAGGAGATATGTAAACGAGCACAACCCCGCCTTATACTCGATCCTAAGTTTTCTTTCAGGACGGTCAAAGCCTAGCCTTTTAACCCTTTCGTTCTACCATTACTCAAACTGTGGTAGGTTCCTGAATGTATTGGTGAAGTGTGTTTAAGTTGGTTGCAATGGATTTCTTTTAATTTGTTTTTTTGATTCATGTAATGTTTTATCAAGAAATTTGTATTGTTATTAATAATAATGGAAAATGTGTAAGGATCAAATTATATATTTTTATATATAATTTATAAATTTTCTATCTAAATTTGTAAACAAACAAACAGACAAACAAGCACTGCACACAATCCAAGTAGAATATTTCTCTCTTCTGTAAACTTTGGTAAATCAAATCAATAAAAATCTCATTTATCTAAATTAAACAATTCCTCGTAAATAATCTAGATTCTAATTAACAAGTACTATCTCTCACAAATTATTTATATTAATAATAATAATAATAATAATAATGAAGAGAAATCTAAGCAGTTCTAGCCTGTTAATAATAAGTTCTAATAGACGGTACTATATATAATAATCTCAAGTTAGATAGGAAGAATAATCATCTTGATCGATCTCGATTTCTCGCGTTGATCATTTGTTGAGCTATCTCGCTCGCGCCGATCTTCCGACACCCAACGCGTAGCACTATCTTGTAGCACGAGTGGTTAATATAGTTCCATTAAGCTCAATTAAACGAACAGTTAAATACACATTCCAAGCATAGTTAGGTGTGCCGTAAAACGGGCACGAGTTTCTTGTTTCCGAGCCGGGATGGATAACACCACTCTCATATTTTGCCATAGTCGTATTACTTTAATCAACTGCCCAAACATATAATACACAAAAATAGAATTCCAAGAAGTATATAAACGTATACAACACATGGGTGTAAGTATACATGCTGCCCACCCCTAACAAAGAATGTAAGAAAATGTAAATTAATTTAATAATCCTTATTAAAAAAAAAATAATAATAATAATAATAAACACAGGGTAAATCATATGGTAGGAGAATATGGGTGATATTTGCAACTAAACTGTCCAAGTATATGAATATAAGAGGCAAGCTGTTTGTTCGACGAAAATGAGGGGTCGTGAATATGGCAAAGGAGGACATATAACATTCGAAGAAACGGCGCTTCGTTCGTGGGAATAATATAAGACGGTCTCGCATCTGCTTGTGGGTTATGACAGAACCAACCAACGAATGAACGAACGAACGAATGGACGAACGAACGAACGAATGAACGAAAGAACGAAATAAAGAAAGAAAGAACTGAGGAACGAGCAAGAACGATTAAGTGGTCGTGTTTATTTTTAGAAAGAGTCCCGAGCCTAGCGCAAAGTGGAACTTCTAATTGTTCTCGTTAACGTTACACTCGCGCATCTGTCTGAACTCCGTGAACTTAAGAACGACGAGAACTCAAGCCGGATCATCGGTTAGTTTCAAATGAAAACTAACATAAGAAGAACTAAAACAACCAACCAACCAACCAACCGACCGACCGACCGACCAAACGACCAACTAAAAAAAAAATGTCAAGATAGAAACAGATAGAAATAAACGGTGATGTCAGATTTCACGACCGGTGCTGTTGCACTCCATGCAAGCAACAGCAATAACAACGAAGATAGAAAAAAAAAATAAATTACTAACTCGAACAAGATAATCAAATATAAGAGATGAGTATCAAAAATAATACAAAAAATAATACAAATTTCGTGGACAGAGGCGCACGAGCGCGGAAACAGATGCCCATTGATATTTGCATAAACGAGACTAAGCCGAAAGTTAATGCCGCGCGTAATGACCGCACGCACGCGCACGCACACACATACACACACACACATATACATAGAGAAGAAGATCGCGTAGGAAAGCTCAGCAGAAAGCACCCCCTCGTACCACTTCGTCGTTTTACTCCTATGCCCTTTACTTTATCGTTATTCATTGGGATTCCAACCCAACGAGCCATGAAAATTAATTCCACCTAGCGCACCCTCCTTCCACGACCACTACCTCCCCCACCCGACCCTTCTTCTTCTTCATTCGTCCTTAGTGGAATAAGCTACCATCTAACTGGCTATTTTCTCTTTCTTTCTCTCTCTCTCTCTTAAATTACCACCTATTTTCTTACCTTACTTTACCTAAATTTTATATTACTAAGATCTTCAAAAAATGTTTGATATGTTTTAGTTCCTTCGTACCTTTGCTCGAATTATTCCATATTTGTTTGTTTTGATTATGCGTTTATGTAATATTGAAATCATCGTATAAGGAAAAATATTTTTGGTTATTAATTAAAATAAATAATTAATTTATGTTTGAACAGAGAATGTTTAATTTGCATTAATTAAAAAATGTACAATCATACTTTGTACATATTGTAACAATATATATTATTAATATTATCATTTATATAATTATTTAATAAATATATTTTCCTATAAAAAAAGGAAAAAACGAAGATAAATATCACGTTTTGTGTTTTTGTGCGTATGCATAAACGAATAGAAAAACAAGCGAGAAACTATAACACAAAAGGCGTTATTCGTGGTTAGACGATACCTTAGCACGTATGCATAGATTATGGGGGAAGTGTGACACCCCTATAAACGAAAATCCGGTCATAATATGAATAAACTGTTCTGCTTTGCAAGAGATCAGGAGAAAGAAGAAGAGAGAAGAAAAAAACGGATTTTCTATTTACGATGACCATTTGGATTTTCTCTCTATACTTTTAGGGGAGAGGGGGAAGGGAGATGTTTCGATAGAAAGAAAGAAAAGAGAATGGGGAGAAAAAAAAGTAAGAAAAAGGGGAGGGGGAAAAAATTATAGGGTGGTAGTATAACCGCGATTTCTAGCAGCTTTTACAGTAGATCTTCTGGCATAAAACGATCGAAAAAAGAATCAACCAACCAACCAGTGACACCCCTCAGGTTTACGCTATTATTACATATGCAAGTGTGTCAGGAATCCACCCTAACGGCACGTAGTAATATTCTGTTTCCCTGATGGTTTTATCATCCAGCATGTACGATTCCTATCGGTTTCTTTGGGAATCCATGGATCCCAAACGTTAGTTGTTGCTCCTATCTTTTCATTCGATAGCCTTTTTTTTTTATTCTTTTTCTACTCGGTACATTTTTCCCCGTTAACTTGGTCATATCTTATCCACTTTTTTTTTCTATTTAACGTCATAAATATCACATGATGTTATTGCTTTTCACTGGATATATACTACCCCATAAATACGCTAATTTATTACTGAATTTACATAGATAAATATCGATTGTGTTTCATAGTTTTGTTAGAAGATACAAAATTAAATAAATATTTATTCAACTAATCGTAATTTGTCATTTTTAATCGTACACTTGTTTAAAATTAATTAGTTTATAAAAATAATTAGTTTATATTCATTAATTATATAAATTGACAAATGTTTTTTCATTCGGTAAATTATTTAAAAAATCTAGAAAAAAATATTTAATATCGTAATAAATAATATTACAAATATTACAAATATTACGTATGTGCTATAACGTAATTTACGTTGAGAAATATTTTGTTCACCGATCGACGTATATTCCCCTTCCCCTACTTCCCCGTTTTTCTTCCACGGTAGCTTCTCACCGCGACCTTTGCCCTAATTTATTTCGCGCCATTGAATATTCCGCACGGCGAGCCGAACACTTTGTCCTGTTAAAGGACACGCCGCCCTTCCTAAGTTCTATCGGCTTCCATTTAAGGACCTTTGACATATCCTCTCCGCTCCTCACGACCACCCGGAGAACAACGTACCTTGTCATTGTGTTTTGGGCGTGTTCTGATTAACGTTGACGTATCCAAGTGAATACAAAAAAAAAAGAAAAGGAAAGGAAAGGAAAGGAAAGGAAAATTGGTCGCGAGGATACAAAAAAAAAAAAGAAAGGAACAACAACAACCAACCAACTAAAACGACAGAGAAAGATAAACGCATTTTTGATGTAAGCAAAAGGACAGTTTACAGATGGGTAGATTGGTTGGTGGGTTCGTTGAATTTCTTCACATGGGAGGGGGGAATCTTTAATAACAATGAATTTAAATAAAGACGAACGATGATGCATTATTGATTTTATAAATATTCCAATCTAGATGTTCAGGAATTTTTATGGTTGTTTAGACAGTGGGAAAAGACAAAAATAATCCTTTGCTTTCCTATCGATAGGACGATCACACACTGACTCGAACATAAAAAAACATTTTTCCTTCGTTCTACTACGATCAAACAAGACAAATTTAAATCAACATCGATTTCTATAATCTAAGCACGTATTTAATACGTTAAATAAAAAAGAATTAAACAAAACCGTTAAACAGATAGGATCGATATTTTTCTTCCACGAATTAATGACGAGAAACTTATGGGTTAGAGCTTCCTGTTAGGAAGTAAGAAACGAGGAGAGAGGGTGAAGGAACGATGGAACTAAAGTCAATGTGTGTTGCTGAGATTTTCATCTACGACGTGGACGGAGTGGACCGGTGCCGGTCTGGTCTGGTCTGGTACTTTGAACGGCCAGTAAAAATCCAACTTTACGGTTGACGGTTGACTTCTTAGGAAGGAAAAGGGTGTTGTTGTTTTCACGGTGTGTTTCTTTCAACGTGTGGCTTATTCCCCAAACTCATTTCGAACTAAAACAAAATTAGGAACTCCGTGGAAATGATGAAGATTAAAATTGATTTATTGGAATTAATTTAATCTCTTTTAGAAGAGATTAATTTTTTATTTTATTTTGTTGTTAAGATTCATATAGAATTTAGCTAACAAATATATTTTCATTTAATTGTTAACAAAACAATACGATCGGCGTGTTTATTTTTGGGTTTGTAATTTTTTGTTGAAAACCCCATAGTACGTTGTTGATAAAATTGGAATGAAAAAAGTATAGAAATGATTTTTTAACATTCATCCTAATCTCGGTATCGTTTTCCCCGATAAAGATAGTCAGGCCTTTCGCAGAACCATAAAACTGATGAAATTGACACGACCATCTATCACTCCTGGTGCGTATATGCATCGTTTACTAGCATGGTTATATGCCTATGGGAAAGATGGTGCTATGGGAAAAGAGACGCGTCTAGAACGGGAGTGACCAATGACCATGCATAATTCACCCTATCTACCAAGAACAGCCTGAAATCCTGAATAATAAGAACGTTGGATTCTTTTCTTTTTCTTTTTTTTTTGAATCTAAAGGACCCAGGACATTTAAAAGGGATATACAAATCTAAATAATATTCAAGCTCTTTTTGAATTAGAAAAATTCTAACCAAATTCAGGATAGATTTATACATTTTAATTTGTAAATAAAAATATAAAATTGTACACGTTAACATAACTCCTAAGTATTTTGATTTGTTAAAATAATAAATAATTTAAATAATATAAAAAATTGTTGAATAGTTCACTTCGAGTTTTAACAAATGACTATTGTTAGCTTTTTTTTTTGAATATCTCGACCTTATGATCTTTTATTAAATGGATAAAGTAAGGTGGATGATCCACTTGCATGGTTACCATGATCTTCTGATCTCAACCCATTACTTTTAGGGTCACTTGAAAACTATTCTGCGTCAGCAACAATGATCAAATGAATAATGTATAGGATTTAAAAGACATTAACTGGATTTACAATTATATTTTTTAAATATTTGATATTTTATTATACATGGTATGTGCAGTAATGTACGATTAGTCATAAAAATAGTAATTCAAAAAGAATTTCTTTCAGTGTAAACTTATAATTCAAAAAGTAGTAAGGTACATAACGTTAATTTACTTTTATTAATATGCAGAATAAATATTAACTTTAAAAAATTTTTTAAAGAATTTATTTTCTATACGAACACATTTGTTATCAAAAATTTAAAACAAATCAATGAGATTAATAAAATTAAAATAAATCTGCTTCTCGATATTGAAAGAAGTATTCATCTAACGTCAAAATCAATCCTACGTTTACCTAAATAAAGAAAATTGGTATCAATTTCGAGTAAAACATCCAACACACCTGTAAATCTGAAAAAGAAAGTCAATCGAATGAAAATTGGAAGAATTATTCCAAAACCGTTAGGAATAATTTTTCATGGACTAATCGTACACATAGGAAAAAGTTAAAAACTTAACTTAAAAATAGGGAGACAACCTAACTGGCGTTAGATGGATCGTAAGATCGGAAGATCGATCGCAGCTGTGCAAGGAATGGTTTATCTCTTATATTTTTTTGTCCTTTTTCTATCTCGAGAAGAGAAGAGGCGATTTCTTCCTTGACAATGGTGATCGGTTCGGGTTACGGGATCCATGGAAGAGAAAGACGGAAAGTCCGAGTTGAGGGAACGTGAATGAGAGGAGGAGAGTAGGAGAGTAGGAGAGTAGGGGGGTGGAAGGGTGCTGGAGACGGATAGGGAGAGCAAGAAAGAAAGAAAGAAAGAAAGAAAGAAAGAAAACGAAAGAGAGAGAGAGAGAGTAAGAGAGAGGGATAGTCGAGGCGAGCAGCATCCAATATGCAATAAACATACGGGCCTTTGACGTATTTAATAGTAACGTGGTCGTATAACGTTTGACATGCATGGAAGCTTTTATGGGGGATGGGTATCTCTCTTCGGGCAGTATTCTACAACCCGACCAGTGTTTCTCATCTTAAAAGATCGAAAATCTTTTAACCATAGGTAAGATCTAAAGAGATCATCTCTGTTATTCGATTTAGGATATTGATCCTTGAAACATAATCGAGAATCACTGTACCACCACCCGGAGGAGCCATAGCCCGCGGTTAATTGCGTGTCTGAGCTCGAGGAAGATCCCGATCTTTAGCCTGTCACGGTTCTTTCCCCTTTACCCCCTTCATCCTTCCTTCCTTCCTTCTTATTCTTCTTATTCTTCGTCCTGCTTTTGCAGAACAGATAGCATAGGTGAAATATTTTTGCAATCTCTTTTTGATGCTAAGCCTCATTGAGAAAATAACAGAAATTGCTTTCGGGGTTTTGTTTATCTTTTTTTCTTTCTTTTCATTCTTAATACGTTTTTCTGATTAATTCGATATTGAAACTATTTATTTTCAATGTTTAAATATTTCAAAAATTATATGCCTAATTTTTGTTAGTTGTTTATTATTATTATTATTATTATTATTATTATTTATAGAATGTGATGAAATTTTGTTATCAATAAATTAGGACACCGTGAATGTTTTAAATCTTGATCATTTTAATTTATTTAAATTTAATAAGACATGATCGTAATTGAAACGTGATTAGATAAACAATATAAAAGTATATCGTATAAATGAAAAGAATATTTCAGGTTTATAAAATTATGACAGGCAAAAGAAAAAAAAATACACGTCATAATCGATAATTGGATAAAAAAGTTTCATTACCTTTTAGACGAGTTTTGAACGTAGCACCGGTACAGGTCATCTTCGTTATTTCCGTATACCTCGAGTATAGTCAAGGGATTAGATACATACAAGTGTACAAGTACATATATACTGTTGTTGAAAATAGGAAAGGTTCAAAGAGTAAAGGATAGTTTATCGAGGAGAAATTTTCATGACGTGTAATTAGTCTCATTAAGTAATGTTTTTTAATTTTTAATTTAATATCGTAGATCCGAGCAAAATCATATTTTTCTTATCGAAAAAACATGTTTCTGTTTCTGTTTGTATTTTTAATACATATTCCATTGGAAAATAGTTTGTTTATTATTTTTTATAAGTAATTTTACAAATTGATATTGTTGATGAATGAAGGACGATAATCCGGCTTTAGCTTTATTGGAAGCTTTGCAGTTAAATCGAAAGGTTTCTCTCTCATTCGTTTAATTTCCGATTTAAAAGGACAGAAAAAAACAGAATGGTAGAAAGAAAGAGAGAGAGAGAGAGAGAAATAGAAATAAAAATAAAGAATCAGTCGGAGATCATTTACGGTATTTAATTACGTACCTTATGATTATCTCGCTTGGTAAGAATTTATCATACCATCTTATATTCTTATTATTCTTTTCCGAAGTTAAGGAGCATAACCCCGTTCCTCGCCAATTTCCGCATAGGCTTTACGTAAATAATCAAATCAACGTTTAGATCGAAGAAGAGAAATGTAGAAAAAGGAAGAAATAAAGGAAAGGAAAGAGGGAGGTTAAAGGAAGGGGGGAAGAAGAAGGCGTGCCATAAGCATACCATGGAATCAACAAGCGTGAAAACGTCGTCCTGTACTTTTTGCTTCATTGGTCATTTTAGCAATGTAACTTATCGTATTAACGGTACTTAATTAAGATCATAGAAAATCTAACTCTTAAGTTTTCTCACGCGATTATCTTTTTTCTTTTTTTTACAATTTAACACAAATTTTTATCTCCTCGTTGAAATGTTACGTGTTAAACTGGTATTTTGAATGATGTTCTTTTTTTTCAAAATTTGATTGGTAAAAAAATTATGAAAAAAATAAGAAAAAGAGAAGAATAATAAATCTAATCTTTTAAAAAAATAAATAATTAAATTATATTTATAATTTAATTATTAACCCTTTGTATTGTATTAATTAGGTCAAATAAAGTTTTCAACGAATATAATTATTTTTCTTTTTCTATTATATATTAATATATTTAAATATATATTAAAAAACCAATAGTATTTGGTTGATAAATATAAACATATATGAAAAAATATAATGTATATGGTATATAAATAATATATCAATACATATATATGAATTGCATATGTATCGTGAGTGAATAATATCTGTAATATCAATCTTAGAATGATGATTAGCCAGATAAAAACGAAACGAAACGTAGAAAAGAACGAAGGTATGTAGGAACGAATGAACGAACGAGTGAACGAACGAGTGAACGAACGAGTGAACGAACGAGTGAAGGAACGAACGAACGAACGCGTTGCCCGAACGGTGTTTCAATCTCCATAATGACCGCTCTTCTCTCGCGGTGTGGCTATACAGTACAAGAGACAGAGTGGATGCTAATAACAGAGAAACTCCATAGTATCCGTAGGCACCGCTCATTCAGAGATACTTCTTTTGCATCTACGTTTGTTCGCCAACGTCGAGCTCAGCTAGAAAGAAAGAGTAAAAGAGACAAACATACAAAGATAGACAGAGATACAAATACAGAGAGAGAGAGAGAGGAAGAGAAAGAAGGGTGAGGAAAAGTGGAGTACGTGGAAAAGGGGACCTAGAGGGGTAGAAGGGGGCTTGGAGGTTTGTAGGAGGAAAGGTAAAAGAGAAAGAGAAAGAGAGAGAGAGAGAGAGAGAAAGACCGCGAAAGTCGAATATTCAATGGGCCGTGTCATCGTGCGAAGGCACATACGTAATACTCGAGAAAACCAGTAGAAAGGGTGGTAAGAAGAGAAACAGAAAGAGAGAGAAAGAGAGACAGAGAGAGTGTAGGGGGAAAGAGGAAAAGAGAAAACGCGTACACGCGGTGGATGAACAATGGAGTACTGGCACGACGCAACACCGATATACATCCCTCATAGTCCTCTTCCATTCTTTCTTCCTTTTTTTTTTATATTTCTCTTTCTTTCTTTCACTCGTCTACCTTTCCTCCTTTCTCTTACACTCCGTCCACCCCCTTTTTTTTCTCTTACTCTTTTCCTTTCTATCCGCTTTTCCCGGACAACTCTTACGGGTTATATTTTAAGCGTTTGTAAAACTTGGTAATAAACGGGGTAGTTCCCGAGGGCCGAGTACTATCACAGAGAAGAAACATCGTTGAGTATTCCTAAGGCCGCCCACTAACACCACCACCACCACAAACTACTATCACTACTACTATTACTATTGCACCAATAACAACAACAACAACAACAGAAACGTAACCAGTATAACAGCACACCCACTACTATCATCGACTATGACGAGACACACGTTTGCTTCCGCGCATGTCAGAAAGTCTAAGAGATAAAGAGAGAGAGAGAGAGAGAGAGAGAAAAAGGTTGAGAAGAAAAGACGGGGTTTGGGTTGGGCTAAGTCCATGCCACCGGTTGGGGCCGGGGCCACAATTACACAGAGTGCGCTGTCGACAGAGCCCTTTCAGCCTCTTTCTTTCTCTCTCTCTCTTTCTCTCACTCTTTTTCTCTTCTCTTCTCTTCTCTTGGAGATGATGGATTTGTTGTCTTCCTGGGTTCTCCGACACATTGTAAACCCACCGGACCGTCAACGTTGCATTGCTACAACCAACCAAGCAACCAACCACGCTAAATACAGAGAGGGTGCTCTCTCTTCTCTTCTCTTCTCATTTCATCTTTTTTCTTTTTCCCTTTAAGTGTCTCCTCTTCTACGTGTACGTGTTTGTTTGTTCGTTTGTTTGTATCCACGTAGCAAGGGTTTCACATACACCAGCATGCTCGGACTTTAGCCAATGTGTTTGTTTGTTCCTGGGCCGACGTTGACGATCACACAGGGCCTACGAATGAAAAAGAATCTCCAGCCAGTGTCTTCAAAGAGAAAAAAGATCTAGGATGTATATACGGACAAAAATTGTCGTCGATGGGTAAAGAAGAAAAAAAAAATAAAACTACGCGAAAAGGGTTGTTATCCATTGCGATATCATCTCTTTCTCTCTCTCTCTCTCTCTCTCCTGTTTGGATGTCTACTTCAATTTTTTGTTTTTTTAAGAAAAGAAAGTCACTCGCGTTTGAACGAAGAAGAAGAAGAGAACAATTAATCGGTTATGATATAAAAATGATAATTGTCACACGAATTGTATCTCGCAAATCCATACTTTTTATCAAAATTTCATTAGTATTATTTGATTTAAATAAATATCAATAATCCTTCTTCTTATTCTCATTGTCCACCGACTACGACTGTGATAAAAAGACGACTACTCTTTAGCGTGTTGTTAGTTCTTCTCTAAGACTGGGGATCTCTTAAACTGGAGAACGCGTTGAAGTAGGGTCATCGTTGGCTGATTACGCTTAAAACGAGTACTGTTTGCTAGTGAACCGAAGACTTACTTCCCAAAGGAAACGAATGAGGAGAAAGAGTGAATGAAGAAGAGAGAGAGAGAATGAGAAACTCGTCGATCGACGTGGCACGCGTGCGTGGTGGGGCAGGGGGGAGGGGGTGGGGTGTCGGGGTCACTATTCTCGAGATACACCGTACGCCTTGAGCCACGAGGGTAAGACCTCGGTGCCCTGCCGCAGTCTCTGGGTCCCCCGATTAAGAGGTTTCTTCCTTATAGTCGTCTGCTTGTGCTTGCTTACTTGCTTTCTTGGTTGGTTGGTTGGTTGGTTGGTTGGTTGGTTGGTTCCCGCTCAACCAAGAGAATTCTTTCTTCTTTTTCTTTCATTCTTTACTCCCTCTCAAAGACTCTACCTTTCCCTCGATTCCTACTCTTCCAGACAGCGTGTCTGCGAAACTCAAGATACCAACCACGAAGGGGGAAGGTGAGGGGGTACTACGTTACGATTCCTCGTAATTTGGTTGATCGTGAACTCTGTTTTTGAAATTTTTAATAAACTTTTGGATAACTTCTTTTGTTATTTAATTGATCAGATTTTTTATCAGAAATTTGCTTCACCTTCTGATGCAACGTATTTTTTTAGGAATATTCGATACTTTCTTTATCGATTTTTTAAGGTCGTTGCTGAGTAGATGGAACAGTTGGTTTTTTTTCAATACTTTTTACAAATTCTAGAATAGATTTGGTCGAGTTGAATGTAAATGTTATTTAGTTTCTAACGAGACAAACATTTCAATCAAATGTAGGACACTGAGCCAAGGTTCAAGGTTGATACTGATACGAGGCAATTAAACGATTGATTTAAATTAATATCAATGGTTATCGTTATCGTTTTATTTTAACTCGAATCTAACTCTCTACATACAAATTTTCCCCCTATTCTAAATAGATTCCCATTTAACACGGTTCAATCGACTTGAACAACCTTTGATTATCATAAACTTCATTCCCCTTAACATTTTTTCTACTCTTTTTAAGTTTCACTTACCATGATTCGTATGCAATACAAGTAACGTTCATGAATTAATTGTTCATGAATTTATTCTTAACTCCTAAAGGATCTCAATAATTATCAACAAACCCCAAATTCGGGTTTTCCACTTTAAACAACGTTTGCCTTAATATCAACGATATTCTTTTTAAAATTTGTGTATTAAATTCGTTGGCTGGCTAAAATATCTTTTGAAATTTTGGTAGTATTAAATTTGTGTAAAAATTGTTCTTAAATATATTGGTTATCCTAAAATCGTGTTTTTCGAAAGTTTAGTAATGCCTTTTACTGATTCTTAGAACTGTAAGTTTCTTTCTCGTTACTTTGTAGGGACCGAAAGGTGGAACACATAAGAACGGATGGTGGTGGGTATCCATGGGACTATGTTGCGGAGGTTGGGCTGCCTTCAGAGATAGATGGGAGTTTCGTGGTACGCGCCCACATAGCAGCAATGTAAGTCATGCTTCTTTATGGGCCGGCTCGTGACCCCGCTACTTGTAAACCGACTAAAGATTCAGAAATAACCGTCCTCTGTTGTGCTAAGGCTCGCTCGCTCGTTCGCTCGTCTCTCCCTTTTGCCCTTTTCTTCTCTTCCTTCTCTTATTCTTTCTTTAGGTTTTCTTTTTTTTTCTTTTCTATCTTCCTCTTTCTCTTTCCATACCAAGTTCGACCCTATATCGGCGAACGAGTGACCGTGGTTGTAATTTATCCACCGTAATACGATCGAGACGATGGAATTGCGAGGAGTCACCGGGACTATCCTACAAACGGGACGCCATTGGTGGTCGTTGTTCGTGAAAAGGTACCGGCTTAGGTTCCACCGTTCCAAGGACTTATGATAGCTACTTTCGAGAAATGGTGCCAACCTCTAATCATAACCGAAATATATTTATTTATTTATTTATTATTATTACTTCATCTAATTTCTTCATTTATATATTATATTAATATTAATTTAATTAATATATTATTATAATCAAATTCAAATTTTTATAAAGAATAATTCGAACGATATTTTAAAATTATTATTAATTTTCTATTCATACGTAAAAAATACTTGAACTCAAAACTCAAAACTAATGGACCAGTTACTCATTTCAAATTAGTGTTTCAAATAGTATTGTTTTTTTATTTCTTTAATTTAATATCAAGAGTATAAATGCAATATAGAAGTTCATCGAGAGATCCTTTTATTCTTTCTATCTCTATCTGTAAACGGAAACAGATCTTAAAAGGATTGTCTACCTTACGACGCGATCAAAGTTAGGTACAATAGGCTTATTATACTATAGCCTAGTAGAGAGGAGCCCAATTCAAAGCATCTGTCGATAGTACTCGATAGATCTCTTTCCTCGAGAATCATACGCTCGTTTTGCCATTTCCACACTATAACGGGAATAACATTATAGTATCCTTCTTCTCTCTTGGTTGATATTGTCGTACGTGAAAACGACATACGCACGATCAATCATATCTTTCGTAGCATGGTAGTGTACTATATATATATAACCATACCCCCACGTACTCTGAAGGATATCGTGACTATTCAGCGTTTATTTATCAAGTCTTTACTACTACTACTATTTACTACTACCAGTGTAGAATCTCTCAACGTGTTTCATTCGTTTAACTTCCTAAACTCTAACGTTATTTTCCTATCACAGTTTATGTTCGAGATTCATGTTTATACAATACTCCTTTGATAATATCAAATGTACAAATTTTTCATTCGTGGTTCATATTGTTTCTATATATATATTTTTATTTTTTAAATTAATATTTTTTAAATAAATAAATTTTCAAATTTCAAATGTATTTAATATTATTAATCTTATTATTAATCTATTAATTATTTCATAGCAAGTAGTAAGAAATTAAAATATGAAAAGTTAACATTTTATTTTTTGTAATCTCGTACCTAAATATTTAATTCTCTATTAATACAAATAATTTAATTATGAAACGCGTTCAATTTGTAAAATATTCTCAGAAGGTTTCTTTTAAAGATTTCTTCTTTTTTTTTTTTAATTGCACAAGCACATTTTCATCTCTCTCTCTCTCTCTTTCTTTCTCTCTTTAAAAGCAGCAGAAGCAGCAGCAAAGTGCTACGCTGCATCTATCGTTAACGTCGATATAGATTTCGTGACATGAGTGTCATTTAGCAACTCTCGTTGCTATCAAAAAGGCCAGGTGAGAGGCATCAAAGGGTCTCTCTCATTGTCCTAATCCGCAACCATCAGCAGGTTCGAGTATCTTTCTCTTTTTCTGTTTTTTTTTGCACCCTTCACCACCACCCATCTATCCACCCCTTCCTTAACTACCACCCTTCCTAGTATTCTATCATCGATTAATCGAACGGTGTCGAATATCGGTGTAGTAGCACGTGTACTCCATTCTGATTCTTCTCTCTTCTTGTAAAAGTGTAAAAATGAATTATCAATAAATTTTCTATTAAAAATATATTTTATAGGAGAGTAGGGTAATTTTTGTTATCAATAGAAACAAAATTTGTAAATTGTATGATTTTAAAATTAAATTTCAAAAATGACGTGACCTTTTTTTGAAAGGATCGTTCAATCGACTCTCATTTCAACGTAACTCGTTTTGTCGTTCGTAAAAAAAGGCAAAGAAAAAAAAAAAAGAGAAAGAGTGAAATAAAGAAAAAAATAAAGAAAGAAAGAATGAGATAAAGGGAGAAAGCAAAGGCAACGATTACCAGCCGTACGTGTTCCCGTAGTGTATCGTCGACTGAAAGAACCGGCTATTTCATTAATGTTCACTGCGACTCGAGTCGGCCTTCCTATAGCATTATCGGCTAAACACCGCTCTCATTGTTGCAACCAACAACGACGACGAGGACGACTACGACGACGACGATTTGTAGTAGAAAAAACGACGAGATAACTCCGAGAGAGTCGTCCTTAGGAATGCCGAGGACGTGCCAACCCACTCGACGACGTAATCACGAATATCGAATTACAATTCTACGCAAGTCTGGTGGTTGCTATATACGAATACTGTAATTATTTTACAAGCTTTTTTTTCTTTATCGAAAATATAACAAGTATGTATGTGTATGTGTGTGTGTGTGTGTGTTAATTATATTTTTTAATAAACAACTCTAATTTTTATTTTAATATATAATGCAATTTTATATTTCTTTCTTTAACACATTGTATGCGGGTATAATATATTTAATACTTACAACATCTAAATATAATATGCTTTATACAATAATTTAAAAAAGAAGAATGATATAGGAAAATGAAAATCTGTTGCCTAAACTTTACGTAAACTCGTGCTTTAATGACTGTGTTGAGATATTTTTTAATTTTAATTTTTAAATGTAACAAGTTTTGGTCAAATGGGTGATACCAACCCTTATTTATAATATCCTTAGGCAAAATTTCGTATTTTAAGGAAACAACAAAATTATTATCAACTATAGAGTGTTAGTTTTCAAAAATTGAAATGAATCTATCTTTTATCGTATTTTTATTATTTTTCTAAGTAATTTTCCTTTACGAAATCACGGAGGTCGTTGTAATGAATGTGAAATAGAATACAATAGATAGTAATCCTCTTGAAAGTGATTAACTGTTAGGATCGTTATGTTAATTACTTAACAGCTAGAACATTTTCATCGACACCTCGTAATTTGCGATCGCATTTAGTTACGTTATTCTTCATACTATTCTATGTGTAGGTTTGAATGAGAGAAACCATAAGAGAGAGAAAAGAAGAAGAAGAAAAAAAGGGAGAAGGATAGAGTATAATACAATGCGCATTATTCTGCTTGGAGATGAAAGCTCGAAGAAAATAATATTCTGAAGAGAGAATACAAGTATTATAGTATAGTGCAGGCATTGATACGTCTATATATCGGTTATCTTTAACGTTCTAAATGCTTTTTCATCGAATGATGGCTACCACAGAATATAAAAAAAAAAATGACAAGAAAGAAAAGAAATGAAAATAAAATAAAAAGTGTAGGATAGAAGTTAAAATCGCGTTTCGATTTTTCCATATTTCGATGAAAAGTTTTTCAAGAACTTTGTATCTTGTTCTGAAGAGTTTTAAAATCGCATCTACGATGTAAAATATAAGAACAAAAAATAAAAAGTAAGAAATAAAGGAAGAAATAAGTAGAATGTAGAATAGTTAAATGAGAAAAATAAAATTGTAATTGGAAATGAATGAAATGAAATAATAGAATGAGGAAGAAGTGGACGTAAGATTTAAAAATAAAATAAAAACAGTAATGGTAAAATTATGAATAAAAAATAGAAACAAGTTGGACACGTATTTTTTATTTTATTTTATTTTATTTTACGTGATTAAACACCCATTAATACAAAATTAGAAAATACAATTGCAAGAAGTCAGGACGTAATACAGATTAAAGATAACACACATTGAAGATAATATATAAATTTATGTAATATGTAAAATAATTGATTTGAATACATCATTTTGTTCTTCATAATAACAAGAACAAAATAAATATTTATTAAAGTATTCTTTTAAAAAAACAATGAACCAGAAATGCATCCTTGTCAAGTACAGTATGTGTCTAAGCCCAGTATATACACAAATTATATATCATATATATACAATTCTGAATAGTAAATAAAATAAAAGTATCTATTTGTATTAAAAAATATATTTCAATGCCATAAAGTATAAGAACACTCATATTAACAATTCCTTTTTTTTGGTTAATTAAATTTTGCCATAAAAAATAAAATACTGCTAGGTAGGAATAAATGAAAAAATCGTATAAAAATAAAATAAAAGGGGTAGAAGGGGGGAAGTAAAGAGATCGATTCGCATTAGTGGCACGCGGAATCGTAGATCGTTGAAGGGTGGTGGTGGTGGTGGTGGTGGTGGTGGTAGAGGGAGAGGACTTGGACACTCGAGCGTTAAAAGCACATCCCAAGTTCCAGGCCCGAGATTCGTTCAAGGATAAAACGAACGTACGAACGAGTGAACGTACGGATGAACGAATGAACACGAGGAGTAGCATGAACGTACCCCGACATCGGAGACGAGTGGATGCTTCGAGAAAGCATCCCAAGTGCATATACACGTATCTCTCTTTATTTTTTTTTTTCTTTCTCTATCCTCACACTCGTATTCACTCATCGATACTCACCCTCTTCCTATTCCTATCTTTCTCCAGATCCACCATTCCCCCTACCTCCCTCCTTTCAAGACTTTGGACCGTCGATGTGTATAAAATACATTTATCCAACTATTTCTGATTTTTCTATCGATAGAAAGTTTTCTAGAAAATGTTAGAAACTCAAATTCGAAACGAGAGACTGTGGGTAATAGTTTTAGAAAATAAAATGCATTCGTTGTTGATTTGCATCGTTGATTCTATTGCTGTTGGTATTCTTTAGAAAATAGAAAGAATGTAGTATGAATTAGTATGTTTTTTTATCCATTCTACTTTCGCTCTTATTCACTTTCATCATATTCTCATCATTCTCCAAATTTACCCCAAAGTTTTGGGTTGTACGATACTTGCCTATCTAACAAAAAATTCATGCAACATTATTTCCTACCTAATTTCTATCTATCATATCTAAATAACTATTGAAAAAAAATTCAAACCTATATTACCAGGAATAGTTTTAGAAAATCTAACGCATTCTATGATATTTGCATCACACACACATTCTTGCTAACTATTCATCAAAAAATAGAAATAAAAAGTGATATGAATTAGAATGAGGTTGATGTTAGAACACTTACCAGTATCTCTCTCTTGCATTCTATCTTTCCATCTCTCTCATTTAGTGGTTGAGAAGAAGCTTGGTTGAGGGGGGTGGAGAGAGGGACCAAGAGTTATCCGGGGATACCGCTAAAGAGGCAATTACGAGAACTATCTTTCTCTCTTGCTGGAGGACGCTCGTAAAAGTTAGGGCGAACGAACGAATAAGAAGGTCCCCTTCCTCCTCCCCTTTCTGTTCGTGCACCCGAAGACCCCGATGAAGAAAGACGGAATAAGAAAGATGAAGGGAATGAGAGAATGAGAGAAAGTAAAGTCGCATACTCTTGGAGCTCTCGCGATCGAGTGAGAGGAGTCTTTTTCTTGAAGATTCCTTGCCCGAAGGCGGCGTGTCATCGGTTAGCTCTTCTTCTCTCCTCATTCCTTCGGTTTAAACCTAACCGTGCCGAATTTGCAGATGTGAGACTGACGTGCCTCGTGCTGCCTTCCAGCTGATCAAGATAGTCTTCTTCTTTGAGAACCAAGCCTCTTCTTTTTTTCTCTCTCTCTCTCTCTCTTTCTTTAGGTTCTTTTCTTTTTTTTTTCATCTTCTGGTTCGAGCTCTTTACGACAAACCTATTCTCCTGAACGATACTCAAACGATTTTTTGACCCTGGTAATACAAGTTTAACAACGCCTTTAGTTAATATCGGTTTGACTCGAAATGTGTTCCCTATTCAGTTTTTTTAATATTTTTTTCATTTACAATATCGTAAAGTTCTTTTTAGTTTCTATTTATTTATTTATTTCAAACCGATACTCTCCTATATATAAATTTATTTAATTATACATTAAATAAATCCCCTTCACATTTAAACAAAATTTATCTACAATGCAATTAAAATAAAGAAAAATATCTGAAAACAAATTTTTTTAAAGATACACACATTCTAGATTTATAAAAAACATTCCGTTGAATCAGTAATGAAAAAAAAAGAGACATCATCGAATCGAAGAGAGAGAGAAAGAGACAAAAAAATGCAGAATAAGAAAAGATATCGACCTAACAACTTAGGCATAAGAACCAAGAAAGATTGACCATGATAAAAAAAAGAAAAGAGAAGGGGAACGAGAGCCATTGAAATTCGAAGATTCCAAAACCAGGAAAAGTGTATACCCTTCATCCCATCTCTTTCTTTCTTCCTTTCTCAGTCTGAATATATTCTCGTAGTTTTCCCTGAAACGTTTGGGTAGGTTGTCAGTGGAGTCGATAATCCGACTTGGTCCTTGGACTCTTGGGGTGGATCTCTGGTGACTCTGGGGCGTCTGGGGGAGGGTAGTTGGGAAAGAAAGGGACCAACATCGGACCACAAGGGTGGACGATCAAGGGTAGATTGATCCGTGGTCATCCTAGGTTGCTCTTATTCCTTTCCTCTAACAATCTTCTTCTTTTACTTTCATTCTTGAACACAGCCACTGTTTCTTTCTTTCTCTTTTTAGTTCTTCTTCTTCTTTTTATTTTGTTCTTCCCTTTTTACCACACAAATACACACTCAACGCAGTTGGCTTGCCCATCCTTTTTCTCATCTTTCCAAAGATATATTTTATACACACATACATACATACACATATACATACAAACCTACATATACACGTATACCTTGTTTGTCCCTTATTTCTCTTTCTCTCTCTGTCTTTCTATCTTAAACTTCTTTGTCTTTTCTATTGTCTTCCATATCTGTCTATCTCTTTTTAAGGTTTCTCAGTGTGTTCCTCTTCCACACACACACACACATACACAACTGGGCAAACTACCGGTCCACCCACTTCATTTACGAGCAGAGGAATCCAACGACTAGGAAGACGAGAGTAACAGAACCGAGCAGGACTACTTCCTCGTACTTTCCCTTGCGGTATTCGGCCTTAAGTGAAATCCTGGCATCAATCTTCCTAACGACCCAGGATTAACGCTAATTTGTCGACCGCGCGATATTGCCGAATCGTCGGGATATCTTTGTCCTCATTCTATTTCTCTCTCTCTCTCTCTCGTTCTTATTGTCTGTCTCAATCTCTCCTGTTTTCTCTTTTCTCACCCTTTAAGGGAAGTTTCTCATCGTCGTACCTAAGGTCGAATTTCGAATGAAACCCTTCTTGGTTGGAGGAGGATTTCGTAATTGTCCGAGACGAAATAAAAACACTACGAGTATTTGGTTTGATTGGTAATCAAAATTCATTATTTAATTACAATTCTACGTATGTGTGTGTGTGTGTGTGTGTGTGTGTGTGTGTGTGTGTGTGTGTATGATAGGTGAGAGAATAGGAACAAAAATAAACTAAAATAAAAAAAAAATACGTGAATAATAATGTTGAGGAGGGAAAGGTTTAGAGAATCGTAGCAACAGATAGTACGAAACTTAGTCGTTCATCGTCAACATTTATAGGAGCGAATCGGGAACAGCAGCAGCAACAACAGCAGCAGCAGTAATCGTGGTTAGCTCGGTTTATTACTGCTAATTAATGGACTCCGAGGCGCCTCTCGTTCGGACGTGGCAACATGTATTCCACCTAACCGCAAGTGTACGTAACGCTTGCTCCATATCTGTCAGGAACACGTCACGGAGTCACGTTTTACGAACGCTCGTAATCGTCCTACGTGCTTTTCCTACATGCACCATCGATTCATCTTGCGTCCCCGTAACTATTCCTATTAACTCACTCACCAACCTTCCTCTCTTCTCCCCTTTCTCTTCATTCGAACGAACGTTTATATACATGATACTTCTTCTTCATCTTCATCTTCATCTTCATCTTCTTCTCTCTCATCCACTTCATTTTTATCTTATCATTTTTTTCTATTCCTTTTTTTAGAATTTTTTTTCTTTTCATATATATCTCATTCTTTCATTATTTCTTTTTAATAATTCTTATCTCTTTTACTTCATCTTCGTCAATTTTCTCATTCTGTTAATTTTGTTGACACCTTCTTCCTTAGTTCTCACCATCTTCGTAAATTTGTCTTTCTTTCAAATTTATATTTTTTATTCTTATCATTTCTTTTTTATTTTTTATCCAAGGTTCTTATCTTTTATCTTTCTTCATCTTCATCGTCTTTTTTATTCTATTTTATATATATATTTTCATCCTCTTCCTCAATCTTTACCATCTTCGTAATTTTTTCTTATTTTCTTTTTTGTTCCTCCTTCGGTGCAATCTTTTTCCGTTTCATTAACATTTTTTCTTTTCTCTATCTATATATCTGCTTCACATTTTTATCATCCTTTTTTGTCCAAAGCCTTATCCACGATATTTCTCTCAGTTCGATAATCTCGTCATAATAGCTTTCCTTTCGGTAAGAAGGAGGAGGGATAGGATCGGAGAGGAGGAAGGAGGAAGGAAAGAGTAAGAGGGTGGGTATCCCACGTAGTACTTAATCGCCTCGAAGATTATTAAGAAGGGACGAATATGCAAAGTGCCTTTTTCCTCTAACGTCGTTCCTACCATCCTTCGTTTCTCTGCTGGGTGGGTGGTGGTCTGGGTGGTCTGAGGGGTGACGGGAGGTGAGATGGTGGTAGGTGGAAAGTGGAGAAGAAGAAGAAGAAGAAGAAGAAGATTGTCGGTGTATATCGAGCCTCTCCTTCCCTTCTCCTTCCTCCTCTCTTCTCCTCCTTCTTTCTCTTTCTCATAATATTCCACGCAATCGTTTTACGAGGCTCGTTAAAATATTATTCGGGCGTAAGTTCTTGGTGACATGCTGCACGGTTCCTAACGCGCCTGATGGCAAAACGTTTACCCGAAAGACAGAGAAAGAGAAAGAGAGTGAGAGCATCTGTTTTCTCTCTCATCTATGCAAAATAATCGCTTCTTAATTGCAGAGTAATTGGGAATTCGCTATTGTCATCCTCGTCTGTTCTATAATAATCTCGTTGTGTGGGTGTTGGTTTTGGGAGAAGCAAATTCCTTAGGAGGTTGCTGCTTAAATCGACACCGTCTGTCGACCGCATTATCCCTAACGGGAAGTCAAAGTTAACAACCCCTTTTCTAAGGTGCGGAAAAATCTATCTTCAACGAATATCTTTCTCTATCAAACTAACATTCGACCAAGTCTACCACCCCCGAACCTCTCTCACCACGAACTGCAAATCATTATAACATTTTTAGGTATTCTGTTTTTTTTTTTATTAACGTAAAAGTTAGCCAACTATCTTTATCTTTTTATCTTTTCTACGATTACTGTACGCTTCACTGTGGTTGGTAGTAGTTGAACAGATGGTTATCTCAACTTTTCGTCAACTGGATTTTTCCCCTTGGTCTCTTTTCCGATATTTACTGACTACGTTTTTAAATAGTAGGAAAAAGAAAAGTGTATCTCGATGAAATATAAGTTTCTTCCTTATTTATCAATATAAAATATTTTTTGCGTATGTTGTATTTGATATTTTATTTAACAATAAACAATTTTATTTCTATTATACTCATAATACTATGGGATTTTCATTAAATACAGAAATAAATAATAGATCTTCGATATTTTTCACGTAAATAAATTTTACTTTAAATCAAATATATAATAAATATATTTATATTAAATGAAACAATATTCTATGAAATAGAAAACGTTGGAAGGCACTCAAAGGATGACATTATCGTGGTAGAAGTAGCAGCACTCTCTTTCCCTTATATCGAGGAAGTAAATTCACCTACTAACGTAAGGGGAGAAAAAGAAACATAAAGTGAACACCGTCGGCGGTATATACTCCATACGGTGTTAAGAGGGCTCTCGATGCAACACAACACTCGTGCGTTTAGAATTCGTGGTTTGTTAGTGCGAGTGCACCAACTGATGGCAAGAATAATACCATCCTATCTGAGAGAGAATGAGAGAGAATGAGAATATTTCTATCTCACTCATTCTCTTTCTCTTTCTTTCTATTTCTTTCTCACTCTTGGTAGGATACTCTCCTTTCTCTCTTACCCTCTTCCTGGTACGGATAACACGTTGCAGTCCTTCATGTTGGTCGGCAGGAACCCCGTGAACAAACGGGCCGCCAGGCAGCCTTATCTCAAGACGCTTTAATGTGTTTAACCCTGCGAAGATAGTGGACAATTTATTGCCCCCTATTTTAGGCGGTCTCTCTCTCCCTCTCTCTCTTTCTCTTCTTCTCTCATTCTCTTTCTCTTTCTCTATCTACATCTCTTGCTTTCTTTCTGGTTTATTCTTTTCTTCCTTGGCCGATCTCGTGTCCTCTTCTTCTTCTTCTTCTTCTTCTCAGAAATCTATCCTTTTTTTCTTATATTCTATCTCCTACCACCCGTTCTCCCACCTTGTTCTTTTATTTTTATCCTATATTTTTTTCCTCTCTCAAAATTATTGTTTTTTTTTTATTCGATTTTATTCGAGATCGTTTCTCAATGAAATCTTTTTTGTTTTCCTCGAATTGTGATTTACTTTTTTTATTTTCTTTTGAATATATATTCTCTCGAATGAGAATTAAAACGAGAGCATAACTCGTCTCTATTTCTTTTTTTTTTTTTGGCGTACGCGAGTTTTATTACGACAGATGTTTTTTCTTCGAGATCACATCGGGTCAGCAGGATTCTGAGCAGCACTATTTTTTCGTCTTACGATTTACTTCTGGCCCAAGATGATAATGTCAGAAACACGTGCGTGCACCACCACCGATGAATCTCTAAGTTTTCCCGAAACCGAGATTAAATGAAACCGGAGACACACCATTCTGTCCTATGTCTTTTCGTTTCTCGTAAAGTCCCTCGTTTGTTACCCGTTGATGGGTTGAATGGGTGGTTGAGTTGTTTTGCGTTTAGATTAACACGATCTTGAATATTTTACACAAATATTATTTGAAGTCAAATCTGTTTGATAAAAATTGAAAATAATATCACAACGTTTCTTCATTTTCATCTCTGTATTAAAAATATATACTTTTTAAAATAATAACAATTTTTAAAACAACACAGAGATATCGCAATTATCATTGATTCTAAACAACGATAGAAATTTCTTTAGACCAAAATTTGTATCCAAAAGTATTCATTCGTTTATTTTTTCACGACCCGAGTCGTCACGTTTCATATTTCTCGATGCAATCGAATGACCCTACGTGCGGTTCTATGTAAAAAAAAAAATAGGAAAAAGAAAGAAGAAAAGATTTATAAAAAAAAAATTACTTCGTTGTAACGGAATAGTTAACGATCGTTCGAATGAGATTGTTGAAATCGTCGAGAATTGAGATTGCTGAAGTAGTTGGAACGTTGCGAAAACATAAATTGTACTGTTATTAGTGTATATACATATATATGTATGTATATAT